>CANSZD010003077.1:915000-1277500 GCA_947648045.1 Beta corolliflora | reverse complement strand
CCGCAGCAATAAGCAATTATTCTACTAGTGTATTGTCAGAATCCGACGCAAATGACCCTCTATATGTGTTGCTTTTTTACTATAAGCGATGCAAATAGTCCCTTGTGGCAGCCCTTTGCATCCAATAAAATTTATCGTCTGCGTCGGTTGGTGGTCTAAAACCGACGCAAATAATGTCTTCTAGGCAATCTGCGTACTCTAGAGCTTTCACATCGACCCCGTAACCAACATCAATGGTGGTCCCTCAACTGATGCAAATCGATGTTTCTGTACTAGTGCTTTTGGAGGGAGAATAATTGAGGCTATAAAAAAGATGCAAAACGTAATAAAGGAACAAGAAATAACTAGTATTTGCTCAGTTACGTACACACAACCTCTTAACAATCAATCTTTAAGGATACATAACTTCTACCTCTTCAGTGATGTAAAGTGATAGATTGGTAACACTTATGAACACTTCCCAAATGAAGAAAATGTATTTGCTGTTAGGAATAAGTAGCACAGGCGCTAACAAATCGGGCAATTGAAGTATAATAAACAGGAATAGAGAAATTAAAGCAATGAAGAGCACACCAGATTTAACGTGGAAACCCTTGAACAGGGAGAAAACCACAGCACCACACTATGACTTTGAATATGTGAGATGATGATTAGAGGAAGATAATTAAATCTCTCTACACTCTCTAATCTCTCTTCAGAAGTCTCTCTAGATTAACTACTATGATCTCTCCTCTGTAATGTATGTAATGAATCTTGTAGCATAATAAAATAATGAATAGCTTGCATATTTATACTAAGGAATAAACTAGAATCCTAATCGGATTGGAAAGCCAAAGGTTCAACAACACAAGTACAACATAATTATCAGGTTCGTATTAATATGTGTAAATTTTTAAGATCAGGTTCTCAGCATATTCTAGTATAATTATCTCTATTTTACCGAATTGTAGGATCTTACGATCCTATCCGATCCCATGCCGATCCTGATCCTGATAACATTGACTCAAATACTCCATTGATTTCCTTTTAAGCTCTAAAGGTGTTATCGTGAAGTTTGTTATTCCTAAGACCAAGGCGATTCTGGTATATTCATGAGGGTCCATTTTAATTATTCAATTCCTATTTAATTATTCAAAGTTACTAACGTTTTCTCCATGATGTAGATCTTTGGAAGATTCATCCTTTATATATATTCTAACCTCATGATTCTATTTTGTATATATTTTATTTATATTGATGATCATGTGTTTATTGCTCTCATCACTCTTATATGTTTATTTTTTCTAATCAAAGATGTAAATAAATGTTCTCATGCCTAGTAAGATGATTTGGACAATTGATTTAGGAACCTAGTAATCCGTGCTAATGAACATATTGCTAAAAATTAGTCTTTTTTGTTTAATAAACCAACTTAGATTAATTTTTAGGGTGTTTGAATTAAATTTTTTGGTTATTTATTTGCATAAAACTAGACTATGAATCGTATTTAGTAGATGTCAACAATTGGCGAATTTGATTCAAGATCAAAATCGTACTCTCACCCCCGTTTTTGGTTCATTGACCAAACATGAAGCTATGACAGGGAAATCTTCATTGGATAAGTCCCTAAGATGTCCCTATTGTTTCCCAAATATCCTAATAGGTTTGCGAATCTTCCTTTAAAGACTTGTTGGCGACTTGAAAATATTTTTAAAACTAAAACCCTTCAATGAGGTAGTCAAATTCGCAATCATATGGCAAAAATATACCTACAATGTTCAATTTTATTTATTCTTGCATCATGGTTGGTAACGTTAGTTCATCATAGTTATTGAGCTTTAGGTGAAACTTAACGCCTACGGGACTTATTTCTTTGTTTGTATATCGAATTCTTGGAACAAAAGCAGAAGTATAGGTTTCCCCTCAAAAATTTAAAAAATTTAAAAAATAAGATTAGAAGTCAATTCTGCTAAACTTATTACAGTTAAGTAACAAATAAGTGTAATTGAGAGGAAAAAAATAAGTCAAGCGAAAAATAATTACCAAATATAAGTTAAGTTCAGCAAACATAAGTTCACTTCATCAAACATAAGTTCAACAACTTGAAACTAATAAGGAAATTAATTGTTTGTATATCAAATATTATTAACCAGAAAAGGACGTTAGATTCCCTAGATGGGCCTTGAGTTGTTGTTCCAGCTAGGGGGTCTTGTTAATATGTCAATAAGTAGATAGAATTTCGAAAATGGGTTGAAATCATTAGATCCAGAGTTAGCCTTTTGTAATTTGATTAAAGGCCCGTTATTTTGGACAGATATTGACTCAACTGAATCGCATTGATGGAGTTATGAGTCCATTTAAGAACATAGAGGTAAAAAATATGATTAAATAAGTCCATTCAATAGTCCCTTTATTTTGTCCCCATTCATTAATCAAAATTCCGTCATAAAGTTTAAGAATCTTACCCCTTAATTATAAAAGAAAATACCTAAAAAATGTAGTAAAAGTAGTGAAGTACTAGTGATTTTCTTTAGACAAAAGTATCCCAAAAAATAACTTTCAATTTAATTAAAAAACCATCAAGACACAAACACAAAGAAAAAAAACTCTTCTGCATCGCTTCAGAGTTTCAGAGCGTAAGCTTAACAACAAGATAGAAGAACCTTTTCGTTCACTATATTTCAACCAATATCAATTTCATAAGTTTCGTAAACCTAGTAATTTCTATTTGACTTTTTTTGGGCCTTTTTTTATTTATTTCATTAAATTTGGATTTGATGTACATTTCTTCAATCTCGTTTTTCTTGGTATGTTACTTTTTTCAGATTGTTGAATTTGTAATGAATACATATGGTATACTAGAGATAACCCTTTTAAGAAATTTTGCTTTTAACTATTTTGTGGGTACATGCTGCTAAGTGCTAAGTGCTAAGCGCTGAAGTTGCACCCTTCGCAATGGTGATCTCATCTCCAAGGAATTGGGTGTCTCCCGTCTCATAATTGAAGGAGATAATCTTGTGATGGTAAACATTCATCGAGGCTTATTCCAATGCCCTTAAAGTACTAGCGTCATTATTAACTATTTCCATTAGATCATTTGGGCTTTTCATTCCATTTATTTCATGCACATCTACAAGGAAGCTAATCAAGTTGCTGACAAACCCTTCAAACTTAGTCATTTTATTCTAGGGTAGCTCAAGACATAGATATTCAGTGATCAATAGGAATTTACTTTTTCTTCTTTATTTTGACAGTGTAGATAATTTCTCTTAAAAGGATAATTGTCTAAACTCTTTTTTATCTTCCAAATTTTTTTGAGCTAATCTTGTGTGAACCTGGTCCACACTAATATTATTGTGGACCAAAGCTACTTATGTGACATAGTGACCCTTTCTTTTCCTTATAGTTATCATTTACACTCTAAAGTTACACCTAATCTACCACTATATAACATAGTGACAGTTTATTCGAATACAGTGACGTTTTCTAACATTAGTTTATTATAACGAAACACTTTTTAACATAGTAATTTTTTTCCTCACATAGTCATCCTTACAATCTATAGCTACTCATCTTTTATATCTATTGTTTTTTAACATAGTGACCTCTTTTTTATAAATCACATATACTAACATTAACTCCACACTAAATTTAGTGTGGATCGGGTCCATGTAAGTTTTTTTCCATACAAATAAAAAAAAATCCTCTTGTCTGCGCTTACGGAAAGTTCTGACGTCATGCACTAATATGTTTTTTATTTTACTTTCATTGTTATTATTTTTTACTTAATTTTTGGGTACGAGTATTCATTCCTCTCCTTTCTATCTATAAATAATGGACCAACCCACAAACTCTGTCCTTCACCCAAACCTCTCTCTCCTTACTTTTCATTAATTCTCAAACATCAAGACAAAAAACACTGAAACCCACACACCTCAATCTTCATGTGCTCTCTCTCCCTCTCTTGATTTGTTGTTTAATACGTTAAAGAGCAACAAACTTTTACAACACCCAAAATATATTTATATCCTTTCTATATTTCTCTACTGTGACTGCTACATATAGCAGCTACTTAGTTAACTAGCTAGAACAAAAAAACACAAAAACTTTCATAAAGAAAAAAATGGATTTAGAGAGAGGAAGAACAGTTGAAAATTGCAAGAAAAATAATAATGGAGACCAAGCTATGATAACTGAAGCAGCTACTACTGTTGATTGGCGAGGCAGACCCTCCAATCCCAGTAAAGATGGTGGGATGAGAGCAGCAGTCTTTGTTCTTGGTATTTCTCTACCAAATTTTCCTTTTTTTTGTTTCTCTCCTATATATATGGCATAATGTAATCATTTTAAATTTGACTATCACATAAATTAAGACCCGTTTGATATTTTTAAATTAATGAAATTTTGCCTGTATTTTTAATATTCGGTGAAATTATACAATTTTAGAAAGTATGGTATATTTTTTGTCTGGAAAAATTTTAGTCTCTTTTGTATGTTGCACTCGAGAAAGTTTAAGTTTCTAATTGTTTAGTAAAACGTTGAACGAGCTTTTTTTTTTTGAGAGGAAGAGAGAAGTGCATTAATTAAGGGACAAAATGTCCATCACGAGCTACTGAAAGTGTCTTTATAAGTCTATGTGTTTTACACTCTTTCAAAATAAAACCATATTTTTCCTTTGGTCACAAAAATTTCCTTTTTATGAACAAAATATGTTCGTACGTTCAGTTGCAAAACCAACTCCCTTTCTCTAGCATTGAATATATAGAGATTTGGTTTAGATGATGAACTTACTAGTGAAAACGACATTAATTATGTTAGCTCTATCATATTGTTAATTTGATCTTCATTCATGATCTCAAATTTAAGAGACTTTTAAAAATGAAAATAAAGTGGGTAATTATATTCCCCCCTACAAGAGTATAAAAAAAAGGACAAAATAGGATAACTATGGAAACATGTTGCCTATTTTTGTCAATATTAGACATCACATTTTATTTGACCCTTTAAAGTATATCCAATTGGCGACACTAATCATAACTTTGTTTAGCACAAACTTTATATTTGGTTTGTAGAAAGACTAGCAAATCATAAATAGTAACTCAATTAATGTGTGGATGCCAACTAATTTAACGGATTACTCTTTTTTTTTTTTGGAATAATTGTAAAACTTTATTGATTCGTCTATTAATAATATTTTATCTCATGTTATTTGATGTATATTTTCAAATCATCAATTACTTTTACATTTTTTGTTAATCCATAATTAAAGCTTTTAATGGTCTAAATTATGCATTAATAAATGTAAAAGTAAAGGTCGGACAACTAAATAAAATGGAGGGAGTATATTGAAAATAGCCACCTTTTCCTTTGTCTAATGTCTCATTATATGTGCACAACATACGATTGTAATTAAAAATGAATATGTACATAGAAATGAGGGCACACAACCCTTTCTTTAAACTTTGTGCACAACATACAATTGCAATTATTTTGGGACTGAACAAGTAATTAAAAAATTCTTTAACTATGCAAGACGTGAAATCAAATCTCATATACTTTATAGCTAGTTAATTAACTTACTCTCTAAACTCATCTAGAAAAAGAAATATAAATAATATTTTTATGGTTATTCTAACTTATACACCTAGAGCAAAGGTAAATTCGAACTTCAAAGTCATGTGTGGTAGCAAAATCCACCCCACCTTCCAACGAAAATAGTAGTAGAGAAACTAAAAAGTTGTGGGTGTATGCAATATTGCAGGGCTACAAGCGTTTGAGATAATGGCAATAGCAGCAGTGGGGAACAACTTGATAACGTACGTGATAAATGAGATGCACTTCCCGCTTTCAAAGGCAGCAAATATAGTCACCAATTTCATTGGCACCATTTTCATTCTGTCTCTATTTGGTGGTTATCTCTCCGATTCTTATCTTGGCAGTTTTTGGACCATGCTCATCTTTGGCTTCGTTGAACTTTCTGTATGTCTACTCTGTCCTTAACTTTTCAAGTAGTATAACTTTTTTTTTATTATGTCTATTCTATATGTGAATTCCTGATCATTTGGTGTCCACCCTTAATTACCTAAATACCCCAATTACCAATAAATATTACAAAACCAATTCAAATCTCTATTATATATGGCAACTACCTACTTTAATTAAACAAAAAAAATAAGATCAGCATATCTCTATCTTTGTTATATATGAAGAATTTTATATGCTTTCGCACGAATTGCGTGCATATAAGACTAGTTCTCTATGTTAGTACATCATTTTGTAAGATATTGCATTCCAATGTTATTGTCAGTTTCCTTTTCTAATATTTAGATTTTGAAACATAAGTCATGGTATAAATTAATGTGTATATGAAACTCTAAAATAGTCATATTTATACTACTTATGTGTATTATGCAATCAATAATAGAAATATAGAATACTAAAAACCTTTTTTCTTTTCTGGTATCGTTGATTTTGCTCTTAGTATTTTTTTTTAAAAACAAAAACTTACTATATCGTACGTTACCTATATGGTAAATACATGTGCATTGATTTTGTTTTGAAATTAAATAAAAGATAATGACATGATGTTTCAAATGACAAATAATTATGAAATAAAAAAAGCTAAGTGGTTATAAACAAATCTCCTTGGCTAGTGCCTATATTAATATCTTTCTTCAATCAAGAGGGATATACAGGTGGGTGGCAGGGATTTTATATTTGATACTTGGTTTTTAATATAGATATCATCCATGATTTGGTTTGAATCAGCTAACTAGTTATCATTACGTTAAACTTTCACTAATTAAATTACTGGGTTATAAGTATGCAGAATGTGAGTGGTTCTGTTAATTATAGATGGCGCAATTTGGCACTTTACCCTTAACTAGCATGGACATGGTCCCTCATTCCTTTCACAATGCTGCAGTATCATTACAATTACACCTTTTTGAGTCCGTCACGTCACCTTAGTAAAAGATATTCAAAAGTAAATTCTATCTTCAACTGATTATTTCTCTCTCTTTCTTTATATATTAAGAGCAGCTCCAGCAGATAACTATAAGTCCCAGCTTGCAAATATTCAAGAGTTGGAGCTAGTAGCTTTGTTGTTGGAGTGAAAGGAAGTTTGTTGCTTGTGGAAGCCAAGTAGCTCCACAAAGCTACTTGCTTTCTTCTCCTTTTTGTGGCCCCACTTCCACTTTTCACTTTTTACTTTCAATTTCCATTTCACTTTCTTTGTATAAATGCACATGTGGGACCTACAAAAACTACAATTGGTTGTAGTTTTCCATTGGGAGAGGTTGTAGCTTGGAAATGTTGTAGTTTGGAAATCTGATGTGGCACACAAAGCTACAAGTGGTTGTAGCTTGCCATTGTAGTTGCTCTTACATTTGTTAGCTACAAAGAGTAGTTAAAGAAACACAATTTGGTATCCTGAGAGTAAGGCTAGCACAGGTCAACCCGGCCCAGGTTAGCAGGTTAGATATTTTGAGAGTAAGGGGGAAGGATAAGGGAGATCCCTACTATTAAAGTACGGTTGGAAGACACAATGTCAACCACTAGACCAAACTTAGATGGGTTAGTTAAAAAGAAGTGGAAATTAATTATTAACCAAGAGAAGCATAGAGTTGTATACATATATACATGTATAGTACTATCTTGTCATACCATCCTTTTATGATACAAAAAAGAAAATGAATTTACATAATGCTTACATTAAAGAAATTTTTAGACAATGCCGCCCCCACTTCCACCTCCAACCTCTCCTAGTCATTTTACGTTGACCCGCACTCTCACCCCACCCCCGAATATATGTTTTTACATTTTGTACCTAAAAAGTTATACAACCTTACTTAGAAATAGCATTTTAAAACAACTATGAAAGACCACTCCATACGTAATGTCTTCCCTATATTTGAATTTTGCTTAACATATCAACCTAAACTAATATGAATTTATTTGATATAGTTGAAACTTGAAACATATATAAACTTATTGAGACTTATTAGTTTTTATATAGTTTAGATAGAATCTTATCAGTTTCAACAACTTTCCGGAAAAAAAAATGACAAACACACATCTATAATTTTTGCTACGTTCTCTTCACCTGAACTTATTTGAGCACAATTTATAACACCTGATTGCAGCTAATGTACCCTGATTTCACCTTATGTTTTTACTTTATTGTACCTAATGATCAGTCCTAATTAGATCTGATTAACTCCGAAACTTATTTTTTTTAAAGGTGAAAAGATATAATAGGTCTAGTTATAATTAGTTATATATAAAAGACATAAAGGGTCACAAAGTCTTATAAAAGACTGTCTCACATTAGTGTTAACATGAGACCAATGATGTCATGCTGACGTCACGCAGACATCACGCGGGTGCATCATACCAACAGTGGTATTAGTTAAGCGCTTGAACCTATTAGTTATGCTAATCTTAAATTGCTTCTGGATGAATTAGTTAAGCAGTGAAGCATATTAGTTAAGCGTTGAATTATATTAGTTAAGCGCTTTGACCTATTAGTTATGCTAGTAAAACCATCTCATTTCCCCCTCAATTTATATTTTCTCTCTCCTCTGCCAACTCTAATTTCTATCTCCTATGTGTTATGGCCCTCTCTTCTACCAACTCGCGTTTCTCTCTCCTCTACACTGCCATTTCCCTTTCCTCCACCCAACTTCCATTTCTTTATGAAGCTACATCTCTTTCTTTTTCTTTCTTTTCTTTTTTAAACATATGAAACTTTCAACTATATAACGTCCTTTTCCGCGACTTCTTCAATCTTGATGATGAGATTTTCTCAATGCTCTTTGTTTCCCTCCAATGGGTCTAAACTCTAATAAATCTCTTATTATGAGTTACAATCAGGGACGTCTCAGACAATTTAGAGGCCATGTGCCATGCATTAAACATGGGCCCTATAGGGATATAAAAAGGATCTCTAATCCCGTATTATTAATAACTAATTTAATTTTTTTTTTAATTAAAAATGGTTGAAACATGAATTAACTTTCTTAAATGCTTCAATGTTATTTTCATTTTTAGCAAGGAGATAGCTTAGATTTAAAAATATATATAGTAAAGATATACCAAGGATAAAGCTAGAATAAGCTATGAAATATGAAAAAAAAAAGTATATAGATTAGCGGTAAAAATTTTGGATTAACATATGTATTTTCCATCTAAACTCAAAGAACCTAAAAAGTAAGAAAATAAAAAGTAAGAAAATAAAATAAAGTAAGAACCTAAAAATATTTTCCATCTGCTCATGTGTCTGAGACCCTGCTCATGTAACAACTTTTAGGTAGAAAGTTACATTTTTTTTTCAGGTCAGTAGTTATGGTTTTCTGGTGATTAGTTATCGTTTCCAGGTAAATAGTTAAGCAACTGGGTAAATAGTTATATTTGTAAGGTTAATAGTTATGGTTTTTAGTTATTAGTAATTGTTTATTTATAGCTTATTAGTCATAGCTTTCATGTTATTAGTTATAGTTATGATTCCGGATAAATTGTTATATTTGTAAGGTTAATATTATGGATTTTAGTTATTAGTAATTGTTTACACGTTATTAGTTATAGTTTTCATATTATTAGTTATAGTTATGGTTCTGGACAAATGGCAATATTTGTAAGGTTAATAGTTATGGTTTTTAGTTACTAGTAAAATGCGTTATAATCTGGTTTCTATGATATGACTAATATACTTCAACGCTTAATTAATATAATTCAACGCTTAACTAATATACTTTGCCGCTTAACTAATTCATCCAGAAGCAATTTAAGGTTAGCATAACTAATATGTCCAACCGCTTAACTAATTTCGCTGCTGGTTTGATGCACGCGCGTATGTCAGCATGACAACATTGGTCTCACGTTAGCACTAACGTGAGACCGTCTCTTCAAAAACGGACTCCATAAAGGGTTGTTACAAACAAGATTCAATCTCAAAATCTATTGGCATGCACGGATACTATGTGTGGTTTATTGTATGAAACGCTTGACAATTATTATTTCTTGGTATAATAAGTGAACTTAAAATGTTTGAAAACAGGGATTCATCCTTTTGTCAGTGCAAGCACATCTACCGCAGCTAAAGCCACAAAAGTGCAACATGCTTGCACAAGACAGCAGTGGACAAGTATGCGAAGAAGCAAAGGGAATAAGGGCTTTAATATTCTTTGTAGCACTCTACTTAGTAGCATTAGGGAGCGGATGTGTGAAGCCTAATATGATTGCTCACGGAGGTGATCAGTTCAGCTCCAAGCAATCTACGCAACTCTCTACCTACTTCAATGCCGCCTACTTTGCCTTCTCCGTCGGCGAACTCGTCGCTCTCACCGTCCTCGTTTGGGTTCAGACTCATTCCGGCATGGATATCGGCTTCGGAATCTCGGCTGCTGTTATGGCTATGGGGTTAATCTGCTTGGTTTCTGGTACTCTTGTTTACAAGAACAAGAGACCTCGTGGAAGTATTTTCACTCCTATTGCTCAGGTATGTATGTATTCATAATGCATGCATTAACTCTTAAGTTTAACGCTGTAACGCTTGTGCTTTGCATGCAAAAATGTTAGCCTTAATTTTTTTCCTGTACCTAAATAATGACTCCCTATGTAGACATTAGTTTATACAATATGATATCTATCGGCAATATTCAGAAACAGTGATAGAACATATTAGGAGTATAAGTTAATTAAGCATACTTATGTGCAATCTTATTTTGTGTTTTTTATTGCTCATCTCAAAATGTACTTTTAAAATAGTCTCAATTTTTTATTTTCAAAACCTACATAATCTAAGATATTATTGGATAAACGCGTGTTTTTTAGACCATGAAATCATGTCGGGTGAAATAATAGTTCATGAGGGTGTAGTGAGCTATATTGTTCCTTTTATTATCAAATTTTAAAATGTTTTGAACACTAATATATCATGGTAAAACTTCTAAAATTAATGCATAATAAAACTTTGACTTTGCAAATCAAATGATGCTATGTGTTCTATAATTCTAATGATTATTTTTATCGTTTGGGAAAAAAAAGGGTTTCACATGGTACATAAAATGATTTGAGAACATATTTACATATCTACATGAGCACATACAGATATGACCTTCAAACTATATTTAAGCTTTTTCTTTCTACATGTTGTGCGTAATATCTGAAACACGTCATTATAGTTTTTTTTTTTTGACGAGCACGTCATTATAGTTGACGGGGTTGGAAGTATATGGCGAAGTTTGTAAGAGAATATTATTGTAAAGATGTGGACTCAAAGCCATTATTCCTTCTTCATCTTTATGTCATATCTTTGAACACAAAAAAAAAGAAGACAGACCTTCTCCGCAATGCCTTTTTTATTTATCTTTAGACTAGATACATAATGAACGATAAAAGATGTATATTAAGTACCCAATTTCGAACTTTCATCTAACTTAGTTGGTAAAGTCTTGCATTATAAGGGTAATACCGAAGACATGGAATCAAATCTCATCTACATTATTTATACCTATATTAAAAAAATAAATCAAACTTTTCAATTTTGAAAAGGTATGTTTTGGGTGAGTAATTGTGTTGGTTTTTAAGGAAAAATTGATAAATTTAGACTAAACTATATATAGACCATCAATACAACGTAGTAAGAATTATTGATGTCAAAGTCGAAAGTACGGGAAATTAATCAGTAATATAGATGAAACATGAAAATTTTGACGATGTTTTAGAGGGTTTTCATTATTTCCAATCTCTCAAATGCCCGAAGTTTGTGTTTTGAATTCAGTAAGTTTTTTTTTAGCATGGTTCATAATTGAGACTTTGTTTTTAGCACACAATTCTGCAGATAAATATAAGTTAATTCATTTGGTAGCCTATGGTTAAGTATATTCACATATCTCTATTATATAAGTTAAGGGGGAGCTATGATGTCTCCTCTTGAAAAGACTTATATACCCTTAATCTCACAAAAAATAATGAAGAAAAGATTTTCTTAATTCTTTCCTCATTTACAAATATGGGTAATAAGGAAAGTTCTACATTACCAAAAACAAATACATAAAAATGTGTAAAAAGAGGAAACTCACAATTAAAATTATAAATTGATGACTAAATCAATTTTCAAACAATTATAAAAGCAAAGATTTACCGAGATTCTTACTATCGAAACTCTCAGTGGCAATAACAATTTCAAATAACATGCATAAACAAACAAGAATTAAGAAACTTAGAGAATATTCATTTTTTTATTTTTTGGGGGTCACAATCAGTTGAGATAATAAATAATTAAAGAGATAAACATACATCATTAGATAATATCAATTTATAAATTTTTTTTTATTGAAGCACTACTCACCATAGTATGCCTAAAAATCTCAATTATCCAGTGAAATTAAATTGAACTACTACTCATAAAATACGCCTATAAAATATATGTATTTTTAAATAAATAAAAAACATAACCTAGATCATTGTTTAAAAGGAGAGTTGTTGAATTATCTACCAAATACAAGATAACATATCCTACCTCGCCATAGTTCTTTCTGAAAAACATTATTCTTTACACTAGAGCAATGCAAATAAAAAATCATAACGCTCATCAATATTCACCATAAATATTACACTCTTAAGTTAGATTTTTAACATATTTTGATGTTAATATTAATATTAATATATTGTCGCACGCATCGCGTGCATATAGTGCTAATTTTCTGATAGTGAAAGGCTAATTACCAAGGAAACATTTATTTTCGACGATATAACTTATATATGTAAAAAACAAAATATCTGGAAATTGACAATTATTCAAGGTAACACGAGATAGATAACACACGAACTCACCTTTTATTTTCTTTTTCATTTAAATTTCATGAGAAGAATACAACAAAAATGAAAAAGCTTTTGTATACTTATGAAGACAGATTCTTCAATAAAAATAATTAAAATATGGGTTGTTCATTGGTCTTTGAGTGATATTTTTGGACCATGGTAATAAATAACAGCCATTTATATACCCTTGGAGGGGAAATAAATAATTGGTAACCAAAATCAAAATTAAAAAAAGAGAAAAACATTATGGTTCGTCGTCGGTGAAAAAGGCGAAAAGACATGCATGGTTGCTTAGACAAACTATAGTATATGCGAAGGAAATAATAATAACAATCAAAACATAGATCAGGGACCTCTATTATACATAAGCTAACTTATATAAATAGCAATTTATGTGTAGACAGTTACAGGTATATTCCTTTTTTTATTATTATATCAGTTCGTCAAACTGTAAGTAGTTAGTATATACTTTATGGTATATTACCAAGCTTAGCTTGGCTCATTTGGTAGGAATTCCACCTCATGACCTCAAGGTCAGGGGTTTGAATCCCACCAAGTGAGGGGCACTTGAAGGAGAATTCGCCTTACAACTCCCCCTCCTTCCAAGTGCCTGGGCCTCTGGGTTGGGCCCTGTGCGAGGGCAACCCAGAGGTTATTCATCTTACCAAATAAAAAAAAAAACTTTATGGTATATATGAGGCTATATTATACTACCTACTAATTAAATAAATAGATGCTAATACCTCTCTTGGTGATTTTAAAAACAAGTTATTAGCTTAATTAATTATTATAGAACTAATTAATTATTAGGGCATTTTGTACTGAATTAATGAGACAAGAGAGGTTGATAGGGTTGCTGTAAAGAGTATGATTTTTTTTAATAATGCAAGTTGAACACTCTGACATGAGTGTTGTCTGATCTGCTTCACATTTTCTAAGCAAAGAATTTAAATAATGATGAATTTATTTAGCTTAGTTTATATTGTTATATTGTTATATTGTTGGTACCTCAGTTGTAAGCTATTTTTATCTCCTACGAAAAAGCTAACATTCCATGAACGATACTTTGATCCTATCACGAAGTATGAAACTTCCGAAATTAAACTGTGACATTTCCTCCTTTTTTTAACTTACATATGTGTATTTTTGTGTCATTTACATATTTTACTCAACCATTGTTTATAAATTACACATAATGAAAATATAGTCATGAGAGATAATTTAGGATGTACCGTGTCAATATATATATTGAAAAAATTAACTTTGTAGAATCATTTATGTATTAATAATTAAAGATAATAATGGTCAATATTCTATATTGACATGTATGAACGAAATTCAAATTATGCAGATAAAAAAAGCATGTAACTATGTGACATTGTAGATATATAATTTTATATTTATTCAAACAGTTAATAATGTAAGAACATAGTAGGATGGTTGATCATAAATTATTATTATTATCGAGAGTATATTAAAAATAATACATCGTTTTCCAGCAACTAGTCATAAATTATAATTATTATCGAGAGTATATTAGAAATAATACATCGTTTTCCAGCAGCCTAGCTTGATTAAGGTAGCTTATGAATTTAACCAGTTGGTTTTATATTATCTTATATATCTATCTGTTATAATATACATGAATACTGATTTTATAAAATATCGGTTTATAGTTGGATTGGGACCTAAGTCTACCAATTAAAAAGCCATTGGACATTGATTGTTGGTGCTTTGTAGCATTATAATGTATATATCTTCTATATATAAGCACCAATAACCTCATTGGGTGGGCATTATATTTTTTTATTATCTTATATTTATCTGCCTAACTCCACCCCCCTAATTCCTCAAACAGGTATTTGTGGCCGCATTTTTGAAAAGAAAGAAAGTTTGTCCATCAGATGTGAAGGAGCTTCATGGAAGTGGTACCAACCTTCACTATACCAGTTTCAATGCATCTGACAATCTCATACATACTCAAAGATTCAGGTAATCAAATCCACTCAAAATTTGACCTTTTTGTAAGTCAAACTTGTTATACCTTCAAGATTTTTTTAATGCACCCACTACCTAAAAAATAATGATGCCTAGGCTACAAAGTCTAAGGAAGTGCATGCTACAGTTTCATGGGGGTAAAGTAATGTGTAGACTGTGAGACCAAAAATTATAATTCCACCTCCTTTCTCACTGTTTTGTCTACACTTTGAAATCATCACCACTATCTCATAATATCCCTATCATATCCTCACCTTATAGTTTTTTTTTTTTTTGACAACACACCTTATAAAAATTTATTCTAAATAACATAGTAGTACTACATATGCTTAGGATGCATTGAATTTAACTGATTTTATATTGTCTGAGGCTCTGACTCTCTGAGCTAAGTTAATATGCTCTTTACTTTCTTAAAAATGGAGTTGCTCCCTCTTTTGATATGAATTTCATATATTACCTTTTTTCTGAGGGGATAATTTCATATATTACTTAAAAGCTAGTAATTTGTTACTCTGTGCAGTTATGCATTTGAAATCTTTCTATCTAGTCATTTTTTCAGTGAATCGACCAAGCCATTTATTTATTTGATCACCGTTTCCAAAAAGAAAAGTTTGTTGAATGTACATGTAATGCTTATTTTCTACTAATTAATAAAAGACATATAGTGTAATAAATGAAGTTATAGATTGATCTGGAATTTTAGAAACTATTCTAAAAACTATTGCAATTACGATATAGCTAACATCTATATATATGTAGTCTAATGATTCTGATTAATCAAATAGATTTATGTTTGTTGATAAATCGGGTAAAGGATATCTAGTACATTAGTGTCGGGAATTCAGGTATGAAAAGTCAAACGCATTTATCACCACTACAAGAAAGGTGGTATTTAACGACGGCTAAAAGCCGTCGTTAGTTCAAGTAAAACCGTCGCTAAAACATCACCGACGGCTAGCAGTCGTTAAAAGGCAGTCGGTGCATAGGTGGTCGCTGATATTGGAATCAACGACCGCTAAGCCGTCGGTAAATAATTTAACGACGGTTTCCTGATAATTAGCGACCGTTTTCAAAAACCGACGTTGGCACCAAACCAACGACTGTTTTAAACAGCCGGTAAATCAATGACGGTTTTGAACCGTCGTTGATTTACCGACCGTTACCAACCGTTGGTGATTCACCATTGGTTATAAACAGTCGTTGTTTGGGCCACATCAACGTCTGTTATAAACCGTCGCTATTATGTAAAAGCAGTCATTGAAGTGGATGTCCTTGGATGCATAGTATACCTTACAACGACTGCCTAGCCGTCGTTGATTTAATGTTTAGCCGTCGTTGTTTTGAAATAATATTATTTAGAATATTTTTGTTGTTAACAATAATTAAACCTGTACCAGCACAGCTGCATGCTTGTGGACCACACTAAAGCTGTTCCTCCATCGCATTTAATTTTTTCAATTACAAAAATATGCAATTTTGATATATATTACAATTTGCATTGATACTTGTATAATTACATGAAATAGATTACAATTATGTACACAAAATAGATCCCGATGTCGGGAAATAAAGTAGAAGTCGGTGTTTACAAAAAATATATATCGACAAAGCTAGAAACTAATAAGTTAGATGCCGATAAATATAGACACTAAATGTCTATAGTTAGACAAACTACCTAGATTAAATATATGTACGCAAAATAGATCCCGGTGTCGAGAAATAAAGTAGAAGTCGGGTTCCAAAAAAAATAACCCGACACATCTAGAAACAAAGCGAGATGCCGATAAATATTGACACTAAATGCATAAAAGTTAGTTACCTAGTTGCCAAAACCAAAAACACTACACTGTCAAGGGTGTCTCTGTAGCACTACCGCCACCACCAAACCCTGGGTCATCGTCTGGTCTGCGATGTGGAGGGGGGCCTGGGTTGCAACCTGAGAACATGTGGCCGAAACTAGACATGTTCCTCATCATTTCCTCAACGATGGCCCGACTTGACGCTTCCACCCGTGCTGCGACCATTGCCTCCACCTCTTCCATCCGCGCAGCGACCTTTGCCTCCACCTGCGCCTCAATCTGAGAAAAAATGGACGGCTCATATGGTTGTGAAGAGCCGCCAGCTCCCCGCCCGATGAAGAGTTGTAGTACAAATGATCTCCCCGACCCAACCCCCGAACTTTTCCTCGGTTCCTCCCCCCAACCGGTCTCCCAATACAACGAGATCGGGGTTCGCTTGTGACCCCTGAGTGGTACAATGATCCAGCTTCTTCTTGTACGTCTCCTGCATTTGGTTAAATATACTCATATTCAAGTAAAATAAAGTGGGTAAAATGGCTACATTTGGTTCTAACTTTCCTACTTTGTGTATTTTCAATCAAAACAACTTATAAATACATTAAACTAACTATATATATGATGTTTGAGGTGGTTATAACTTAAACTAGCATCAAACTACTCGTATTCATTCAATTTCAAGTAAAATGGCCTAAAATGGCCTATATTAGCCTACATTTGGTTCTAACTTTCCTACTTTGTGTATTTTCAATCAAAACAACTTATAAATACCAACCGTAGTAATCAGGTATAAAGCCCTTGCTATACAAATGCACTTTAACCGTGTCTGCGTCATGCATACGTCTGTTCTTGCATTTCGGACACGGACATCTAACTTCATCCTTACCTGGGTTTTCGGGATTTACTTTGCAAAAATCAATGAATTCATCAACCCCCCTCAAGAACTCACTCGGGCCTCAAGTTACGCACATTGTCATATCTATCATACATCCACCAACGCTCCTTCCGTTTCATGGTGACCAATTCTACAATTCTAAACCATTTCAATGACAATACTCATTAACAACCAACATACGTACAATTAAAACATATGTGTGAAATACATATAGGGCCTAAAATGATGTCCAAAGGTCCTTATCACTCCAACCTAACCCATTCTTCGACGTCTAACCCCACTAGTGAATGTATGCCAACTATTCGCTTCTACGTAAATTCGGCGGCAAATTTCCCATGAGTTCTCCAAGTACACAATGTCAGCTTCGTAAAAGCTTACATATGTACCCAGAGAACAACATAGAGAAACAACATCACCGGAAATTACATAGAATAGAACAAAAGGCATACATTCACCACCTAAGTGAGGTCAAACGTCGAAGAACAGTCCCAATCGGGGACTATTCAAGATATACTCCTAATGAGTATACCTTGAACGGGTATCTAGGCACATGATGATGCAAACATATTTATTTAAACACTTAACTTTAATTTATAACATCATCCAAACTATTTCCACGAAAACAAATATGTCAAAAACAATATAAACAATTTAAATAGTGTAAACTAAATAAAGGAATGTGCAATAAATAAATTATTGTCATAATTATATAGTTTTTAACTTTTATAACCTTTAATAAACGAACCATTATAAAAACTATTGTGATAATTATATAGTAACTTAAGCTTATACAATTAAAGTAACTTAATCTTCAAAGTAATTACATTGATAATGCCATAGACCATAAAATATAATCACCAAAATCAGCATTAACATTGATAATGCCCAATTCAAATATAATGCCATTTCAATTTTCAAACACCAACAACACCCCAAATCAAAGTACAACAACAAAATTAACATTTTTAACAATTCTAAATTATATAATCTGATATATAAACACCCCTAACAAGAAAAATTGCAATTTATTTTCCAATTCTCATGAAATTGATAAACCCTAATATGTAAAGTAAAACAAGAAATCAACAAAATTGAGCAGATTAAGATGTACCTAGTCACGAGTCACGATTCTTGGAGGTTGTCCGTCCACCGTCCTCCACCGAGTTCCGAGCCAAAACTTGAATTTAGGCATTGCCAAAGTTGGGGGAAAGATTTTGAGTGAGTGGCCAAAATTCAAAAACAAATTATTAAATAGGATAGATTTAGGTATTACCGGCGGCGAGAGGAGAAAGATTTGGAATATCCGGCGGCCAACGGTGATTTTCGCCACCTACACCCCAAAATCCCAACTTTTAGGGTTTGGTTTCATAAGAAAAAAAAATACAATAAATTGAAGCTCACCGGCGGCGAAGCTTCGTCCGGCGTCCGTTGGTTGGAGGGAGGCGGTTTCGTCGGCTTTCGTTGGTTGGAGGGAATACCAGCTTCGTTCGTTGGTTTTGCGAATAAAACCCGACTGGAACAGGCTAATTAATTTAACCCCCCCCCCTCGACATCAGCGACGGTTTAAGACCGTCGCCTAAAAAAAAAAAATTTCAGGTTTAATTTAACCTATACAACGACGGCTTAAAACCGTCGCTGAATGCGACGCCTAAAGTGAAAACTTTTCCTTTTTACATTAAGCTAAACAACGACGGTTTACAACCGTCGTTGCCAGTCAGCGACGGTTAAACCGTCGTTCTTCACATAATAAACAGTCGGTGACTACCGTCTGTTTAAAGCCGTCGCTGTATATTAAATCACCGACCGTTTTCTTGACCGTCGTTGTGTAGCCGTCGTTATTTTAGCTATTTCTTGTAGTGCACTATGGCCTTCTAAAAGGAATTGGGGTTAGCTCAACTGGTGAGCTTTTCCATCTTACCTAATAAAGTCTAGGATTCAATTCTTACCCAAGCATTTTCTTGGGATTTAAGGGAGGGAGGGCCGAGGAGGGGGGGTTGGGGTGTAGGGCTTGTAATGATCCTCTGGATGAGGACCCTGTGCGAGTGCAATCCAAAGAATTTATTCTTACCTTTTTTTTTATAAAAAAATTATGACCTTATAAAAAGTTAATAGAAAAAAAAAACCAAATACTTTTTGGGGATATATCCTCTATGTCAAGTAATTTTAGAAGATACTATGACACCTTTCTTATTATCTTAAATAGGTACTAAAAGCCACATTCTCTAGTGGCCCTGACCAATTATCTTATAATATGTTATTTTAAGCGTGTTGCATACATTATAGCAATATTTATAATCTTAAAGAAACTTATATTACTATTGTCATAACTTACTAAACCCTCCTTGCTTTGCTCTTCATAAATAGCCACTATTTAGATGAAACATGGTTTTAATCAATTAAGATTTTCATGATTTTAGATCATAACATGAAAGAAACATAAAGCAATAAAGGGCCTACTATTACAAAATGATAGAGTTTTTGTCACTTCTAGTTTTAATCTCTAAGATGATGTTTTCTCATTTCTAGTTCTCTACCCATGTCAAAAGTTTTCCCTTCTACATATTTTGTACACTGATATGACGTTAATTATCTTAGTATCTAACTTCTCGAAACGTTTGTTTCTTTTATAATCATCTTGTCCATACTTAAATTGTTTAAAATGCATAACTATAATAATTAAGATGGAGTACATACAACAATAAGAAAAATGTGTAAATAGAGTTTGATTGTGCATGAAAAGTGATGAAATAATAGTTTTATTTTTTAATACTTCCCTTTGATTATATTGCATGGTTGACTCGTGCTCTTAGTTATATTTACGAATTTTATATGTAATACACAACGCGGTTATCACCATTATCATTAGTTGATAGTATGAGATGGATTAATGATTAGCACAAACGAAAGTTATAGACATTAGACAATATATGGGGTCAGAGATAATACTTGTTAGGCTGCAGCGGAGTTAGAGATACTACATTAATCATATAGCATTGCCCAAAAATAATGCAAAATGTTACATTTTTCAGTTTCTTGGACAAGGCATGCATCAAGACACAGGAAAGAACAAACAACTACAAATCAGGAGGAGGATGGAGATTATGCACAGTAACTCAAGTAGAACAAGTGAAAATCCTAATCTCAGTAATTCCAATTTTCGCATGTACCATAATATTCAACACTATCTTAGCTCAACTTCAAACATTTTCAGTCCAACAAGGAAGCCAAATGAACACAAAACTAACCAAATCATTCAGCATTCCACCCGCATCTCTCCAAGCCATCCCTTACCTTCTCCTTCTCTTCCTCGTCCCTCTCTACGACAAACTCTTCGTCCCTTTCGCTCGTAGATTCACCGGCCACGACTCCGGCCTCTCGCCTCTCCAACGCATCGGGACCGGCCTCTTCATCGCCACCTTCTCGATGGTGGCCGCCGCCCTAATGGAGAAACATAGGAGAGAAACAGCAATTCAGCACCAAAAACTCCTATCTATCTTCTACATAACACCACAATTTCTCATCTTTGGTTTGTCAGAAATGTTAACTGCTGTAGGACTCATAGAATTCTTCTACAAACAGTCTTTAAAAGGGATGCAATCTTTTCTCACTGCTATGACTTATTGTTCTTACTCCTTTGGATTTTACTTTAGCTCAGTCTTAGTGTCCCTAATTAATAAGGTCACTTCCTCTTCTAAGAAAGGATGGTTGAGTGAAAATGACCTTAACAAAGATAGGTTGGATTTGTTCTACTGGTTGTTGGCTGGTCTTAGTTTCCTCAATTTCCTGAATTACCTGTTTTGGGCAAATTGGTACTCCTACAACCCTTCTGTTATGGGGAATTCTCAGCAGCAAGCAGTTTCTCCTGATGATTTCAGCTCTCCCAGGAATAGTGGGGATGATAATAATAATAATGACATTGCTTTGAGTTATAAAACTTAAAACTATATGGTATAATTTTATGATATGATATGTAACAATTAGCATATATATATATGTATGTAGGTTGGTTAATAGTGTAATGGGATTGAAGTGTATTAGGAATGAAATATATTACTTGTGTATTTCAATTTTAATGAGCTAATCTAAACCTTTACAATACAACGTTTCGTGATATATTTAGGGCTTGTTCTCCCCAGCTTATTTTCAGTTCAGTTCAGTTCAGTTCAGTTTAGTTTAGTTGCAATCAGTTTAGTTCAGTTTAGTTTAGTTGCAATCAGTTTAGTTCAGTTCAGTTTACTTCAGTTCAGTTCCTAATTTATTTCTCTCATAATAAAACAATGATAATTATTATTATTATTACAATTTTACGATTATTTTATCATTAATAATAATAATAATATTATTATTATTATTATAATTATAATTAAATATTAACATATTATATTATTAAAAACTATTATTATCATCAATTAATGTTATATTATATTATATTGCTTCCTCCGTTTCGTTTTAAATGCAACAAAGGGGTATTTTTTGTGAGATATAAAATATTTCTTTGTTGCATTTAAAATGAAACGGAGGAAGTATATTATATTATATTATATTATATTAATATTGTTATTACTATTATTTATTTATTAATTTATATTTATTAATTAATGATAGCTAAATTATTATCATTACTATTAGTTATAATTTAATTCAGTTCAGTTTAGTTCAGTTCAGTTGCAATCAGTTCAATTCAGTTCAGTTTAATTGTTTTATGCCGAAGAGAACATGCCCTTATGTTCACACAAGCTGAGATCAATAATATGAGCAGATATTCAGTTCAAGAAGTGTATCACAAACTGAAGGGTTCACAGGCTGAGTTTCCTTGGGATAAGGTGGTATGGAATAGACTGGGAGTTCCTAAGCACAGATTTATCATCTGGCTGGCAATTCAAGGCAAGCTGAAGACTAAAGAGAAGTTGGCTTTGTATGGAATAAGCAGAGATGATCAATGCTTATTATGCAATAACAGTACTGAGAATCATCAGCACCTATTTTTTTCTTGTCCATTCAGTGGTGGATGTTTGAGGCTCATCAAGAGCTGGCTTCAAATCAGATGCACAACAACAGATCTGCAGCAACTTATCAGGAAGATACAGCGCAGCAGAAGATCAAAGTTTCACAAAAGGTCGTAATTCTGTCTATTGGAATCAATGTGCTCCTAACATTGATGCTAGTTTTAAACAGATTAAGAACATCATTAGAGCTAGAGTTTTAGCTATTATGCCACAGAAAGTGACAAGAAAAGATAAGCACTGGTTTGATAGATTGTAATTGGATGTATGTTAGTATTGGAACTGTTGGTTCCTACTATCCTAAAGGGTAAGGGAGTCCAACCTAGTTGGTTTGCCTCCTTTAGGATAGTTTAGGTTGTAAAATGATTATGTTTTTAATCAATCTACTTACTTAATTAGCAAAAATAAAAAAACATGCCCTTAGCTATCTTGACTTGGAGTTCAAAGATTGGTCACCATATTGTTTATAGTATATGGCTGTTTTGTTGTATAGAGAAAGTTATTTATCCCTTCATGGATTTATTGGTTCGAATGTAGCTTTTTTACAGTCTATATTGTATTTTTTACCTTTGCCTTTACAGAATAGTGCAACTTAATTTTTTACTTTTTTTTAACCAGTCAGGCTGCCACTTTCTATTGGAATGTTATCAGCAGTGATACGGAAATTTGGTGTTTCACACGTTGTAATCATTCACTTATTAAAAGAAAATTAGAATTTTACCCCGGGCGATGCCCCGAGTTACTTACAATTATTAAATATATTGTTATTTATAAATTTTATAATTAACTTTTTCTTAGATTTTTGTTATTTTTTATTTAGTGCGAAATTCGAAAATGGACGTTATGGCATGATAAGTTGTTTAAAAAAAATCTAAGGAATTAGAGATAATAATAACAATTTCAATAGAATTGAGGTAAGAGAATTTTATTAACTTAATGCGTTAGAGATCAAAAAATGTGTCTACGTCTTATAGTTACATATACTTATAAGATTTTATTATGTTTTACTTTGAAACATAGACATTGAAATTTTAGTGGATTGGTGGTTAACTCTCACATTTCATTTCAAAGGTCATGTGTTCAATTCGTAGTAGCTACACATTGTTAATATTTTTAAGTGAGATCATAAACATGTGTATTAGAAGTTTGAGAAGAGTGTCATGTGGATATCGTTCATTTGATTGGAACGCTTTTTAATATATTTGTATAGATTGTTCATTCACATTCTTCCACAATCCTCATTAAATTTGACAATGAAACCATGATAGTCAACCAACATTTAGAATAGAACTTTTTGGAAAAATTATTTTGCCTCGGGTTTTATAACAACTTTTACACTATTTATACTAAATCTGATCAATGAATATTAAACAAAATTTAGTAGGAAAGACGTAAAATTTAGCTCACCGTAAATTTACAAAACATAAGTTTTTATACTATTCACTAATAGATAAAATATATTAATAAATAAAGTTGTGTACTGGTTAATCTTAAACTCAAAGCGATGCAAGTAAAATGAATAGATTGAAGAAATATTAACACTAAAATCAGTAATTTTAATTTAGATATCTTCATACTTACAATCTATTACATTATACTAAAACAAAACCAAAAGTGACACGTTTCTCTCGCATTAAAATAATTCGCCTATATTTTGTGTGAGATAGTTTATGGAAAAAAAATATTATATTAAAAAATTATCTTCTTTTAACAAGAAATCTTAGATAATTTTTTAAAATTATATTGAAATTTTAAAATTTGATCCATAAGAAAAAATATATAATATATTACTATATAATAAGCTATTCTAATAAAGAAAAGCTAACATATGTTAACGAAAAATCTTCAATAATATTCTTAAAAACAATATTATACAAACTAATTTTGTTACGATTTTGAATTAATTATAAAAAAGAATTATTATGACCTTCAAATTTAATCCATAAGAAGGTATAAAATATGTGGAGCTTAACTCTCGTCAAAAACTAATTGATGACTATCAAAATGCTTTCATACAAAAGAGGAAAAGATACCGCTCCTCCCAGAGCTCATTGATGACTATCAAAATGCTTTCGTTCCGGGTCGTCAAATGGGCGACAATATTCTCATTTCCCGGCCATGAGATGATGCATATTATAAATAAGCAGAGATCAGGGTCACGTTACCTGGCGGCCCTCAAACTCGACATGAACAAAGCCTATGATCGAGTAAGCTAGTTATTTATGCTTAAGATCTTGACAGCTTCTGGTTTCCCGCCAAAATGGGTACAACTAGTGCAACAATGTATCTCGACGGTTTCGTACATAATTCTTATTAATGGCACTGCAACCACGGCTTTCTCTCCAAAGTGTGGTTTACGACAAGGAGATCCACTCTCCCCGTATCTTTTCCTCTTTTGTATGGATATTCTTTCGAGAATGACGACTCTAGCAATTGATATTCAGGCACTCCAGGGTACGTATTCGCTTCCGTCGAGGAGGTCCGATTTCTCATCTATTTTTTTGCAGATGATTCATTATTTTTCTTCCGCGCTACCAAGTTAGCATGCACTTCTATGAACCACATGATCGCCAGATCTTGTAGAATTTCAGGGCAAACGGTAAATCTGCAAAAATCGTTCATCAAATTCAGCCCCAATATTCCTCTTAATCTACAACAAGAGTTCAAAACTATCCTACGCATGGAAGCAAAGACGTCTATGGGGATATATCTTGGAGCTCCTATTGATATTCAAGGTTCTAAATGTCATCATTTTACGCCACTGTTGGATAAAATTTCGAACAAAATTACACAATGGAGTCATCGAAATTTGTCTCAATCTACGAAGCTGATTATTATAAATTCAATTTTAATTGCTTCGATCCTTCACCAAATAGCAGTTTTCAAGATTCCTTCTACAATAACTAACAAGATAGATGGAATGCTAGCAAGTTTTTTTTTGGAAAAATGTGAACCACAAAGGCATTCACTGGAAGCGCAAAACGATTCTCCACCGTCCTCGTGGGATGGGTGGCTTGGGTATCTGTAGACACATAATCGTGTCTCCCCATTTAAGGATCCGATGATGAAACATGTTGTGGTCTTAATTGGTCCAACCCAAGGGCAGAGCAGTCTGAAAAGCCATTCAAAACCATTTCGAAAAGTGTTTAAGCCTATTTTAAAGCCCAATTATTTATTCATGATAAATAATTGTATTTGAGCCCAATTCTTTGAAAAGCCCAATTAATTAATAAATTAATTGATTTATTTTAATAAATAAATATTTTCAAAAGAAATTTTTTATAAGTTAAAATAAGATTTTATCCCGTAAAATCAGATATCCATGATTAAAGGATAAAAGAAATCTTTTAAAACACGTTTTAAATAAAGCTGGCAAAGGCACGGCAGGAGCCAGGCTGGTATAATCCTGAGGGTCCTTAAGTAAATTATTTTTATATTGAAGTTACTAACAGTTTTCTTTCCTAATGTAGATCTTTAATGTAAAATCGCTATACTGTATATTCTAACCCTTCTTTTTCTATATTTTCTTTTATTTTATTTTATTATTATTCATGCCTTTGTATATTATATGCCTGCCTGATCACTCTATTCATATTATATGATTGTCCCTGCATTATTGCTTTTATCACTCACATGTTATTTTTGCTAATCAAAGACCTAAAGAACTGTTCTAACATTAATCAGATTAGTTTGGACAACTTGCTAGGTTCCCTATAATTTGATTGCATAATAACTTGTCACTAAAAAAATAGTCTTTTTATGTGTTTCCTGAAACTACTTAGACTAAATATTTTTAGGGTGTTTAAAACGTTATTTGATTATTCTTTGGCATAAAATTTGTTATGAACCGATATTTAGTAGAGGCCAACTCTGGGCGAATGTGGTTCATTATGACTATATTCGTACCCTTACCCCCGAACTCAATCTTTGGTTCATTTTGACCATCTATGGAGTCAGGACGGGGAAATCTACATTGGATAATTTGTCCCTATGTTTTTCCCATATCCAATTAGGTTTATGATTCTTCCTAAAAAGAATTGTTGGCGACTTCTTTCAATTCAAAACAATTTTCAATAAAACCTTTACAGTGGGGTAGTCAAATCTAATACGCGCTCACACCGCGTAGGCGAAATAAAAACACGCCTACAGTATCTGAAGCATTAGTCATTTTAATACAGCTCTCTTAATGAAAAAAGCTTGGCGTATGCAAACTCACTCTCAGCTCCTAATCTCAAAAAAATTTCGCCAAACTACACATCTACATTCTACAGGTAGGTCCAACTACCAAAGATTATCTTGGGGTTGGAAAGGAGTAGTGCAAGCGGGTCGAATGCTTCAACAACACAGTACCTGGAAGGTGGGAAATGGGACAACAATATTTGCTGCTAAGGATAAATGGGTTAATGGTCATGTTCCAATTTTTCGAGATGAAGTTCCCTTACGCGAAGCTGCACAGCTTCGGGTGTCCGATATTATTTTACCCCATCATAGGGGTTGGGACATACACAAAATCCACCGTCTTTTTATTCCAGAAAGTGCAAGGAAAATCAAAGAAATGGAATTGCCTGTCATGTTGGATGTTCCAGACATCCAATATTGGCCGATGACTCGGTCAGGTGAGTATACCACCAAGTCGGGATATGCGCTAGTATCCCAACAGCAAAATGAAATTT
Organism: Beta corolliflora; assembly: GCA_947648045.1. Taxonomy (NCBI): domain Eukaryota; kingdom Viridiplantae; phylum Streptophyta; class Magnoliopsida; order Caryophyllales; family Amaranthaceae; genus Beta; species Beta corolliflora. The sequence goes on along the minus strand of CANSZD010003077.1, from coordinate 1,250,331 downwards.
ATAGCATGACAATTCCAATGCAAACGAAGTTTTGTCGTCTCATTTGGAGTTTGAACATCATGCCAAAATGGAAACTCTTTTTTTAGAAAGTGTGGAAAAATAGCATAGCAACAACTAGTAATCTTTTCAGAAGAGGTATGGGTCATTCTGATCACTGCCCTATATGCCTGGAAGAGAGCGAGGATTGTCAACATCTGTTTAGACGTTGCCCCCTGGCAACAACAACATGGGATATACATCAACTCCCCATCCAATGTTTAGAAAATTACTCTCTTCAGTTTATGGATTGGCTTATGGCTGTCATTTTCTACTACAAAGGGGTTGATGGTACTCATGGAAATCTCATTCCTTCCTTTGTGAGAACACTTCGGGCGATTTGGATTACAAGAAATCACCAAGTTTTCAGACAGCAGCGAGCAACAATTGAACTCCTTCAGCACAATATGGAAGAAAATATGAATCAGCACATGATCTTTGCGCAGGGAGTTCAGATCAATACAGGTCCAGGGGATGAAGTTCTTGCTCCACCTGGTTTTTTAATGGCTAATATAGGTCAAACACATTCAGCCACTTCAAAAGTCCGGATCATTTTGGATGGTTCTTGGGACAAAAATTCTCATATGGGTGGAGCCGCTTGGGTGGCAACTGTGGTTAGTACGCAGACGTCGTATCAACAAGGCAAATACTTCTTTGCTTCGTCAGCCCTCCTAATTGAAGCTCATGCTTGTTGATTAGCTATTTTATGGGCCAAGGCATACAATTTCTCACGTCTCCTAATATACTCGGATTCTCACAACCTGGTTCAACAGCTCATTTCACATCATAGGACGGATATTGACATTCATCACACCATTGAAGACATTCGAGAAGCAGCTCGTGTTTTAAGTTGGTGTCGGGTCCTTAAGGTTAGCAGACATGAAGTGGCGCCAGCACATGACTTAGCCGTTTTTTGTCGTAGCACTAGATTTCCTATTAGCAACTATTAGTTTGTACGTTTTCTTGTTGTCAAACAAAAAAAAAAAACTAATTGTACACTAGTTGTGAAACTTTTATTATCTCGAGTTTTTGTTTCCTTTTCTTTTACTTTCCCCTATCTTATAGGTGCAGTACTGCAGTACCTTACTCTCTTTAGTCTCTAATTGATGCATCTTCTCTTTAAGTGCCTCCTTATTAGACAATAACTAACTCATAACTAGTTGTTGGTTGGTTTTATTAGATACTCATAACTAGGTGTTCGTTGATTTTGTTAATGAAGTTTTGGTGGCGTAAAGCTCGGCTTGAGTCCAATCCCTACCGGGTCAACTTCACATCAAGTCCATGCTTTATTGGCTCGAATTAACTTTAACCTGGATTAAGGAAATGCAGGTCATATATGCAAATTAAAATCATCTAATATTATAATACGACATTATTGTCTATATAAGATAAGAAAATATGGTAAGATTGTTTCACAATATAATGTACTAAACTGAATGTAGGATCATAGTTATGACCAATTAAATTAAAAAATTTGATATAACTTTAATAGTTTTTGAATAGTCCAGTACAAATCAGGTCATGTTATTAAGAATTTGGATGGAAACCAAATCGAGTCAATAACAATTGGATTAACATTGAGTCAGGTTTATAGCATGTCAGTTAAAATCGAGTCTGGTTAAGAACAAATAGGGTTACTAAATGATAATTAGTCGGGTCAAAATTATGTCAATTTTATTAGGGTTAGTGGGTCGTATCAATTTATTTTCGGTTTGGGTTATCACGAATTAAGCACAGGTTCGATTTCAAGTCTTTTCCTTTTAGGTCACCTTAGGGTTATTATCAGGTTTTATAAATTGGTTCAATCTACATCATGAATTGCCGGGTCATGTAAGTGTCAGATTTATTTTATGTATGTTGATCGAGTCAAGTTTGTATAATCAATTTTACTGGTATAATGAAGTCGAATCATACTCAAATCACTTAGTCAAATTAAGTCAGCTTTTGACAACTCTGACTACATAAAATGCACAACTATGATTTACGTATGAGTACGCAGAAACCATTGGTTGTGTTGAAGACTATTTAAGCTAGTAATAGCACTTTCTGTGGATTCTATTCTTATAGAACATCAGTTGGTCCAAGGACACTTTTGGAAACTAGAATTTATACTTCAACCAAAAAGATCATTTTCAGTTTCCATCCAGAAAGGAAAGGTCATTCCCATTCTCCACATTATGTCATCACTATTCATACATGTGGGTGGAGTTTGGAGGGCAGGGGACCTCCTAAAGCTTTGCTCTCTTTTGACTGCTAATGGAAAGTTGAAACGCTAGCACTGGTCATGATAATGTTGATCACTAAACTTTACATGTTAAAAAATAACTATTGTACTCACATTTTAAGAATTATTCCAGATTATTTGTTTCTCAATAGTCATATGATCGCTTAAGAATCTTTCCTTGCACAGTGGATTATGGTGATATTTTTTCATCATATATTGTTTTTATATGTATGTCGTTTTTCAGAAAATACTGTTAAATAATGATAAGAACTACTAGCCGGGCATGTATAATAATCTCGACGAGATAAATATTGTAGGACACGATATGGTGATCACAACACCTATCAAAATCAACTCCAAGACAATCAACCAAAAACTAAAACCATAATTTTCCACAAGTAATTTACCAAGCAAACAACCAATAACAGATAACAAGTATAAGATATAAGGAAGAGTAGATCTGCAATCAACATATGAGACTTAGCTTATGCGCAGAAAACCCTTTTCGATGTGATAGATAAAAACCAGGGGACTTGTGAGGAGTCCACCCTTTTCTTCTCTCTTGTTATGATAAACTAAGGGTAAAAGAAACACAAATCAGTCTCATTAAACTTCACAACCCACCAACAAGTTCAGACATAAGATAATAACAATTTGAGCAACAAATTAAAAGTGAAAGATATCACCAAAAGGTATGACTTCTGTCCAGCTGCAATACCCGACGAACCGGAGATCAAAATGACGATCCAAACGGTCCAAATGTAGCCCCATGTGTCCCCAAAAAGCTGTCAAAATTTCATCAAACCCCAACATTGAAATCTTCTCCGACGACCAATTTACCAGAACTGGTCCTGAGAAACGAGCAGGGTAGCCACTATAAAACTCTCTTTTTCCTCCCTTTTTCTTCTATATTGTGTGCGTTACGCAAAACTGTTGTAACCCTTCCCTTGGACAATAAAATTACACCCCAAAAATTCCAAGAGAAGCTACAAAATAAGCGATAACAGTTGTCCCAAAACTAATAAGTGAAAATTTTGGACTTTCACTTATAACACAAGATAAAGGTCTTACATGTTCAACAAGTGGGTTAGAAGGACAACAATTTCCCCTCCAGCCCATCACGGGGAAGCGCAATCACTTCATGATTACTCGTGTTTCGGTGTTGAAACGGTTGGCGGTCTTGAGAGAAGTCCGCCAAAGATTAGGATAAACTCCGTTAGTGAATAGCTGCACAAGAAACAAACGTGAACTACCCTCGGGGGGATGCGAGGAAACCCCCTCCGACGCTCAAGTCAGTACGTGCCCAAATAGGGTTTAGAGAGAGAAAGTAGAGAGAGAGAGATAAGAATTCGAGTGTGAGAGAATGTACACACGAGAATAGTACTAGTGGGGTATTTATTGAAGTACTATTCACCTGACAGGGTGTGTAATCCTTTTACACGTGTACGGTCGAGGTGCTTCTGACAGCTGGAGAGATTCCCTTATTTTGTCTTGTTGGGCGACCGCCAACGTTGTCGGACCATGTTGATGTACTGACTTGTTAGAGCTATAGGCGACATTTATAGAGTTCACGTCCCTTACGGTGTTCGCGGACTTATCACAGGGGTCCGCTAACATACTTGGGTCATACCCATACAACTAGTCCCCCCCAGCATCATTTGGGGTCTTGTCCGCTAATGATGTTGTTGATGGACGCGAATCTTTGTTGCCGTGCTCAATTTTTGAAGAAGTTAATTTGTTGGGTGCCACGTGTCGTCGTAGGGAGTTGAAAAATTTCGAAAAGTTAATGATTACTTTTCCGAAAATCCCGCCCATTACTTTATTAGGGTTTACCGTGTTTTGACACTTGGCGGGGAATCCGGAGAGGGAGTTGAGAGGTCTTTCAATCTCACCGTTTATTCGTGCCTTATATTGGAGCAGTTGTCCTTTCCGGAGTTCTTTATCTTCATTCTCCAAGCTCTCCCTTCTTTTCTCCATTTTTCTCTGACAAAACCTCCATAGCCGAAGCTTGAGTTGCTTAAAAATCACTTTTCCTGTGCTCAAATTACTCCGAAAAGTTACTCAATTTTCTAGTTTTCACTTTCCGGTTTTAGTGTACTGAAGATTTCGCCTTTTCTTGACGAACATTTTCTGGGTTTTGCCTGAGTTTGAAGATTTGTCTTTTTGCCGGTGCTTCTTCCAAATTTTCCTAGGTGGTGTTCGGCTCAAGCTCGAGTTTTTTGGTGCGATTTTGCCGTTCGGGGGTTTCATTTATCTTTTCCGGCGTCTTTCGCTCTCTGCTTTATTTTTCTCCGGTGACCTTTTGTTTCCAGGTATTTCTTCGATTTTTCTCCGCGTTTTATTAAGTTTCTTTTGCGTTTTCATCATGTCGGACCAGTCTGATAGCCAGAATACCCCTAGTGAGGCGTTCATGACCGAGAGTGACCCTTCTTCCCCTTTGGCCGATAACGAACCTTCTTCCCCTCTGGCCAATAGTGAACCCACTTCTAGCTTAAGTCCGGTGGGGAGGACCAGGTTGTTAGCGGACATACCTCTTACCGTTGAGAGGGAAAGAGAGTTAAGGTCGAAGTTTTTAAACGACCCTGCTACCCCCGAGGAGCATAACTTAACTAGGAGGTATCTATCCGCCAGCCAGAGTGGTGACCGACAAACGCTTAGGGAGCTTAGGCATCAGATTCTTGCTAGACGATCCGTTAGGCATCCTCCGGTCGATGCCACTCCCGGCCTTGACGTAGCACCCCTTAGAGAGCATGCTTGGTTGGATAGCTTGGCGGATGCTGGGGTGGAAGTAACGGTTGACTTTTTCGACCGCTTACAACAATCTGCGGCTCCTAACCCTCATATTATTGATTTAGGTGACGACAGCGATTCTATTGCTACCGTCATGGTCCGTCAAGAGACTGTTTATCATCGTCGCACTGCTGCGAGTCCTGCCGTCCGCGTCAATGAGGATGCGATTGACTCTGCGGACGCAAATGTTGACGTTTCTGTGCCTTTGACTGCCCATGCAGTCGGGGAATCTTCCCGTGCTGCCGAATTAAGGGTCGATAGTTCGAATCCGATGGAGGAGATTGAGACTGGACCTGGTTCTGATGCTTTAAGGCTGCCGGATGATTTCAGTGCCGGTCCTATCAGTGTTGAGATTGATTCGCCTTAACGTCAGGACGCCATTGATTTGAGTTACTCGAGAGTTGCTCGGGACTTATATTGTCTTCCGTCGGGTTATCGGTTAATAGTCCCGCCAGAGGGGGCTATTGTGACGGAATGTCCTCCTGGTCACGTGGTCGTGTATACTCATCATTTCGAGTTTGGCCTCCGCTTCCCTCTGGATTCTTTTTTGGTGAAGATCTTAAATGCTTTCAACGTGAGCTTGGCTCAGTTGACTCCTTTGGCGGTCCGGAATTTGATAGCGTACATCTGGGTTGTGCGTTTCTTGGATTTTCCGCAAACGCTGAACTTATTCCGCCACATTCATTGGCTGAAGAAAAATGGATCTTCTAGGCAGGCGGGTTGGTGGTCGCTAACTACGGCCGACAAGATGATGACAGTTCAGCCTAAGATGACTGGTTTGAAGGGCTGGCAGGATGCTTTCTTTTGGTTACGAGTTCCTGAGGATTATCCAGTGCGTCGTCATTTCACTGAGCCTCGTTCGCATATGGAGCATTTACCTCTCATTCCGCTAACTGAGGAAGAGTTAGCGGCCTTCGACTACTTTGACACGGAGGATTACTTAGTCACCTATGAGGATGGGAAGGAGGTGAAGGTTAAAGAGCCTAAATATTGGATTCCTCATTCCAAGTACATCCTGGGGAACAAACCCTTGTCGGCCCTGCTGCTCAGCCCTACTCATGAAAATGGTGAGTGTTGATGTCGGACTGGTCCAACTGATGTTTTTATGTTTTTCATTTTTTTTATTTTTTATTTATTTTTTTTTTTTTATTTTACATTTTGCTTCTTGCCATTCGCAGGTTTTGACTACCTTGACCTCGACGCCCTATCTGTGGACGAGAACTTCAAGCCGTTAACCAATTTACCGCCTGCTCCCTCGCAAGAATACGAGACCATGCACGGGATTACCAATGGCCGCCGGGGAGGGAATCGCCACGGCCCTCAGAATATTCGCCGTGGTCGCGGCGGAGCGAATATTGTTCGCGTCCCCTGTTCGTAATGTTACCGCCGCTGCTGCCGATCCTGGCGGCCAGCCATCCCCTGCCGTCCCGATTAGGTCCTCAACCTCCCGACCTGTCGCCAGGGGAAGTGGGAACAGGAGGCGGCCCCGCGAGCAAGTTGCGGCGGATACATCTGCCAACAAAAGGCAGGCTTTGGCGGACCCTGCTTCTTCTGACCACACCCCTGATGTTCAGGTGGGGGGTCTGACCTCGGATGCTCCAGAGATTCGGGAGCGGGCTGTCGCGGCCACTGCTCCAGGGAATGTTAGCGGCGCCTCCTGGCTATCAGGCTCTTACTCCTCCATCCGCGATAAGATCCGAGAGCTGATTACCATGCCCAGCTTTCTTTCTAACTTATCTCCCGGCATCTTCTCTCGGTACCATGAGTGGATCGAGAAGAAAGAAGTACCGCTAAGCGATGCTGTGGCGGCCTCTTTCGCCCGCCGGCCTGTCGTCCCTGGCAAGATTTACCAGCCTGACTGGGACGACAGAGAGGATGAGTCGCTATATGCCGACATCCCTGAGAACGGTGGCATCCTTGCCTACCGCATTCTGAAGGGCATGCAACTGCCAGTAGATAGGCCGCAGGGTCCCTGGTCACTCCAGCTGCTAGGTTGGCTCACGATCAGCTTGTGGTACGTTTACGTACTATCCTATTATCATTCATTCGTTTTGCTTTTTTTTTTTTGACATATTCTTTTCATCTTCGCAGGCCAACAACGCTGCCATTGAGCTGATAGAGCAATATATAGAGTATCAGAAGTTGGCGGATACCTATAAGCAGTCGCTGGAAACTTGCCAGGATCTGCTGAAGGAGATGGAGGACAAGCTGGCGGCAAAGACGGTAGAGTTACATCCTCTAACTGACGAGCTGATAACACTGAGGCCGAGGGCCGCCTTATTGGAAGAGACCGAGGAAAATGTCAATATATTGACCAAGGCTCTGGAGGCCGCTAACTCTGCAAAAGAGGTTGCCGTCCTGGATGCGGCGGCTGAAGCTGAGGCGAGAGGAGTTGATAAGGCTGTTGCTCAATTTAAACAGACCCGATGAATACGCAATGACTTTGCACAAAAGGTATGATGGCGGATGGGCGGCCGCCATGAGATGCGTTTGCAAATCGGTTCCGTGGATTTGACCGAACGTTATCGAAGACGCTCATGCCGGTGGCCGGCATCTCACGCCTATTGAGGGGGATCCTAAGTTCGGCCGACGAGGACGCTATTGCTGATTCGGATCCTCGAGATGTTCCAGATCAAGGAAATCAGGAGACCCCTCCCTCTTGAAACTTTTGGCGGCCTTCTTTCAGCTCTTCCTGTTCTTCTAATAGCTTATAGTTGTAATTTTTGAATATTTCAACTCTTTATTCGGCCCATGTTGGCATTTGTAAACGCTAATGTTTCTGAATTTTATAAGTACAATTCCAACTAAAAGCCTTTCATCTGGCCGCCATCGTTTTACCTGTAGTTGGCCGCCAAGCCAGTAGCTTTTATTTTATGGGAAAGTACTTTATATCTTGTGTTTATGTCGCTTTCATTATCGTCTGATTGTTGTATGTCCGCCAATCTTTTTATTTGTCAAATTATCGTCTGATTATCCGCCAGTCTTTTATATGACCGTTAGCGCACTTTGAGCCTGTCATATGGCTTGATTTGTGCTAGGTCTGTCATATGACCGTTAGCGCACTTTGGGCCTGTCATATGGCTTGATTTGTGCTAGGTTTGTCATATGACCGTTTACGCATTTTGCGCCTGTCATATGGCTTGATTTGTGCTAGGTCTGTCATATGACCGTTAGCGCACTTTGGGCCTGTCATATGACCGTTAGCGCACTTTGGGCCTGTCATATGGCTTGATTTATGCTAGGTCTGTCATATGACCGTTTACGCATTTTGGGCCTGTCATATGGCTTGATTTATGCTAGGTCTGTCATATGACCGTTTACGCATTTTGCGCCTGTCATATGGCTTTTGATTAATGTGCATGAAAATAATAAGACAATTGATGAACTGCAGACAGAAGCTTGTATTATTTAAGTAATTAAGGGTGGTTCTCGACCTATTACATTTAGCAACTCAAACATAGTATTTCTTTAGGACGCTAGCATTCCAACAATTTTTAAGCTCCTTGCCATCCATGTTCTTTAAAATGAAGGAACCGAGAGCAATCTTCTTGGCTACGATGTAGGGACCTTCCCAGTTAGCAGTCAGCTTTCCCTCAACATGCGCTTTGCCAGTGGCCGCTGTTCTGCGAAGGACCAGGTCGCCAACATCTAATGGCCTCTCCATGACTTTTTTATTGTAAGCCTTGCTGATCCTGTCTTTGTAGCGGCCGCTCTCGGTTACGCCATGAGCCTTGTTTCCGGCAAGAAGTCTAGGTCTTCCCTGAGTGCCTGGTCATTTCTTTGCAGGTCTTGGTGCTTGATCCGGTAAGAGGGTAACCCCACCTCCACTGGCAACACCGCCTCTGCGCCGAAGGCTAACTTGAATGGGCTCTCTCCCGTTGCTTCTTTCTCCGTTGTTCTGTTTGACCATAGCACTGCCGGTACCATATCAGCCCATCCTCCTTTGAATTCATCTAGCTTTTTCTTCAAGGCGTTTAGGATCTGCTTGTTCGCGGCCTCCGCTTGTCCGTTGCTCTGAGGGTGGCAAACGGCTGAATATGCAAATTTTACTCGAAATTCTATTAAGAAGGCCTGTACAGGACGACAATCGAATTGGACGCCATGATCGAAGACGATAGCCATGGGGATCCCAAATCTTGTCATAATATTTTGCCAGATGAATTTTTTGACTCGATTTGCCTTGATTTTTGCTTTTGTCGGCTACGCCTCTATCCACTTGGTGAAGTAATCAATTCCCACTATTAGGAACTTTCTCCCCCCGGTTGCTGTGGTGAACGGTCCCAAGATGTCCATTCCCCACTGTGCGAACGGGATTGGACATAGGATAGGTTGTAAATCGTTGGCTGGCCTGTTAATGACTGGAGCGTATCTCTGGCACTTATCACATCTTTTAACGTAGCTCTGGGAATCCGCCAGCATACTTGGCCAGTAGAATCCCGCTCTCAATGCCTTAAGTGCCAGAGCCTTTCCGCCAATATGGTTACCGCATATACCCTCATGTATTTCTTCAAGGATCTTCGCGGATTCCCATGCGGTTGCGCATTTGAGCAGAGGTAAACTGAATGATTTCTTGTATAGCTCATTTTGGTATATGACGTACCAGCTTGCTTGTCGTTTCAGTTTCTTGGCAGACGAAGGATTATTTGGAAGCGTCCCAGTCAACTTGTACGCCACCAGCTCACTAAACCATTCTCCCTGCTGGTTTATACTATTGACGGTTACGACCTTTTCTGTGATGCTCTTTTCCTTCAAGATGTCGACCGTGACGGTTCTTTCAATGCTAAGTGAGTCAGAGCTTGCCAATTTGGACAACGCGTCCGCTTTTGTGTTCTCGGCCCTAGGTATCGCTTGAATCTCAAAATGATTCAATTGAGCTATCAATTCCTTGGCCTTTTCAACGTATTTTTGCATGTTGGCCTCTCTGACTTCGAATTCTCCCCTCAGCTGGCCGCTCACCAACTGTGAGTCCGTTTTTAAAAACACTTTCTTACCACCCGCTGCCAAACACATTCTCAGTCCGGCAATTGCCGCTTCATATTCTGCTTCGTTGTTTGACGCCGGGAAGGCGAACTTGATGGCGTACTGGTACGAATTTCCTTCGTGGTCGGGTCATCACTATACCCGCTCCAGATCCGCTAACGCCGGATGATCCGTCGACCTCCAAGCAGCCCGGACTTCCTTTTGCTCCACTTCTTCCTCCTCATATGAGGCTTCCACGATAAAGTCTCGCCGGGGCTCGCGCTTTGATAGCGGTCCCGGGCTTGTATCAGTATATCATACTCCGATAGTTCAACGGCCCATTTCGTGAAGCGGCCGGAACTATCCATCTTCTGCAATGCTTTTTCTAGCGGCTGGTTGGTTAAAACTTGAATGGGATGACAAATGAAGTATGGTCCGAGCTTCCCGGCGGCTATAACCACGCCCAAGGCCATTTTTTCTACTAGGCGATAACGGCTCTCCCGGACCGTTAAGAATGTGGCCGATAAAATAAATTGGCCGCGCTTGCCTCTTCTCTTTTTCTACCAACAACACGGCCGCGATCGTCTTCGGTGAAGCCGAGATATACAGTTGTAATACGTCTCCGGTCTCGGGCCTTGTAATGGTTGGTAGCTTCTTTAAATGCTCTTTTACCGCCAGGAATGCTTTGCTTTGCTCCTCTCCCCACTCGAACTTCTTATTCCCCCTTAGCAGGGCAAAGAAAGGCAAAGCTTTGTCTCGCGATTTTGAAATGAATCGAGTGAGGGCCGCCATTCTCCCTGTTAACCGCTGAATATCCTTGACGCTTCTTGGCTCAGGCAGGTCGACAATGGCTTGAACTTTGTCTGGGTTTGCATCAATCCCCCTTTTGCTTACCAAGAAGCCTAAAAACTTTCCCGCTCTCACCCCAAAGACACATTTCTTTGGGTTGAGCTTCATCTTATACTTCCTCAAAGTTCTGAAGGTCTCTTCCAGATCGTCCAAATGTTCACGGTCGGTTTACTCTTGACGATGGAGTCGTCAACATATGCTTCGATATTCCTCCCCCTCTGATCCGCGAACACTTTGTCGACTAGCTTTTGATAGGTTGCCCCCGCATTACGGAGCCCAAACGGCATTGCCTTATAATTATATACTCCGCAATCTGTGATGAACGCAGCTTTTTTCCTATCGGCCTCGAGCAAGCTGATCTGGTGATAGCCCGAGAAGGCATCCATAAAGCTTAACAATGCATGACCGCTAGTAGAGTCTACTAGCTGGTCTATTCTCGGCAGCGGGTAGCAATCTTTTGGGCAAGCTCTATTGAGGTTTGTGAAGTCCACACACATCCTCCATTGGCCGCTAGCTTTCTTTACCATGACTACATTGGCCAACCACTCCGGGTAGTCGCATGGCTCAATAAAGTCAACTGCCAATAGCTTATCAACCTCCTCTTTAATGGCTTTGTTCTTTTCGGCCGAAAAATTTCGCTTCTTTTGCTTGACAGGTCGGACAATGCTGTCAACAATTAGACGATGTACCATCACGGCCGGGTCGATTCCCGGCATCTCATCCGCTGAGAACGCGAAGACGTCCGCGTTTTCTCTTAGGAGAGTCACCAGGTTGACCCTGACCTTTGGGTCCATGTCTGTTCCAACAGCCACTGTCCTTGCCGGGACATCTGCCAGCATCTCCTGCTTCGTTTCTCCATCCGGTTTGGGCCTTGGAGTATCATCAGGCCTGGATTCCAGCTCTTCCATTAAAACATCCATCTCCTCACCCCCTTTCTCGGATCCTTCTTCATTCGCCAAAGCCCTCCTCTGAGCTCGCCTTTGTTTCCGAGTTGGCGGATTTAACTCTTCTACCGGCACTCTCCTTGCCGGTTGCTTCAGTGCTGTTAGGTAGCATGATTTTGCCATCTCTTGACTTCCTCTAAGCTTTGCTGTCGTCCCGAGATTGGAAACGTACAACATAGTCAAATGATAAGTTGACACAACTCCTTGGACGTCATGGATGAAAGGGCGTCCGATAATTGCGTTATAAGCTCCAGGCACGTCAACCACTAAAAACTCCGCCATCACATCCCTGGCGTTCTCATCCTCCCCTACTCTGACCGGTAAGGTTATCAGGCCCTCTGGAATCACTGACGCCCCCGTGAAACCTATCACTGGGTAACGTACAGGCTTCAGATGCTCCCGGCCAATCATCAATTTTTCAAAAGTTGAGAAATACAGAATGTTTGCGGAACTTCCTCCGTCTACCAGGATTTTGTGGATCAAACAGTTTGACACTATCAGCGTGACCACCAGAGGGTCATCATGAGGGTAGACGACATGCTTTGCATCTTCAACCGTGAAAGACATGGCGGGCATTACTGGCGGCCTTCTCCACTGCATGCTTGCATTGAAATTGACCTGGTGCCTGAATTCTTTCAGGCTTGCCTTGGCCCCATTGACGCTGCCGCCATGAATTGGACCGCCACTTATAACGTGAATCTCAGCAATCTGCGATTGCACATTCCGGTTATTGGGCTTTACCACGTCTCCGTCCTTTGATTGTGCCTTGTATTGCGTGAAGTTACCCCGTCTTATCAGATCCTCCAGGTTATCCTTCAAGTGCCTGCAATTCTCGGTAGTATGACCGTGATCACCGTGAAAATCACACCACTTGCTCTTGTCACGGTTTTTATGAAACATTTGCTTAGGACGTTGCCATTTATCACTGTCCTTGTTCATCTGATATATCTGAGCCCTTGAGGTCGTGAGTTGCGTATATGTATCGAATTTATCTTTGTACTCGAACCTTTCGCGGTCATTCTTCTCGCGGTCATTTCCCTTCTTGACCACATTTGATTCCTGCTTTCTTTCATCCCGACCGCGATCATTTTCGCGACCCTTTTCTCTCTTCTGCTTATCATCCTTCTTCTTTTCCGGCTCACGACTTTGGCTGCTTGCGGCCTTGTCAAACTCTTCCCCCCTGATGAAATCGTTTGCCTTCCTCAAGACTGGCTCAAGGGATGTGAAGGTTTTACGGCCCAGATAACTTCTAAATGCGGACCCTTCCCTCAGCCCGATCATCAAAGCTAAAACGGCCACGTCCTGCTGAAGGCGGGGAATGGTGACCGCCTCAGCATTGAAACGGTCCACGAAATCTCGCAGGCTCTCATTTTCCCTCTGCTTGATAGATAACAATTCGCCAGTTGTGCGCTCGCGGCGCCTATTACTCACGAAGTGAGTGCTGAACATAGATGAAAGCTGAGAAAAACTAGAAACGTTACCGGCCCTGATGCTTTTAAACCACGTCCGGGCGATCCCTGGCCAAAGTGGATGGGAAAACTTTACACCGTATAGCGTCCACCTGAGTGTATAAGTACATGTGCCCCTCATAAGCGGCCACATGATCGTCTGGGTCTGAGGTGCCATCATACTTGCAGGACGGCATCTTGATTCGCGGCATGGGGTGGTTCAAGATTTCTGGAATGAAAGGAGACTGCTTAGGCTTGATCAATAAGTGTCCGCCGCCAGAGAATAATTGCTTGCGCCACTGATGCTGTGTTCCCGGCGAGAACGACTTTGATCCTCATCTTCAGAATTATTGAGATCCTCAGTTTCTAGGATGACTTCCTCATACTCTGGGTCCTCAATTTGCCTTTCCAATTGGCGTCCCTCCTGATTGAAGGTCCGCATCCTTCTCACGGGGGTGCCATCGACGTTGCGACCATTCATGGTCGACATACGCCTACGAAGCTGACCTGCCCTTGCATTAGGAGTGGGAGTGTTGTTAGGCTGAGTACCCGCTTGTAACATCTGGATGAAAGACGCTACGGTTTGTAGTCGCTCGGGGGGAGAATTTACTTAGTTGAGCCAGGTTAAATGATCCGCTTCCAGTGTTTACCTGAGACACATTGTTCCCAGGAGTTTGCTGCTCGTTGACGTTCCCAGCGTCTAACTCAGATGGATCACGGCCGTCATTGTTTGCTCTTTCCATGTTGGCGTTCACAAAGATGGAAGTCCCCTCCTTCTAGCGCCATGTTGTTTCGGTGTTGAAACGGTTGGCGGTCTTGAGAGAAGTCCGCCAAAGATTAGGGTAAACTCCGCTAGTGAATAGCTGCACAAGAAACAAACGTGAACTACCCTCGGGGGGGGATGCGAGGAAACCCCCTCCGACGCTCAAGTCAGCACGTGCCCAAATAGGGTTTAGAGAGAGAAAGTAGAGAGAGAGAGATAAGAATTCTGAGTGTGAGATAATGTACCTGCAGAATAGTACTAGTGGGGTATTTATAGAAGTACTATTCACCTGACAGGGTGTGTAATCCTTTTACACGTGTACGGTCGAGGTGCTTCTGACAGCTGGAGAGATTCCCTTATTTTGTCTTGTTGGGCGACCGCCAACGTTGTCGGACCATGTTGATGTACTGACTTATTAGAGCTATAGGCGACATTTATAGAGTTCACGTCCGTTACGGTGTTCGCGGACTTATCACAGGGGTCCACTAACATACTTGGGTCATACCCATACAACTTGAACTTCAAATCTGCAAGCTTACTACAGATTACAAGCTTGCTTCCGAGAACTCGTTTAGTCAACATGTCTGCACCATTCTTGTCTTTGCAGACTTTCTTCAGCTTCAATTGCTTCTGCTCAATCACATCTCATAACCAATGATATATAACATCTATATGCTTGGTGCGAGCGTGATACATTACATTTGAGCTCAAATCTATAACACTTTGACTATCACAAAATACTACAAACTTACTTTGCTTCAAACCTGACTCTCGAAATAACCTTTAAGCCATAACATCTCTTTACTTGCTTCCACGACTGCAATATACTTTGCCATTGTCGTCGACAATGCTACACATGTTCGTAGCTTGGATTGCCATGAAATGACTCCCCCTGAAAATATAAGAAAGATAACATGAGGTTATCAAGATCACCTGCCATGTGTGTATAAGTATAACCTTCAAGTATAGGCTTACCACCTCCATAAAACAAACTCAATTTGGAGGTGCCCAACAAGTATCTAAAAATCCACTTCTCTTCTTCTCAGTGAACCTTACCGGATTGATAAGTATCTGCTCACTAAATCGAAGCATGTGCAATATCTGCCATATACACACCATAGCACACATCAAAGAACCAACAACAAATCAGTAAGGTATAAATGACATACTTTCTTTCTCTTTCTCTGTTGTAGGGCAAGCATATTTGCTACACTTGAAGTGAGTTAGTTGTTAGTGGTTTATTAATACGCTTGACATGCTTCGTATTGAACCATTCAAGCACCCATTCAATATACTTTTCTTGTGATATGTAGCCACAATTTTACAACTTTCCAATCACGATAAATCTCCATGCCTAAGATTTGGTTTACAGGACCCAACTCTTTCATGTAGAATAACTTGGACAAGTCTTTTTTCAAACCTTGAATTATATCTGAATCTTGTCCAACTATCCGCATTTTATCTACATATAAAAGAAGCATGATGAGGTTACCTACATGAATTTTTTTGAAATACACACCAGGATCGTCGATTGGAAGTTCATTTATAACCATTGCTTGTCATAAACGAATCAAATTTTTGGTACCACTGCCTTGGTGCATGTTTAAACCCAAAAAGACTCTCTTCAATTGGCAAACAAGCTTTTCTTTCCCTTTCTCTTCAAATCCTTTAGGTTACTTTATGTTGATCTTTTTGTGCAAGTTACCATGTAAGAAAGCAGTTTTCACATTAAGCTACTCCAATTCAAGATTAAGACTTGCAGCTAAACTTAACACAATTCTGATAGAAGTCATCTTCACAACAGGAGAGAAGATCTCATCAAAATCAATACCCTTTTTTGATTGCATCCTTATAACACCAATTTCTCTTTCCCCTTCACCATTTTTCTTGTTCTTTTAAACCCATCTTTTTTTCTAGACTTTCTTGCCCTTAGATGGCAATAGTAGCTCACAAGTTTCATTTTTTTCATGTAATCCATCTCCTCCTTTATAGCATCGAGCCACTTATTTTTCTCTTTAAGAGACAACACTTCTAGATAGTTCTCTGACTCCCCTTCATCAGTCTAAAAATGAACTCTGAGCTTGGATAGTTTGTTGAAGGTTTGCGCTCTCCTGTTGACCTTAGAACATGTGTATCCTCAACTTGAGGGGTAGATTGTTCCCCCTGCTCATGACCCTCTTCACCATGATTTTCTTCCTTATGATGCCCTTGTTCATGATTCTCTTCTTCATCTGATGAAGACTCATCAAGATCATCATCATTATGTCGTGGTAGATCACCATCAGGTTGTATCACACCAACATCATCAGGTGTCACATCAACATTCTCATTTCATGGCTGGTCAATAGAGATGAAAATAGGAGAAGAAAAATCATCATTAGTATCAAAAGAAAAATCTGAGGTAGAAGTGTAACTTGTACTTAGAAAATTGTACCCTTCTCGTGCTTGAAAAATACTATATCACTACTTCTTACTACGTTTTTCTTTTCCAAATCATACAGTCTATAACCTTACTCTTCATCACCATACCCAACAAATACACAAGGATTCGTCTTGGGATCAAGCTTTAATCTCTATTCTTTAAGCAAATGCATATATGCGTTGCATTCAAAGACTGTAAGATGTGAATATGTAGAATCACATCCCTTCCATGCTCTCTTAATAATATCAACACATTACACTGTTCACCCAAGAATGTATTAAGAAGATTAGACATCCACAACATACATCTAACTTTCTCCACAATGGTTATGTTCATTCTCTCTGCAACCCCATTGTGTTGTGGTGTGCTAGGCTCCGTCCTCTCATGTCTAATTCCATGTTGTGTGCAATAACTCTTGAATTCATTTGAAGTATACTTACCCCCTTGGGTGATCAAAGACACTTTGGCTATCTTTCTGTCTTTGTTTGTACCATGACATGAAACTCTAAGAGAATCTTAAATACTTGGCTTTTTGTCTTTAAAATATTATAGGCGTGTTTTTATTTCGCCTACGCGGTGTGAGCGCGTATTTGACTACCCCATTGTAAAGGTTTTATTGAAAAATATTTTGAAGTCGCCAACAAGTTTTTAAAGGAAGACTCATAAACCTAATTGGATATTTGGGAAACCGTAAGGATAAATTAGGGACTTATCCAATGTATATTTTCCCTTCCTGACTCCATAGATGGTCAATGAACCATAGATTGAGTTCGGGGGTGAGGTTACAAACACAGTCATAATGAACTACATTAATTCGCCCATTACTGGCCTCTACTAAATATCGATTCATGTCAAGTTTTATGCAATAGAATAACCAGATAATATTTTCATGCACCCTAAAAATAATTTAGTCTAGGTTGGTTCAGGAAACACATAAAAGATTATTTTTTTAGTGATATGTTATTAAGCAATCAAAATTACAAGGAACCTAACAGGTTGTCCAAATTATCTGATTAATATTAGAACAGTTCTTAAAGTTTTTGATTAGCAATAATAACATATGTGGTGATGAAAGCATGAATAGGACAATCATAGCAATGTATATAATAATAAATAAAAAGAGAGAAAGAGATTAGAATGTACAAGAGAACGATTTCTTATTAAGGATCTACATCATAAAAGAAATTGTTAGTAACTTCAATAAAAATAATAAATTTATTCAAGGACCCTCGGGATTATACCGTGGCTTGCATCTGAGAGATTGACAACCTTCGGACGAGCAATCGTGAAGCCTGCAAATATGAATGTCTGAAATTATTTGTTTTGTTTGTATGTGTTTTTGTGTTGATAAGTATGGAAGTATGAGTTTTGTAGAGAGATTTTGTAGATATTCGTAAAGTTCGAATTGTAAAGTCGTATGAAAATTATAAGAGAAAACCCTTCCGTTTAATTCGTAAAATCACGCCTATTTATAAGAAACCGAAAGCCGCGTGTCACGCAGAGAGTGCGCTAGACGCACGTCTATGTGTGACGCACAATTACACGTGTCAGGCGCGCATTGGTGCGCCTAACGCAACTTGCCCAATCAGCTGCGCACACGTGACACACGGTTTAAAAAGATAGAATTGATAGCCTGCTTGTCGCACAGAGGAGTGCGCCGCCAGGCGCACCTGTGTGACACGCAGTTCCACGTGTTAGACGCACATTGGTGTGCCTGACACATCTTGGCCTGTGCGCTAGGCGCACCGCCTTACTTTTGACAGCTTTTTGATAAAACGCATTTTAACGATTTTCTTTTATCATTTAACTTCGGAAATATGATTTTACGGGATAAAATCCAATTTTAATTATAAAAATATCTTTGAAAATATTTATTTTATTTAAATAAAACAATTAATTATTATTAAACAATTAATTGTGCTTTTTCAAAGAGTTGGGCTCAAAATACAATTAATTATCATGAATAATTGAGTGGGCTTTAAAATACGATCTTGGATCATTAAAACACGCTTTAACACTTTTAAAATAGTTTTGGCTCTTCGGACTGCTCTGCCCTTTGGTTGGACCAATTAAGACTGCGTTATGTTTCATCATTGGGCCCTTAAATGGGGAGACATGATTATATGTCTACAGAAGCCCCCACTTTGACTGAGGTTCAGGAAAACGAAAGTCAAAGTACACGATGTCGGGACGGAGAATAATTCTAGACGCTCTGCAGTTTAGAACCGATCTATAACCGTTGGTCTTTGCAAAACAAAGTTAGTATGCAGGACAATAACTACAAGCAATTTGATTATCTGCATGAAAAGATGTTAGCAGATAGGTACAAACAACTCAGATAAGGCACATAATGATGCAAAGATGCAAACTTAGACTCTCTAAGGATGCATGAGACGCTATGCAAGAATCAAGGTTATGCAAAGCTAAGGAAGATGACACGTCATGCATGGTCAGGGTTATGCAAGACTATGATGTATATAATGCAATGCAAGGTCAGGGTTTTGCAAAGTTAGAGGATCTAGATATGCAGAGAGATAGAATGATCAGAAATAGATTGAATGATTTTTGAAAACTTTTTTTTTTGTAAACAATCGGGGTCCGTAAATGAGGTCCGCAGATTACAACTTTTCGGCTGTTTGATGTGATTTGGAGGAACCACTACATATATAGGAAGCCCCACTTTGGGTAAGCTTGTCCTGAATCAGGCATTGCGAGCCTTGATTGAAATGTACTTGATCTGTCTTGAACATTCAGAGTTTTTCACTTGGGATTCTTCTTTGGGTAATTAATACAGGCAATGCAACACCCGACCCATCCGGACTCGAGTCTATCGTCACCAATGCGTATCCAGGGCCAACAATTGTCCTCAGTAACCAACACAAGTTCTTCCGGCGCATTTTGTCCTCACTCATGTGCACCCTGAGAAACTTCCCAGGAGGTCACCCATCGCTGGACTACTTCCAGCCAAGCACGCTTAACTGTGGAGTAACTAAGGAAATAAGCAGCTCTCTAAAAGAAAGATGCATCTTGTTGGAATGAGTAGCCTGCTAAATCCATTTAAAGTAATCATGAGGGGTATTACATACACCCCCACTTGAAAACAATAATGCCATCGTTGCGCCTGAGGACTCCACATATTCGGCCACAACGACCTGTGGGTCGCCCCAGCCTGGAAACTAATCACATATTCGACACGAAGCCGGTGATATAGCCCCAGAATCCTCCCCCACTAGGCGACTAACCTTGAATAAATCATCCACACGATCAGCACGCGATCGTAGAGTTGCTCTGATACCATTTGAAACACCGACCCATCCGGAGTTGAGTACATCGTCACCAATGTCCATCCAGGGCCAACAACTGTCCTCAATAACCAACACAAGTTCTTCCGGCGCATCTTGTCATCACTCATGCGCACCCTGAGAAACTTCCCAGGAGGTCACCCATCCCTGTATTACTCCCAGCCAAACACGCTTAACTGTGGAGTAACTAAGGAAATAAGCTCCCTAAAAGAAAGATGCATCTTGTTGGAATGGGTAGCGTGTTAAATCCCTTTAAAGCAATCATGAGGGGTATTACATACACCCCCAATTGAGGATAGCAACGCCTTCGTTGCGCCTGAGGACTCCACATATTCGGCCTCAACGACCTGTGGTAGCCCCAGGCTGGAAACTAATCACATATTCGACCACAGCCGGTGATATAGCCCCTGAATCCTCCTCCACTAGGCGGCTGACCTTGGATTAATTATCCACACGATCAGTAGGCGGTCGCAGCGTTGCTCTAATACCATTTGTAACACCCGACCCATCCGGACTCGAGTATATTGTCACGAATGCGCATCCAGGGCCAACAACTGTCCTCAATGACCAACACAAGTGCTTCCGGCGTATTTTATCCTCACTCATGCGAACCCTGAGAAACTTCCCAGGAAGTCACCCATCCCTGGACTACTCCCAGCCAACACGCTTAACTGTGGAGTAACTAAGGAAATGAGCTCCCTAAAAGAAAGATGCATCTTGTTAGAATGAGTAGCCTGCAAAATCCCTTTAAACCAATCATGAGGGGTATTACAGGCAAAGTCAAATATCGCCAGAAACCATGGAATTGTCTGAGAGTCCTTCAGGGACAAGGAGAGTTTGGATTGAAAAATAAAAAGGTTAAAATTTGTAACTTAAATGAATATAGATGGGAAAAGGCTTTGACGTGGCTAGGTTCAGACTCGAGTCTATGTCGGGATCTAGAAAGAGTATGCTCCTGAATTCTAGAAAGTCAAATCATTAGACCTTGATTAATTTATTTTATTGAAGCGGTCGGACATCGAGATGAGGATTCCTATGTATCCTTGCGGAATCAAACCATTCGTAGTTCTGGGTCTGAATGAACTTTAAATTTTTTTTGTGCCCTAACTTTTGCCTAGGCCGCCCATTCGCATTTTCAACCTAGCGGTCTTGGACATACCTTGAATAGGAGTTAGGGTTGATGAAAGGTTGATAGGTTTAAGGCTTGAGGTTTTGATGAAGGTTTAATTGGTTGGGCTAAAGTAAGGATCATGGATTCGGATTATAGGGATTAAGATTTTGATGGATTGAAGAATTTAAATGAAGGGTATAACTTGTGTGCAAGCCCCCTAGCTTGAATTTTTTTTCTTTGCCTTTGCCGTTTTTTCTTTTTTTGCATTGTTTTCTTTTTCCTTTGTGCGTTTTCTTTTACTTTTGCTTTTTTTCGCACTTCTATCTTTTTCACCTTTTTATTTATTTTTGCATGGCATTGATTTTTTTACTTTTTGTAGTGAGGCTTGCACACAAGTTTTAATGGTTTAGGGTATTGGAGGCTTGAAGGCTATTTGTGGAGCTTTGATTTTGAAGGGTTATATGGTTAAAGAT
The DNA here is from genome assembly GCA_947648045.1 of Beta corolliflora. NCBI lineage: Eukaryota > Viridiplantae > Streptophyta > Magnoliopsida > Caryophyllales > Amaranthaceae > Beta > Beta corolliflora. Next base: position 1,229,010 of record CANSZD010003077.1, on the reverse strand, counting down.
CATGGAGGATGATGGTTTAAGGGATTTTTTTTATTTTGGTTGCATGAGATGGCTTATGAAAGGTAATGGAAGGGAGAGAGAATAAATTTCTAATCCAAAGTATGTCCATTTTTTTTTGAAATTTTTTTATATTAATCAAGGTCATTAGAGACAATTTGATTTGAGTTTCATGATCAAATTCGAAGCATATATGATGATGAAAGGCCAATGAAAATAAAAATAAAATAAAATGAAACAAAAATGGAAAGGCTATAATAGATGAAGTCCTATAGTGACATAGACTCGATGGGAAAGGACAGAATTGGCTTAGGGTAATGACTCTCTGACTCATCCTAGGAAACCAGAAATAAAAGACTAAGCCTTTGAATTGTTGATGCACTGCGCAGAAGGGTTGTTGGTGATGTTGATTCTCGTTGTAGCAAGTATTAGAAGTCTATTGTCATCGATCATGTTTCGTAGCGTACTTGATGGTATTCGACACTAGATGTTAGGTGGAATTATTCCGTTGGAATTAGCGGTAGAAAAGTAGGTTGCACCTTTTGAATTTTGTTTTAGGTGCAGAGTTCGGCATAAACCCTATGGAAAGAATCGTGCCTCTATTGGAAAGGCGGTAAACCCCATGGAAGTGATCGCGCCTCTATTGTGAAGGCGGACAAAAGTAATCTTCATGACTCTAAATAAAATCGGGGTGGTGATAGTGCGATTGATGAGCTTTAGAGTGGGCTCACCTTCTTGTTCCTCCATTAGGCGCTCCTAAGTTGTAATATCTCGATCGGTCATGAACATAATCGAGTGGATCTTGCTTGTAAGTTTTAAGAAATGATTTTTAGAAATGAGAAATGGAAATGAGGGATGGAGAAATGGGAAATGAGAGATGAGAAATGAAAATTTGAATGGGAAATGAAAATGGGAAATGAATTTGAAATGGAGGATTAGAAATTATTATGGGTTTTGGGCTAGTATGGGCTTGACCATGATGCTGACATGGGCCTAACTATATGCGTATGCAGATATGGACTAGACTGGACTGGACTATGCAACCAAACTGGACTAGACTTTGAACTTGCAAGCAGACTAGACTCAAAAGGATTGCCTATGTGGACTTAGGGAACGCTAGCTTCGCTAAACTTAGGGGTGATTGGCTTCGCCAAACTCGATGATTTTGGGTTGTTATGGATCTAAGATGGACTAGCTTCGCTAGACTTAAAGGTTTTGGACCATTATGGACTTAATTGGGATGCTATAGATGTAAGGTTGGAGTAGCTTCGCTAAACTCGGAGGATGCCTTTATGATCTTAGGGGTGACTAGCTTCGCTAGGTCTAAAGGACGCCATTATGGTCTTAAAAGGTGAGTAGCCTCGCTAAATCAAAGGGTGTCTTTATAGTCTTAGGGATGACTAGCTTCGCTAGGTCAGAGGGTGCCGTTATGGTCTTAAAGGTGATCGAGTAGCCTTGCTAAACTCAAGGGGTGCCTTTATGGTCTTGGGGATGACTAGCTTTGCTAGTTCTAAAGGGTGCCATTATGGTCTTAAAGGTGAGTAGCATCACTAAACTCAGGATTTCCCTATGTGGACTTTAAGAAGTGCTAGCTTCCCTAGGCTTAGAGGTTTTGAGTTTAAGAATTTGGAATTCGTCCTATATGGGTTTAGAAATGGACTTGATTAGACTTAGGGTATGAATTGAGCCTTATATGGACCTGATTTTGGACTTAGTCTTATATTAGTTTGAAGTTAGACATAAAAAATGGACTAGGTTTGGACTTTTATTGAAATGGACTCGGATTAGACTTGGACTGGGCTTGACATAGACTATGGTTCACATAAAGATGCAAATGGGCCTAGATTTTGACATGAACTAGACTTATATGGGCCTAAGATGGACTCTAATGCTAGTGAATGTATGGACTCAAATTTAGACGGGCCTAGGATGAGTGCAACATAGACTCTAATGCATATGGGCCTAAAAATGAATGCAAATGGATTGGATTGATTGGATTGTATTGATTGAAGGTGTTTGGACTAGGTTTAGAATTTTCGAAATTCGTTTTTGAAAGGAATCCCTTGTTTTTTATCTTTTATTTGGAAAAGATGATGGATTAATTTTGAAAATATATGCTTTTGAATGTCTTGTATGATGATGATTATTAAATGCATTTGAAAATGGTAAAATAGACATGGGTGTAGGATTAATTTTGAAAGATGTATGTTTTTTGAAATTAATTGAATATGGTAAGGTAAGATTGATAGGGAAGATTAGTCGGGTAGCAGGGAGAAGGTAGACATGCATGACAATTCTAACTCTACCATGACCACATTTCTAGATGCACTTTTTTAGGACAGACTCGACTGTGCATGAAAAGACTGATTTTTTTAATATGCTTGAATTAGGTGAGACCCCTAGAATGACCATGCTTTTACGCGAATGCAGACAGACCGAACATAGGATCGACCACCATGACGACTAAATCGACGAAAACCATGTGATGCACAGACTGCGTGACACGCAGCAATATTGCGCGCGGCACATAGCCGTGCGTCTGGCGCGGGAGCGGTGCGCTAGGCACAACTTAATGCGCTTGGTGCACTGCTCCCCGACATGTTTTTCGGAGATTTAGGCGAGGTTTTGGCTAACTGCACATAATTCCGGGACGCGACTATAAACATGATATTATGCCGGATTTGTTGACTGCTTTTTTTTTACGTGAACGATAGTCGAGTTCGCAATAGCATGAGACATAAAGGTTGTGCGCCGCACAACATCGTGCCCTCGGCGCGAAGCCTTTGCGTCCGGCGCAGGAGCGGTGCACCAGGCGCACTTTGGTGCGTTTGGCGCACTTCCCCCGGCATGCAATTTGGCTATTTGACGAAGGTTCAGACTATTTTGACGACATTTTTTTTAGACGCGATTTAGGCGCAACGAATAGCAACGATATTGACAAAATAATAGCAGGCAAAAATTGCAGTCACAAGCAAATGTCATATAACATGGATGCAAAAGTTCCAACCTAAAGTCATGTTCTATGTTTGAAACTATGGTCAGGTTTTGGTTAAGGCTGAAAAGGGTCCATACTAAGAGATTGATGCCACGCTTCGTACCTTTGCTTAAAAAGGTGGCTACGTGTGCACTCCAGTTCTCAAGTCAGGAACAAGAGAACAATACCATGGTTGGTAGGTTTGCTTATGACTAAGATCCAATACTATCGCTCAGGAAGCTTTTTGGAAGGACAAAGCGCAAACCCCCCGGGGGCGACCTCACGCATAGAACATGCGCTAGTCAGGCAAGGTAGATTGTCCTTATGATGGCTTAAACAATAGCCATGCATATGCAAAACTGTATGTCATTCTAATGCATAAAAAGAGTACGAATCGTATTTTTCGAGTTTCACCCACTCATTTAAAAAAAATTAATTTTTTTAAAATCCTCCCCAGTGAAGTCACTAAATTGTAGGCGTGTTTTTATTTCGCCTACACGGTGTGAGCGCGTATTTGACTACCCCATTGTAAAGGTTTTATTGAAAAATGTTTTGAAGTCGCCAACAAGTCTTTAAAGGAAGACTCATAAACCTAATTGGATATCTGGAAAACCGTAGAGACAAATTAGGCACTTATCTAATGTAGATTTCCCTGTCCTGACTCCATATATAGATGGTCAATAAACCATAGACTGAGTTCGGGGGTGAGGGTAAGAACGCAGTTATAATGAACCACACCTCTACTAAATATCGATTCATGTCAAGTTTTATGCAATAGCAAAACCAGATAATATTTTTATGCACCCTAAAAATAATTTAGTCTAAGTTGTTTCAGGAAACACAAAAAAGAATATTTTTTAGTGATATGTTATTAAGCAATCAAAATTACAAGGAACTTAACAGGTTGTCCAAATTATCTGTTTAATATTAGAACAGTTCTTTAGGTCTTTGATTAGCAATAATAACATATGTGGTGATGAAAGCATGAATAGGACAATCATAGCAATGTATATAATAATAAATAAAAAGAGCGAGAGAGATTAGAATATACAAGAGTACGATTTCTTATTAAGGATCTACATCATAAAAGAAATTGTTAGTAACTTCAATAAAAATAATAAATTTATTCAAGGATCCTCAGTATTATACCGTGGCTTGGGTCTGAGAGATTGACAACATTCGGGACAAGCAATCGTGAAGCCTGAAAATATGAATGTCTGCAAGTATTTGTTTTGTTTGTATGTGTTTTTGTGTTAAAAAGTCTGGAAATATGAGTTGTATAGAGAGATTTTGTAGATATTCGTAAAGTTCGAAGTGTAAAGTCGTACGAATATTATATGAGAAAACCCGTCAATTTAATTCGGAAAATCACGCCTATTTATAAGAAACCGAAACCTGCGCGTCACGTAGAGTGTGCGCTTGGCGCAAGTCTGTGTGACGCACAATTACACTTGTCAGGCGCACATTGGTGCGCCAGACGCAACATGCCCAATCAGCTGCGTACACGTGGCACACGCTTTAAAAAGATAGAATTGTCAGCCTGCGTGTTGCACAAAGGACTGCGCCAAGCGTACGACTCTGTGTGACACACAGGTCCACGTGTCAGACGCACATTGGTGCGCCTGACATAGCTTGGCCTGTGTGCTTGGCGCACATTGGTGCGCTGGACGCATGTTGGTGCACTAGGCGCACCGCCTTGCTTGCCAATTTTTTATATAACGCGTTTTAACGATTTTCTTTTATCCTTTAACTCTGGAAATCTGATTTTACGGGATAAAATCCAATTTTAATTATAAAAATATCTTTGAAAATATTTATTTTATTTAAAGGAAATAATTAATTATTATTAAACAATTAATTGGGCTTTTTCAAAGAGTTGTGCTCAAAATACAATTAATTTTCATGAATAATCAAGTGGGCTTTAAAATACGATTTTGGATCATTAAAATACGCTTTAACACTTTTAAAATAGTTTTGGTTCTTCGGACTGCTCTGCCCTTGGGTCGAACCAATTAAGACCATGATATGTTTCATCATTGGGCCCTTAAATGGGGAGACACGATTATGTGTCTACAAATATACACTCAAGTTCATCGAGTAACATCATTAATGAAAGTGACAAAATATCCATTGCCACCAAGAGACTCCACTACAATGGGACTACAAACATTAGAGTGTACTAACTCCAACTTGTCTTGCTTCCTAGTAGACTTCCTAGAAACGGAAGTTCTATGTCGCTTACCTACCAAACAATGGTCGCAAGGGTCAAGAGAAATTGTTATATCAACAAAAATGAATGGTTTACCTGCTAAAAGTTGTAACCCCTTGTATCTCATGTGTCCCAATCTTCGATGCCACAATTTAGAACAATTCTTTTCTTCCACTACATTCAGCTCACCAAAACATACACACAAGTATGTTATATACAAAGAGAAACACAAGTCGCCTCAAACAATTTTCATTAAGCCCTTGGACAATTTCCACTTACAATCTCCAAAGGTATGTCTAAAGCCTTCTTGTTCAATTACATTTGAACATAATTTAAAGCAAGCAAGCTAGGCAACTATACTTTGAACTTTGAACTTTGAACTTACATTTAGAGTAAGCAGGCCAGGCAACTAGACTTTGGAACTTACATTAGAGTAAGCAGACTAGACTCAAAAATTGCCTATGTGGACTTAAGGAATGCTAGCTTCGCTAGGCTTAAGGGTGGAGTAGATTCGCTAAACACGAGGATTTAGGTTATTATGTACTTAAGGGAGGACTAGCTTCACTATGTTCAAGGGGATTTGGTTGTGATGGACTTGGGGAGGAGTTGGCCTTGACTAGGGCTTACATAGAGATGCAAACTAGACCTAGGATATAGATTGGGCTTAAAGCGTTGGAATGGACTGGGAGACGCACATGGGCTTGACTCTGGAGTGGATTGGGATTAGGCTTAGATTATAATGGGCTATGATTAGACTTAGATTGGGCCTAAGATGGACTCTAATGCATGTAGGCCTAATATGATGCATTGACTCAAGTTCGAATGGGCCTAAGATGAATGCAAATGGTCTTGGATTGGATTGATTGAATTGGGTTGATTGGATTTAATGGATTGGACTAGGCTTAGAATTTTCGAAATTCATTTTTGAAAGGTACCCCTTTATTTTTTATATTTTATTGGAAAAGATGATGGTGATAAATGACAGATTAATTTTAAAAAGTTTATTTATTTATTTTTGAACGTGTGGTCGGATGATGATAAATAATTGTTTTTGAAATATAAAGAATAGAAGTGGGTGTGATAGAATAGAATTCAAAAAAGATATGTTTTTCAAATGGATGGAATATGATATATAGGATAGATATGTTAGAGGAGATTGGTTGGATATGAATGGATAAGATGGGATAAGATGACATGCATGATGACCTAAAAGTGATCATGTACGATAATGCGAATACGTATCGAAAGCAAGCAAATAAACCGATAAAACGAACCACGAAAAAACAGAGCAGCGTGCACCGCACGCAAAGGAGTTGCGCGACACACAAAACGTGCGCTTAGCGCATGAAGCTTGCGCGCCACACAACTTGATGCACTAGGTACACCTTGTTTGCGTGTGAGGCAAGCTAAGTGTGTTTGGCGCATCTATTTCGCGAAGTGATTTTTTCATTTCAATGGCTTATTTGTCGTTTTTTTAATGATTTCTAGCCTAATTCGAGGGGAAAGCATGTTGAACATAGCAAATAAACAATCAATAATGTAATATATGCAAGAAAAAGTATGGAGGTCCAACCTAAAGTCAAGATCTATGTTTGATGCAATGGTCAGGCTTTAGTTAAGGCTTTGAAGGGTCCATGACTAAGAGATTGATCCCACGCTTCGCATCTTTGCATAAAAAGATGGCAACGTGTAGGACACACTCCGATCTCTCGTCAGGAAAAAGAGAGTAGGTTTGCTTGTGACTAAGATTTAGCACTATCGCTCAAGAAGCTTGTTGGAGGGACAAAGACAAACCCCTCGGGGATGGCCTCACGCATAGAAGAAGCGCTAATTAGGCAAGGACGATGACCTTATAGTGGCCCAGAGATATAGCCATGCATATGCAAAAATTTAATGTCATTCTAAAGTATAAAACTAGTATGAATCGCATTTTTGGAGTTTCACCCACTTATTAAAAAAATTAGTTTTCTAAATCCTCCCCGGTGAAGTCAACAAATTGTAGGCGTGTTTTTATTGCCTACGCGGGATGAGCACGTATTTGCCTACCTCATTGTAAAGTTTTTGTTTTGAAATATGTTTTGAAATGAAGAAGTCGCCAACAAGTTTTTAAAGGAAGACTCATAAACCTAATTGGATATTGGAATATCGTAGGGACAACTTAGGAACTTATTCAATGTAGATTTACCCATCGTAACTCTATGATTGGTCATTGAACCAAAGATTGAGTTCGAGGGTGAGGGTAGGAATATGATCAGGAATCAAGTTCACCTATTGCTGGCCTCTACTTAATACAATTCATGTCAAATGTTATGCAATTGAACAACCACACAATATATTAATACAATATGAAAATTAATCTACGTCGTCTCATTAAACACGCAAAAAGAATATTTATAGGAGAAAGCAAACCTGAAAATCACGCGGAGATAAGAAGTAGAGCTTGCGCTAGGCACACGCATAGTGCGTCCCACGCATGGGCCATGCATTCGGGGCAGCAACATGCGCTTGGCGTAACTTCCTTGCATCGACGTAGGCTCATTTTACGTTGCTTTGTTTAGTAAAATGCTTGTGTGTTGCGTCAATGGACCCTGGTGCACTTGACGCAACGTGGATATGAGCGTCTTTCGTTCGCTTTAAGATCCTTTTCATCTTTGATGGAATTTTATCCTTTGAAATCTGAAATCATTTATCTTTAGGAATAAAAATCTGATTTTCGAAATATCTTTGAATTTTAGGAAAATATTTATTAATTATCAAGAATAATTAATATTTATTGAAAATACAATTAATTATCAAGTATAATTAATTGGGCATTATGAAAACGGGCTCGAAAATTAAATTAATTATCATGTATAATTAATTGGGCTCTTAAAAGTGGGCTCGGAATTATTTTCTACAAATAAAAAGACAAGTTTTGTAAAACGATTTGGGCTAAGCTTTTAAGATCTCTCTTCATTTAGGCCTGACAAATTAGGACGACGATATACTTCATGTTTTTTCAGATTTTAGGACATTGGGTACTAAATGGGGAGACACGATTTTGTACTAAATGGAACAATGAATTGGGTACTAAATGGGGAGACACGATTTTGTACTAAATGGGTACTAAATGGGACAATGAATTGGGTACTAAATGGGACAATGATTTAGGACAAATTAAGATCATTGGGTACTAAATGGGGAGACACGATTTTGTGTCTACAGGCATCTCCCTTGACAAACAACTAGCTAGTTAATTTTGTAAAGAGTGGAAAATGAATTTCACCCACCATAATACGAAAAATTATGCCAATCCCCAACCGAATAATTCTAATGGGTAAAGTAAACAAAATTCCTTTTAAACTATTACATGTTCTTTTGTAAATAAGTATCTTTTTAGTTGCAAATGAGAAGGAGAACATTTTTTGCATATATATTTTTAAATGAATGTGCAATTTATTTTAGTAAAAAGGTTTGTAAAACATTTTCACTATATGCATTCTTTAAAACAAATTGTGCATCTTTTTTTATTGAATAAGTATTTTTCTGCTCGAAATCAAAAATATGTGTATTCAGGAAAAAAAATGCAAATTCAATATCCAAAAAGTTACACTTGTACCATTTCATGCTATCTGGAGAACCACAATTCTTATTGCCCTGTTATTGGCATTGTATTTTCCCACTTCTTTCATGTTTTTTCTACTTTAAGGTAAATTCTTGAGATGTTGGATTATGACATGTTTTTTCTGCATAAGATTACAATTACTCAAATATTTCCGATCAAATTTATGAGAGTTAGGCATAACGAAAAATGTTTTTGGTTGAGCTTACCCATATTATTACCATGACAGTGACCATATTAGATGAGGGAGTATCAAAAATGAGACCCCAACCTCTTTGATACATGAAACAATTATACTGTTAACTAAGTTAAAATTAGAAAGTCGATCGTGCTCATCTTGAAATAAAATACAACGCTCAATCTTTGACTTCGAGCATACTACACTTTTTGTCTCATATTAATCGATACAGTTTGACTAGCACAAAGTTTAAAGAGATTTATTTGAGTCCTTTATTTATTGTTGGTAGTTGGTAATGGGGTATGTTTTATTTTATTTAGTGAAAGATGGTGCCTTAACTTTTTGGTTTAAAAGTGCAAGGTGATTTTTGTTATTATTATTAGCGTTCTCAAGAAAAAAGAGAAATAATATAAAGTCCGTGAGACCATGGCTTCTAGGAACTGTATGAATTAATGTGGGACAAATGAAAATAGGAAGTAGTTTATCAATTAATAAGGGACGGAGGGACTAAAACAGATCCAACTTGGATACAAAATTTTAGTGCTTCAGCCTTAAACTAACCAAGACGTTGCCACCCACCACGTTGCATGTTATAAAAATGACAAACCAAAAACATATATTATTATTAGAAGTGCTAACTATAAATCCATAAAACATAGTAAACCACGCTTTGGTTGCCTTTTAGTTGAAAAGAACTGAAAACAATCACAAAAAAAGCCCCAATGAAGAGTTGTTGCTCTATATCTGTTACAGAAGACCATATGTAGCATCTACATTTGAGTACGTACTTTAAAGCCACTCAAAGTCTCAATACTCCTTCAAAAACCACAGATATCCTTATCAGGAACTAAGTTTCACATATGGAAAATAAATAGTATTCTTTACTCCTTTGCATAAGATTCCATTTTAGACATCCATATTCAAGAGATTAATATTGGGATCTCATTGTTTGTACGTGTCTCGCACAATAAACGGGTTATGACAACCGTTGACAAAACCCCCAAAATGCATAACTTGCAGGGCGACTCTATATCTAACTTAGGATAAATGACAACGAGCATGAGCGCCATGCTAACCTACTAAATTGACGTAGTCGGATGGTTATGAATGCTAGAGGAGGTATATCCTTCCAAGTTCCAAAGTCTGAGGGCTTGAAGGACGACATGGTACTTGCATACTTCATAAAAAAAACTATCACAAAGAGGGATACACTACCATTGAGGGTCTGAATAACTGGTTGCTCGCTCTTCAACGAATATTTAATCAATGGCAATTTCCTAAGCGCAACCTACCTCAACCGGAACGCTCAATATTTGACCTGTGTTTGATCATATATATCTTTTTGTCTCATATTGATCGATAAGGTTTGACTAGCACAATGCTTCAAGAGCTTTATTTCAGCCCTTTATTTATTGTTAGTAGTTGGTAGCATGGTATGTTTAAATTTATTTAGTGAAAGGTGGGGTCTCAACTTTTTGGATTAAAGGTGCATGGTGATGTTTTTTATTATTGTTTGGGATCCCATGAAAAAAGAGAAATAGCATAAAGTTTGTGGGACCATTCCTTTTTAGGAATTATATCAATTAGTGCGGGACAGACGAAAATAGGAAGTGTATCAATTAATATGGAACAGATGGAGTAAATTAGATCCAACTTGGATACAAAACTTTAGTTCTTGAGCCTGAAACTAACCGGACGTTGCCACCCGCCACGTTGCATGTGACAAAAATGACAAACCAAAAACATATCATATTATAAAAATACTGATTATAAATCCATGAAACCTAGTAACACATGCTTTGGTTGCTTTTTAGTTGAAAATAAGCCCACAAAAGAGTTATGGCTCTATATTTGTGACAGGTGTAACACCCCATGGGCCCACTAGTAGATATTATCCTCTATGGGCTCTAACCTGCAAGGTTTTGCTTTGGTGCAAAACCAAAGTCCTACCCAAAAGGCCTCTACTAGGTTGAGGTGTCCACCTCTATATAAAGAAAGCTTTGTTCTCCTTAACTTTCGACGTGAGATGACTAAGATCTTAGGCACCTTTTTGTAACACCCCAGGGGCCCACTAGTAGATATTCACCTCTGTGGGCCCTAGCCCGCAAGGTTTTTCTTTGGTTTAGAATCGAAGTCCGTGTCCACCTTTATATAAAGAAGGCTATGTTCTCCTCAACTTCCGATGTGAGATAGCCAAGATCTTAGGCACCTTTTCCCCTCCTTTAAAGAGCATGCGTCCCCGTAGGCACTACAGGACACCGGAATGGGCCTTGGCTCTAAAACCATCTGTAACACCCCAGGGACCCACTAGTAGATATTGTCCTCTACGGGCCCTAGCCTGTAAAGTTTTGCTTTGGTGCAGAACGAAGTCATACCCAAAATGCCTCTATAAAAATAAGACTTTGTTCTTCTCAACTTCCAATGTGGGGTGAGATTGAATGTAGCATCTACATTTGAGTACATACCTTAAAGCCACTTAGATTAAAGTATAGATACTCCTTCAAAAAGACAGATATCCTTATCAGGAACTAAGTTTCACATATGTAAAATAAATAATATTCATTATTCATTTTCATAAGATTCCATTTTAGACATCCAAATTCAAGAGATTAATTATTGGGATCCCATTGTTTGTACGTGTCTTGCACAGTAGACGAGTTATGACAACTGTTGACAAAGTCTCCAAGATGTATAACTTGAAGGACAACACTATATCTACCTTAGGATAAATGATAATCAGCATGAGCCCCTTGCCTAAATATTGAATTGAAGTAGTCGGATTGTTATGTCTGCTAGGGGAGTTGGTAACCTTTCGAAGTTGGAGGGCATAAAGGATGACAAGGTACTTGCATACTTCACAATAAAAGACTATCACAAAGAGGGATACCCTGCCATTAAGGGTCTGAGTAACTGGTTTCTCTTCAACGAATATTTATTCATCAATGACAGTTTCCTGAGGAGCAATCAACATGACCATTTTGTCATTAGAATTTGATTGTTTTCTAACTCTGATCATTAAACTTCTATACACACAAAGCAAGCTAAAGTCCCTGCTTCCTCATCTTGGGTCGGGGATACAAGAATGAGAGTGAGAATGAAGAGAACTTTTCAAAGGTAGTTGTCAAACCCGCAAATGTAATGAGGGAAGGAACTTTGGTATGTCGTGTCATCATACATGATATGTATGTGTGTGCGTGACTATTTATTTATATATATTTTCAGAAAGGAGCTCTTGCTATTGCTCATCCAGTTATTAGCGGCAAGTATCACATTAGCAAGGAGCGCCTTGTTGCCTCTACCCCAAAAGGGTCTTCGGCTAAAAAAATTAAAGGGGGTTCCTTGTCACGTTAAGAAACCGGGGAAGTTACTAAAACTCTAGGAGGCAGCAAAAAGGTGATGAAAGACGATAAGAAAATCCAGTGAAAGGGGGAGGACATTTGAAACACGTCCCTCATCCGCCCATCAAACCAACAAGGTTCGTCTTCAACGGCCTTGTTGCCGGTCTTATGGATCAGGTTTTGTGAGTCTTTCAACTCAAATTTTATGATGACTCGATGGGTTGGGATGTTTGATGAGTCCGTTCAACAAGGATGCCATCGTATTCCCTATTCTGAAGCCTAATAGACCATCTTTTTAAAAAAGCGTCCTCAAGCTATATCAAACAATGGGATCCGAGAGAAAATCCATGCCCTCATTTTAGGGACTATCCACAGTTGAGAGTGATCATTTGAGGCAAGACATGACCAAATGCGTAACTGAAGCATACTTGAAAGGAATGATTGAAGGAAATCAAGGACATGCTGCGTAGCATAGGCACGAGTTCCCCCTGAGGTTTATATAAATAATACATTAGAATACCCTTAATGGCTAACGCCCATAAACTCCGGGCGTTAGCCATTAAGCCCAAATTAACCTAATTAAGCCAAAAAATCCCTAATTAACACTAATTTGACCCTAATTAACTCTGGTTAACTAATACCTTTCTCTCCTCTCTTCCCCTTTATTTCTGTCACTAGAGGGTCCACGTCAGCCATATGGTTATGCTTCTTTCTATCGCTCTCTTCTCTTTGTCTCCTCTCTAGTCTCTTCTTCCTGATTCACTATAGTTTCCTTCATCTACTCATTCAAATGAGTTTCCACCTCAAAATCTAACCTAATAAAAAAATGCCCTCTCTCAATTTCTACTCGCCATCAATCTCCGACGAGCCCTCTCTTCTTAGCTTATAATGACGACAAACATGAACGTGCTCACCAGCACGTGCAACACATGCCGCTGCAATTCGCCAGAAACTCGAGGAAGATGATCTTTTCCCTCCTCCACCTTCTTCTCCCTCAAATTCCTACCTTGATGGCGCTCAAATCATGGATTTGTTCCTCAATTACATCAAGCTTGCTAGTGAAAATGTCTACTTTCTCTCTCCTCTTTATTTACCCATTTATTTAAGGTTTTTTCCCACTTTATTTGATACTAGTGATTTTCTCCCCTTCAATTACTGGTTATTTTATTTAGGTAATTTAATTTATTGGTTTTATGGAATAATTAGAATTCTTCAAATTATGCTTATTGCAGAAGTTTAATGAATTAGTTATTTTTTTCTTTTTCAAGTTTTAAATTTCTTGAATTTAATAGTAGAATGGAATGAGTCAATTTTTGAGATTTGTTTGAACAACTATGCTTACTTTTCCCGACATGCTATTGTTGTTCTTCAGATGTCAGGTGTGTTTAGCATCCCTTCTTAATACATATTGCAGTGCTGGATAAGTGCTGCGTTAAGTAGGTATTCCATCAGCGGAAAAGATGGATGAGGTGTATGCTAAAGTTCATAGGTACGCTGATCTTTGTCAACATGCTTTAATCTTAGCTAATGAAGGTTCCCGTTTATAGAGAGTTATAAAGTTGTAGTATCTTCTATAAGAGATGCTTTTCAGCATTGCAATAATGTAAATAGTTCTCTTGAAAATGATTTGAGACCCAATGTGCCAATGTCAGTCCGGTATGGTGGTTCGTGTTTGGGGCAAAAACAATACGTGCCTATTGCCTTGTATTTCCATAGTATATATACAACCCTAATGAGATACAAAACTAACTGGTTGGGCTGACATAAAACTAAGTACATAAAGAATATATGGGCCCCAATATCAATACAACACATATATACATGATCCAACACCTCCCCTCAAGTGGGAGCATGGTGATCACCGATGTCCAACTTGCCAAGGAAAAAACGAAATTGACGAACACCAAGGGCTTTAGTAAAGCAATCAGCAAGTTACTCCGTTGTAGGCACATAGGCAGTAGAAATAAGACCATCCTGAATGGCATCGCGGATATAATGACAGTCAACCTCTATATGTAAGACACCAAGATCCTTAAGAAGAGCACGCAACCATTTAAGTTCTGCAGTAACATCAGCCATCGAGCGATACTCAGCCTCAGCAGAAGACCGGGAAACAGTATGTTGTTTCCGAGTTTTCCAGGAGATAGGCGAAGAGCCAAGAAACACAACCCAACCCGTGACAGAACGACGAGTTAAAGGACAACTTGCCCAATCAGAATCACACCACGCAGTCAAATGTAAGTCACATAGAGAGGAAAGAACAATACCCTGACCAGGACTGCCCTTTAAGTAGCGCACCATGCGAAGAGCAGCTTCCCAATGTTGTTGACGAGGTTGATGCATAAACTGAGCCAATACATGAACCACATAGGCAAGATCAGGGCGAGTAAATGCCAAGTAAATGAGTCGCCCCACAAGACGACGATATTGAGCAGGATCAGGATGAAAAGGGCCATCAGCGCGCGCCAAATGGTGATTCTGTTCAAGAGGGGTGTCAGCAGGTTTGGCACCTGATAAGCCAGACTCAGAAAGAATATCAAGAGTGTACTTTCGCTGAGACAAGAAAAACCCATCGGGACCCCGGGCAACTTCAATGCCCAAAAAATACTTCAAGGAACCAAGATCCTTCAGTCGAAAGCACTCACCCAGATAGTGTTTGAACGAAGAAAGAGCAGCAGAATCATTTCCAGAAATGATGAGGTCATCAACATATACAAGCACATTCATACGAACAGAGCCACGACAGTAAGTAAAAAGAGAATAATCAGAGTAAGAACGAGAGAAACCATACTGTCGGAGAGAAGTAGCAAGCTTAGCAAACCAACAACGAGGAGCTTGCTTGAGCCCGTAAAGAGATTTCTGGAGACGACACACTTTACCAGAAGCAGTAGGAGTAAAGCCAGGAGGAAGCTTCATATATACCTCCTCGTCGAGATCACCATGAAGGAAGGCATTGTGAACATCCATTTGATGCACCTCCCAGTTACGAGCAGCAGCAATAGCAAGGAAAGTGCGAACAGTCACCATCTTGGCGACCGGAGCAAAAGTCTCATTGTAGTCAATCCCTTCAACCTGATGATTGCCCAAAATAACTAAGCGCGCTTTAAGGCGCTCAACACTGCCATCTGAATGGTACTTGACTTTATAGACCCATTTGCACCCAAGAGCCTTCTTGCCAGGAGGGAGATCAGTCATAACCCAAGTATTGTTGTCTTCCAAGGCACTAATTTCTGATTGCATAGCTTCTCTCCAGCCAGAATAACTCATAGCTTCTTAAAAGCTTTTAGGTTCAACACCATTATCAACTGCAGCAAGAAAAGCACGGTGGCGCACAGAAAAATTATCACAATTCACAAAGTGAGCTAAAGGATACGGAGTACCTGAGGGACGTGAAGCATGTGATGAACCTGGAGGGGGGCCCTCGAGCTGCACCGAATGAACAAAATAATCCTTCAACATACAACTGGGTTGTTTGGCCCTATGACCGCGGCCCAACAGAAATTCAGGGTCAGGAGTAGAAGATGTGGGATGGATAGTTGGCTGGACTGCAGTATCGGACGCGGAAGAGGGGGCCACGGGAAGTGTGGACTGGGGATTTGTAGGAGACGCGGGAGTGGTAGTGGATTGGGCTAAGGGCCCAGACGCGTCAGGAGAGGAGAGATGTGGGTCAGGAGGGAGAACTGGGCCAGCAGGGGGTGCAAGGGAGGATGGGTTATTTGTGGAGGATGCGGGATCTGGGCCAGCTGGGGAAGCATTGGGCTGGGCAGCGAGAGACGAGCTGGGCGAGCCATCAAGCAAGGAAAAATCAGGAGAGGAAGGAAGAAAATCATTGGGCTCAGCAGAAGAATGAGGAAGAGAGATGGAGTAGGGAAAAGAATTTTCGTGAAACTGAACATCACGAGAGACAAATATGGTACCGGTCTCCAAATCATACAATTTCCACCCCTTTTTCCCCGTGGCATAACCAAGAAAAAGACATTTGCGGCTACGAGGAGCAAACTTATTTCCTTTGGACTTTTGATTGTGAGCAAAACACAAACACCCAAACACCCTCAAAGCATCAAAATCAGGTTCATGCCCAAATATCATCTCATATTGAGTTTTATTCCCCAACACCCCAGAAGGAGTACGATTAATAAGATGAACAGCAGTGAGAACACATTCCCCCCAAAATTGAATAGGCAAATTAGCTTGAAACATCAAGGCTCTACTCACATTTAGAATATGTTGGTGCTTACGCTCAACACGCCCATTTTGTTGAGGCGTTCCAGTGCAAGAAGTTTGAAACAAGATACCACTTTGAGCAAAGAAAGGGAGCATACATTGAAATTCAGTGCCATTATCACTCCTAACAATTTTAACAGTGGTTTCAAACTGACGCTCAACCATAGCAAAGAAAGAGGAAAAATACTTGTGAACTTCAGTCTTATTGTGCAACAAATACACCCAAACAGCACGTGAATAATCATCAACAAGAGTCAAAAAATAAACAGCTCTACAAGAGGAGGGCACACTATATGGGCCCCGTAGATCACAATGAATCAGTTCAAACAACCTACTGGCTTTATTAGTACTACTAGGAAAGCTATCACGTGTCTGTTTTGCCATAGGACAAACATCACAAATTTTATGCAATTTCTTCCTATCATGACTAGAACGAATAGCAGGAAGCATCTTCACTACTCTTTTCGAGGGATGACCTAACCTTTGATGCCACAAATCAAAGGTACTTAATTCAGCAACATCAACAGCATGCACCATAGGCACCATTCGGAAGTAGTAGAGCCCCCCTCTCCGTTCACCTGCTCCAATCAGAGTCCCCGAGGGCCGGTCCTGTATAGCACACAAAGAAGGAGTGAATTGAATTGTACAATCATTATCAGCAAGTAAGTGAGAGACAGAAATCAAGTGACACTGAAAATCAGGGACAAACAAGACACGACGTAAAACAAGAGTGTCAGTAAGATGAACATCTCCCTCCATAGTGGCAGAGGTCGAGCATCCATTAGGAAGACCAACTGAGCAAGCTGCAATACTTCGAACATTCACTAAAGCAGATAAATTCCGAGTTATATGATGGGATGCACCAGTGTCAATAATCCACTCCATACCTTCCATGCGTTCATGAGATTTTTGTTCGTAGTTAATTAAGTTCATAAAAACTTGGACTTGTTCAGGCGTGAGACTTGCAAGAGGAGTCCCTCCTCCGGTGGACGAACCAAACATACCTTCACCAACCACATGAGTGCGCACCCCCCCTGCACCACGTGCTGCCACAAGAAGATCGCCAAAGACTTGCCACCACCACCTGGCCGGGTCCGGAGCGCTGCCACCACCACCAGCCAGATCCGCCAAAGAACCCCCGGTCGACATACTGGCATTCCCTTTGTGGGGAGGACCATCAACACGCCCTGCATTACGCGCACGCAACCGTTCTTCGTACCATTCGGGGTTTCCATGAAGCTTAAAACAACTGTTAATTTCATGACCTCTTTGTTTACAGTGAGAGCACACAAGTTTAGATTTATCAGCACGCGTAAACCGATTCTTGCCACGGTCGGATTGGACAATAAAAGCGTGCACATTATCATTAATCCCCTTATCACGAGCGGCAGCCCGTGACTGTTCCTCTTGAATTAAAGTCTGGTATGCACGATCAATGTCACCAAGAGGTTGTTGAGAGAGTAAGTTCGTACGCACGGCGCCATAATTCGCGTTATCCAACCCGATCAAGAACTGGTGAAAGATCTCCTCTTCTCTGTCCTTGGTCAACTTCATCATCAAATCACATTCACATCTTTTGCACACACACGAAGGCATCGGCTTCAACCGTGCCAACTCATCATAATATCCCATGAGTTTCGTATAATATTCGTCAATACTCATGGAACCAGTTTGTTTGCACTCCGAGATCGCACACTTAATCTGCTGAATTCGTGGCCCATTGGCCACGCAAAACCGCCTTTCAAGATACGCACACAGATCACGAGCGTTTTCATGTAAGGGAATTGTTCCTGCAATTTTCGAGTCCATGCTCCGCAATATCCGGGACACTATCATAGAATGCACTGTGTCCCAATCAAGGACAGCATTCGGATCAGTTGGTTTAGGGATAGTTCCTTCGACAAAACCATATTTTCGACGGGCTCGTAAAGAGAGTGTCATAGCTCGAGCCCACGCCACATAATTGTCACCGGTGAAGATGACATGTGTAATCACATTACCCGGTTGATCACCGGAGCCCAGGTAATAGGGAGAAGAGGTAGTTATGGTCCACTCTCCCTTTCCTACAGTCACTTGATTAAGGTGTCAATTTTTGTCGGATGATATATGTATGTTTTCAAGGAGACTGCACTTGCCAATGTCATAGATTTGAGTCCAATCTCCGTTACCAAAAAGAAAGGAAAACTCTAGTGGGTTTTCGTTGGCTCCCTCTCTGATGTTTAAGCAAGAATATTTCTTAGTGAGAAAATATAGAGAGATGAAGTGGAGTAAATAAGTGTATGCGTGTTTTTATTGCATACGCGGGATGAGTGCATATTTGACTACCTCATTGCAAAGGTTTGTTCTGAAATACGTTTTGAAATGAAGAAGTCGCCAACAAGTCTTTAAAGGAAGACTCATAAACCTAATTGGATTTTGGGAAATCTTAAGGACAACTTAGAGATTTATCCAATGTAGATTTTCCTGTCATGACTCCAAGAATGATCAATGAACCAAAAAATTATATTCGGGGTAAGGGGACGAATATGATCAGGAATCAAATTAACCCATAATATGTTTATGTAATCTATATTGGTTCATTAAACACAAGAAAGACTAATTTTTGGTGACATGTTAATATGCAATCAAATTACAGGGAACCTTATCCAATTGTCCATATTATCTGACTTTAGCGTTGGAACATTTATTTAAGTATTTGATTAACAAAAATAAACATATGCAGTGGTGAAAGCATTTAATCATACAATGATACAGGCGTGCATATGGATATGAATAATGCAAATATAAAAAAGAAGAGATTAGAGAAGAATGTACAAGAAAGTGTTAATTTCTTTAACGATCTACATCATGACAAATAGATTATTAGTAAAAATTAATTAAATTGGAATTGACCCTCAAGAATTATACCTTTATCGTCTGGGTTTTATGTAACGAGGTGTAGAAGGAGCAATATTAAAGCTTGAAATATGAAATTCGGCTTGAGTTTAAATGTGTTTGAATATGTGGTTTGAATGTATAATTATGTGTTTGAATGTATAATTATGTGTAAAAGGTAGGTTGTTAGGTGTTAAAGTCATAGGGAGAAAGTATTAAAGCGTAGGGAAAAACTTTCGTAGGAAACATAAGTATTTATAGGGAAAGGAAACCAAAAACGAGACGAAGAGATAAGAAAAAGTTGTGCGCTAGACGCACAGATAATGTGCTAGGCGCACAGGAAAAGTGATAGGCGCACAAGCAATGCGCTTGGCGCAACACATATCTGGAGCGGATTTGCCTTGTTCTAAGATTCTTTTTTATCTTTGATGGAATTTATCTTTTAAAATCCGAAATCAGCTATCTTCAGTTTAGGAATAAAAATCTGATTTTCAAAATATCCTTTGAAAATTAGTTATGGAGGATAATTCACAATAGTTGTCTGAACATTGGGTGATAATTTTTAAAAGGTCTGAACTATTGATTAACCTGTGTAGGTCCCTACTTTAGAGGGTCTTAACTTTTAGCGAGACTCAGTAACTTGAAACTAACGATTTTTTTTTAAATATCACCTACTTCCTACTTCTCTCCCTCAATTAACCCTTTTGGTGGTGACCCATGTTTTACAAGTTATGACCTATAAAGCCAGTTTCAAGTCACTGAGGCCCGCTAAAAGTTAAGACCCCCTAAAGTAGGGACCTACACAGGTTAATCAATAGTTCAGACCTTCTAAAAATTATCACCTAAAGTTCAGACCCCTATTGTCAATTTTTTATAATATTAAAAATATTAGTAATTATCAAGAATAATTAATTGGGCCTTTAAAATTAGGCTTGGATTTAATAAATAGACTTCATGTTTGTAAAACGCTTTTGGGCTTAGCTCGTTTGATTGCTCTTCTTTGGACCGGACCAATAAGGACGACGGTATATTTCATCATTGGGTACTCAATGGGGAGACACGATTTTATGTCCACAGAAGCCCCCACTTTGACTAAGGTTCGGTAAACTAAAAGTCAAAGTAGTCTGTGTTGGGACGGAGAACAATTATAAACGCTCTGCAGTTTAGAACTGATATATACCGCCACTTACTGCAAAACGAAGTTAGTAAACCATAACTACAAGCAATCTGATTACCTGCAGGAGAAGATGTTAGCAGATAGGTGCAAACCACTAAGATAAAATGCACATAATGATGCAATAATGTAGACTTACACTCTCTAAGGATGCATGAGACGCTTATGCAAAGCTAAGGAAGGTAGATGAAATGAAGGAAACTTCATGCAAGGTCAGGGTTTTTTCTAAATTAGGTGATCTGGATTGGTAGAGATAGATAGGTTGATTTTCGATAACAGCCTTGATAAATTATCGGGCACATCTGAGACTTGGAGGAACCACCACATATATAGGAAGCCCCCACTTTGGGAAATCTTGTCTTGAATTAGGCACCCTGAGCCTTGATTGGAAGGTATTTGTCTTGAATTGAGCATTCCCAGTTTCTTTCACTGGGGAATTGATGTAGGCAAAGTCAGATATTGTTAGAGACCATGGAATTAACGGAGAGTCCTTCAGGGACAAGGAGAGTATGGATCGAAAATAAAAAGCTTTAATTTTGTGACTCAAATAAATGTAGGTGGGAAAGGCTTTGACGCAGCTAAGTTCAGACTCGAGTCTGTGTCGGGATCTAAAAAGAGTATGCTTCTGAATTCTAGAAAGTCAAATCATTAGACCTTGATTAATTAGTTTATTTTATTGAAACGGTTGGACCTCGAGATGAAGATTCGTACGTATCCGTGCGGAATTAAACCATTTGTAATTCTGGATATGATTTTTTTAGTGCCCTAACTTTTTCCTAGGCCGCCCTTTCGGGTTTTCAAACTAGCAGATCTGGACATACCTTGGAGAAGGGTTGATGAAAAGTTGAAAGGTTTGAGGTTTTGATGAAGGTTCAATTGGTTGGGCTAAGGTAAGGGTTATATATTGTACTTCCTCCGTTTCTAAATAAGTGCAACACTTCTTGTTTTCACGTTTGCCAATGCATTATTTTAACCATTAATATCTTCAATTATCAATAAGTAAAAATTATAAAAAGTTGATAATTCACATTCAGATGAATCTAACAAGATCACACATGACTATATTTTTCCTAAACCCTAAATCACAAAAGCTAATTAAAGTTTAAACTGTGAATAGTAAACACTATGCAAATGTTGCACTTATTTAGAAACGGATGAAGTATAAGTTTTGAGGTTTTGATGGATCGAAGGGATTTGAATGAGGGGTAGAACTTGTGCAATCCACCTAGCTTAACTTAACTTTTTTGCCTTTGACATTTTCTTTTGTGCTCTTTGCTTTGTGCTTTTTCTTTTGCTTTTACTCTTTTCCGCACTTTGAATTTTTTCTTTCTTTTGTTTTTGCCTAGCATTGATATTTTTTATTGTTTTGAGGCTTGCACACAAGTTTTTTATGGTTGAGGGCATTGGAAGGTTTGAAGGCTTTTTCGTGGAGCTTTGATTTGAAGGGTTTTTAGGTTAAGGATCATGGAGATGATAGTTTAAGGAATTTTTTTATTTTTTGGTTGCATGAGGACGACTTATGGAAGTGATAGCTTTTTGGATTGATGGAGGGAGAGTGAAATAATTCATATTCCAAAGTTTTTCGCACTTTGAATTTTTTGGTTGCATTTTCTTTCAGTTTTTGATCTTCTTTTTTATATTTTTTATGCTATTCATCACGGTCATTTGATTGATTTAAATTTCATCATTGAATTATAAGCATAATACATGATGGAAGGTCAATGATATTTATGAAAAATGAAAAGAAAAAGGCTATTAAAAATAAAGTCCTATCAATGATTGAAGAAGAAGAAATGAAAGAGATAAAATAATTCCAAGTTGAGAATCCTCTGCTTGAGAACCGAAAGTGACATATGGAAAGATCTACTCTCTGACTCAACCTAGAAATCCGAAATCAAATAACTAAGTGTATTGAATTGGGGATACACTGCACAAGGGATTGTTTGTGATGTTGATTCATGTTGTAGGAAGTATTAGATGTATATCGTCATCGACCATGTGTTAATTTGCAGTGCATTGATGGTGAAGTTTAGGTTGATCCTTTTGGATTTTTTTTAGGTTCAGGTTTCGGAGTAGACCCTATGGAAGTGATCGCGCCTCAAGTGTGAAGGCGGTCAACAGTAATCTCATGACTCTAAATGAAGTCAGGGAGGTAATAGTTCTTTTGATGAGCTTTAGAGTGGGCTCACCTTTTTTATTTCTCCATTAGGCGTTTCTAAGTCGTAATCTCTCGATCGGTCCTGAACAGAATCGAATGGATCTCACTTGTAAGATTTATAAATCAATTTTGTAATGTGAAACGGAAATGAGATGGATGGTTTGGAAATTGTATGGGTTTTGGAATAGGGTGAGCTTGACATGATGGAGACATGGGCCTAATTATATGCAAATGCAGACATGGACTAGATTGGACTCTGCAAGTAGACTGGACTCAATGAGTGGGCTTTGGTGGAGACTAGACTTTGATCTTACATTTAGGTTAAGTAGGCTAGACAATAAACAAAGATTGGACAATAAGGGAGACTAGACTTTAAACTTAATTTAAGGCAAGCAGGCTAGACAACTAGACTTTAAACTTACATTTAGAGTAAGAAGGCCAAACAACTAGACTTTAGAACTTACATTAGATTAAGCAGGCTTGACTCAAAAATTGCCTATGTGTACTTAATGAATGCTAGCTTCGCTAGACTTATGGGTTGTTGTGATGGTTTTGAGGGATGACTTCGGTAAACTCGAGGATTTTGGTTGTTATGGACAAAGGGGAGGACCAGCAGCGTTAGACTTAAGTGAATTGGGCCATTATGGACTTAGGGAGGAGTAACTTCGCTAAACTCGAGGACTAGGCCATTAGGGACTTAGGGAGGAGTTGGACTTGACTAGGGCTTACATGGAGATGCAAACTAAACCTATGTTATGAAATGGACTTAAAAGTTTAGAATGGACTGGCTGACGCACATGGGATTGACTCTCGAATGAACTGGGATTAGACTTGGATTGGAATAGACTGGGCTTAGACTTAAATTGGGCCTAAGATGAAAGCATGGTCTCTAATGCATATGGGCCTAAGATGAATGCAAATGGATTGAAGGGATCGGATTATTTGGACCGGGCTTAGAACTTTCGAAATTCATTTTTGAAAAGTACCCCTTTGTTTTTATCTTTTATTCGAAAAGATGATGGAATAATTTTAAAATGATTTTTTTTGCAACATGTGATAGGATGATGATAAGTAAATATTTTCGAAAAAGATAGAGTAGATAAGGGTGTGAGATGATAGATTTTGGAAAATATATGTTTTTGAAAGGGATGAAATATTTTAGGATAGATATGATAGGGAAGATTGGTTGGACAGAAGAAATAAGATGGGATGACATGCATGACGACTCGAACTCTATCATGATCAATTATCTAGATGTAATTTTTAGGATAGACTCAACCTTAGATGATATGTATGGAAAGATCAATTATTATCTTTTAATTAGGCGAGTTTTGTTTAAAAAAGATGACCTAAATGTGATCATGAACGTTGATGCGAAGATAGATCGAAATCCGTCAAATAAATGGACCAAATTGAACTGCGACAAATCTAGACAACTTGCACCACACGCAACAAGATTGTGTGCCACTCAATGGGATTACGTGCCACGCAAGCAGCTTGTGTCAGACGCAAGTTACTTGCGTGCCGCGCAAGAAGTTCCCCCAGGCGCAAGTTATATGCGTGAGATGCAAGCTTCGTGCACTTGGCGCACTGGTCCGGCGATGCGATTTTTTGTTTTGACGATGTATTGGTCGTTTTTCGATGAATAGTATGTAATTCCAACCTAAAGTCAAGATCTATGTTTGATATTATGGCCATGCTTTTGTTAAGGCTTAAAAGCGTCCATGACTAAGAGATTGATCCCACGCTTCGTACCTTTGCTTAAAAAGGTGGCTACATGTAGAACGCACTCCAGTCTCAAGTCAGGAACAAGAGAGCAATGTCATGGTTGGGTTGGTTTGCTAATGACTAAGATCCAACACTATCGCTCATGAAGCTTTTTGGAGGGACAAAGCGCAAACCCCTCGGAGGTGGCCTTACGCATAGATAATGCGCTAATGAGGCAACGACAATGATGCTATAGTGGACCAGAGAAATAGCCATGCATATGCAAAACTGTAATGTCATTCAAAAGCATAAAACAAGTATGAATCATATTTTTCGAGTTTCACCCACTCACTAAAAAAATTAAATTTTTAAATCCTAGTGAAGTTGCCAAATTATAGGCATGTTTTTATTGCCTACGCGGGATGAGCGCGTATTTGAGTACCTCATTGTAAAGGTTTTATTTTGAAATACGTCTTGAAATAAAGAAGTCGCCCACAAGTAGTTTTTAAAGGAAGACTCATAAACCTAATTGGATATTAGGAAATCTTAAGGACAATTTAGGGACTTATCCAATGTAGAATTCCTCGTCATAACTCCATGAATGGTCAATGAACCAAAAAGTGTGTTCGGGGTGAGGGTACGAATATGACCAGGAATCAAATTCGCCCATTGCTGGCCTCTACTTAATATCGACTCATGTCAAGTATTATGCAATTAAATAACCAAGTCATATGTTAATGCAATGTAAAATTATTCTATGTTGGTTCATTAAACGCAAAAAATACTAAATTTTGGTGACATGTTATTATGGAATTAAATTATAGGGAACAATTATTTTTGACTCTCTCTTTCTCGGCACACGTTAGGACGATTTGCCTTAATCTGCGCTGACGCCATGGCAATAGGGCGTGGAGCTAAGAAGAGTACTCAGAAATGCAAAGAGAAAGGTACGGTCCCATCCTCGTCGCCGGTAAGGAAGACAAAAACTATTGATGAAGTGACTGGAATACATGCGCTTAAGGTGCCTAGTCCAAAACAAGAGCAAACGAACCATGAGGAGATTGATATGGATGAAGTGAAGACGGTTATTCCCTCGACAAATATGGAGGATCGTATTCAACATTCAGTGGAGAAAGCAGTTCTCTCGGATTGGCTCAATGTTATGCAAAGTGGATCGAAGGTGGCTAGTGCTCCTAGATGGATGTCACGGGCTGAAGAAATTGAAGTCCCTGAATGCGTACGAATGGAAAATCGGGTAAGTTCTCCTCCAAATGTTGTGATGATAGAATCTAAGGATATACAAGATGAAATGGAATATTTGTCATCTGATGTAGTGTGCTATGTATTAGGCGGTAGGTAACCCACCTTTGAATGTTATGCAGGGATATTTCAAATGAATTTGAGGAAAGCTATGAATTGACAAGATTGCAAGCATAGGGAGGGGAGTATTCATTGCAAAGTTTGCAACAATGGAGTCCTGTTTAATAGTGACCACATAGGGATTCCAGTTCTTTGATCAATAGCCTTTAATCACTAAACTCTTGGACCCTTATATGGTCGTTGAGAAAGCAGATGTGAAGAATGTACCCATTTGGGTGAAATTTTCCAATCTGCCATTCAAGTAATAGGGTGAGAAAAGTTTGTAAAAGATAGCTGGAATAGTGGGTAAAGCTGTCAAAATAGACCAGGCTACCAAAGATAAGGAGAAATTGAGCTTTGCAAGAGTCATGGTAGAAGTTGGTTTACAGTAACTTCCTGATGTGGTGGTGTTTTACAATGAACATGGTGTTATAGTGGAGTAGAAGGTTGAATATGAGTGGAGGCCAGTACAGTGTTCCAAATGCTATGGGTTTGGACATGAAGGTGATAATTGTAGGAGAATTACTAGGAAGAAAGTGTGGGTGCAGAAGAAACAAGTACAGAAGGATAAAGATGGGTTCCATATGGTTAGATCACCAGCTGTGGTCCCTGTGCAACCTGGTACAGTAATTCATATGCATAACTCTTTCCGGTCTTGATTGAGGTAGAAGAAGGTAGTGATGCAACTCCTTGTGAGAGTATAGTTGCTGCTATAAAGGATGAGGAAGATATATTGAGGGATGAAGGATAAGGGGTTGACTCCCCCTAACCTTCATGGATATCATCTTAGCATGGAATGTAAGAGGCCTAAACAATAGAACAAAGCAAAATGAGGTGAGAAATTTTATTAATTCTCACAATGTTAAATTTTTTAGCCTCTTAGAGACTAGGGTGAAAACACCTAACTTAGGGAAGGTTTTTTTGAATCTGTGCTCTGGTTAGTGCTTCACCCATAATAATAGTTGTCACGAAAATGATAGGAGTGTTGTTGGTTGGTGTCCAAGCTCTTTTAATCTAAATATTATTCATGTTACTAATCGATACATTCATTGTTTTATTCAACCTAGTCATGGTGCTATAGGGTTTGATTGCACTTTTGTGTATGGTTTCAATGACCAACATAGTATAATGGAGTTGTGGAGTGGATTTAAGAATAATGCCAGGATTTGTAGGGGTCCTTAGCTGTTGTTAGGTGATTTTAATGCCTTGAGTAATACTGAGGATAGGATTGGGGTACCAGTGAGATTAGCTGATCGAGATAGCTCCAATGGCGGAATGCAAAAATTTTTGTCAAATACTTGATGTTAAGACCACTGGTAGGCACTTTACCTGGAATAACAAGCAAGATGGTGATCAAAGGGTGTTCTCTATGATAGATAGAGTGCTTGCTAATTCTAGCTGGATTGATAGCAAAGAAGCTGAAGTTGCTTTTCTCCCTAAGGGTAACTTTGACCATACACCTACTTTGTTATGTGTGTATCCTGAATGCAACAAAAAAAAGCCATTTAGATTTGACAATATGTGGTGTCATCATAGCCATGGGATTGATATAATTGTAAGGTAGGAATGGTGTAAACAGGTGCAGGGCTGTGCAATGTATAGGGTTTTTCAAAAAATGACTAAAGGGGTTAAAAATGCCATAAAAGAATTTAATAAGGTATGTTTTGGAGATGTTGAAGTTGTTGTTACTAAGTCAAGGGAGGAGCTAGCTCTTGCCCAGAATGCTATGCATTTGAAGCCAGCAGACCGTGACTTGATTGAAAGAGAAAAGATTGCTCAAGGGGAGTTCACAAGGGCAAAGAAGTATTTGCATACTATGCTGCAACAAAAATCAAAGCTCACATGCCTTAAAGGTGGAGATGAAAATACAAAAGTGTTTTACCAGGCTCTCAAAGTTAGAAGAATCCAGAATAAAATTCATGTTATTCATAAATTTAGAGGGGAATGGGTTAACCAAAAGGATAAGGTAGATGAAGTTTTTTTAGATTTCTACAAGGAGTTATTCTCTAGATCTCTACATGCCTTAAAGGATAAGCTGTCCTGGCAACTTTGGTTAGCAGGGGAGAAGGATTACTTTAGAACGCCTGAATATTTTGCAGTATGAGTTTACAAAGGAAGATGTAAAGAGAGTTCTCTTTAGTATTCCTGATGATAAGGCCCCTGGAATAGATGGCCTTAACAGTTACATCTATAAACATTGCTGGAAAGTGATTGGAGAGGAGGTGTGTGAAGCTGTTTTGGATTTTTTTGAAAACTGGAAAACTCTTGAAGGCGATAAATGTCACTACACTAACCTTGGTTCCTAAGGTTAAGTGCCCTGGAAATGTGTTTGAGTTTAGGCTAATTGCCTGCTGTTCCATGCTCTACAAGTGCATAACAAAGCTGATAAGTGAGAAACTTAATAGAATTTAACCTGATTTGATATCTGCAAGTTAGGGTACTTTTGTTGCTGGGAGGAGTATATTACATAATGTGATGATTTGTCAAGATTGGGTGAAATGCTACAAGAGGAAGATCACTACAACATGCTGCATAATGAAGCTTGACTTGAAAAATTCATATTACACTATAAATTGGCAATTTTTGCAACAGATGCTTGAAGGGGTAGGATTTCCTAGAAGTTTTGTGGATCAGATTATGGTTTGTGTGAAGACTCCTATGTTCTCTATTATGCTGAATGGGGCACCTACAAGTTTTTTTGGTGCTCAAAAGGGGGTTGAGACAAGGTGACTCAATGTCTCCCCTATTGTTTGCTCTTTGCATGGACTATTTGGATAGAATCATGAGCTTTATAGGTGATCAAGAGGGGTTTAAACAAGGCCTGGATAGGTCCTGGGGGTGACATTTGCGTAGGGTTACGCTCCACATCCGACGCAAATGGTTTACAATTTGCTTTGAGTCTTCACCCGACGCAGATCATGTATGGGAAATTTACGTCGAGACCTGTAGCGTTGGACTCGGAACCGATGCAAACGGGGTCCCGGAACCGACACAAATCATGTTTTCTCTACTAGTGTTTAAGTTCCATGTTAAGTGTAAGGATATGAAGCTTAGACACCTATGCTTTGCAGATGACTTATTGTTATTCAGCAATGGAGATTTTAGGTTCATCTACACTATGCTTAAGGGATATCAAATGTTCTCTAATGCCTCTGGGCTTTAAGTAAACACACATAAGTCTGAGGTGTATTATGCAAGGATGTATGATGCTGAAATCAAGAGAGTGACAGATGTGAGTGGCATTAACATAGTTGTCTATATTTCAATTGCAAAATTGAAGGCAAAGGATTGCCAAGCACTGAGTGACAGAATGGTGAGTAGGATTAGGGTTTGGAGCTCTAGAAACTTGTCTTTTGCAGCTAGAAGCTAACTCACTAATAGTGTTTTCATGAGTATACATGTAAATTAGGGTCAACTGTTCATTTTTTCTAAAGTGGTGCTAAAAGAAGTGAATAACATATACACACATTTTTGTGGACTGGAACTTATAATGAGAGTAAAGCTGGGGATGTTGCTTGGGAAATGCTCTGCAGTACTAAGTTTGCTGGTTGTCTAGGTTTCAGGGAAACTTGGAAGTGGAACATTGCTGTAGTAAGCAAGCTAGCTTGGTCTATAGCTCAAAAGAAAGAAAATTTATGGGTTAAGTTGGTGAATAGAGTTTACATAAAAGAATCTCCTTGGGCTTCTATACAGCCCCTGACAATGCTAGCTGGGCACAGAAATATGTGTGTCAGGCTAAAAATGAGGTGTGCTTGAAGCTTCACAGTGAACAATTAATGGCTTATGGATGCTAGCTTTAGCATTAAAAGAGTACAAAAGCTTAATGGGTGAGGATATACAGGTCCAGTGGAGTAGATATGTTTGGAACATGTATACACAACCAAAACATAGGACAATTACGTGGCTTGTTGTTCAGGGTAGATTGAAAACAAGGCACAGGCTAAAGTAGATGAGTATGTGTGATGATGATCTATGTCTGCTATGCCAATAACATACTGAAACTCTCAGACATTTGATGTTTGAATGTGTTTTCACTGAGCAATGTATTACAAGTATTATGAGTTGGTTAGGGATAAGAAGGTGTAGAAGACGCCTGCTTCAAATGTGCAGATGGCTAAGAGATAGGTTCAGAGGGACTAAGTTCAGAAAGATGGTGGCTCTAGCTGCAATTGTGGCAACTATATATATGATTTGGAGAAACAGGAACACATCATACTGGGATCAGATGGTCATGATTACAGCAAAAGTTGTGCAAGAGATTAAATATATGGTAAAAAGTAGGATTTAGAGGTCTTTGATTAACAAAAATAAAAATGTGTGGTGGTGAAAGCATTTAATCATACAATGCTATAGACATGTATATGAATATGAATTATGTAGATATAAAAAAAGGTATTTGAGAAGACTGTACAAGAAAGCGTTAATTCGTTTAATAATGTACATCATAACAAATAGATTGTTAGTAAAAACGGAATTAAATTGGAATTGACCCTCAGGAATTATACCTTTGTTGCCTGGGTCTTATGTAACGATCTGTAGAATGTGCAATCCTGAAGCTTGAAATGTGAAATTCGACTTGAGTTTAAATGTGTTTGAATATATGTTTGAATGTATAATTATGTGTTAAAATGTAGCTAAGTATTTGTAGAAGGTAGGTTGTTAAGCGTTGAAGTCGTGGAGACAAAGTATTAAAGCGTAGGAAAAAACGTTCGTAGGAAACATAAGTATTTATAGGGAAAGAAAACCGAAAACGACACGAAGAGATAAGAAAAAGTTGTGCGCTAGACGCACATGTAATGCGCTAGGCACAAAGGCAAAGACTAGGCGCATATGCAAAGCACTTGGCGCACGAGCAATGTGCGCGCAATGCAGATCTGGAGCGGATTTGCCTCGTTGTAAGATTCTTTTTTATCTTTGATGAAATTTATCTTTTAAATTCCGAAATCCGCTATCTTTATGAATAAAAATCTGATTTTTGAAATATCTTTTAAAAATTAATCATCGAGAATAATTAATATTAAAATATTAAAAATACAATTAATTACCAGGAATAATTAAATGGGCCTTTAAAATTGGGATTAGATTTAATAAATAAACTTTATGTTTGTAAAACACTTTTGGGCTTAGCTCGTTTGATTGCTATTCCTTTGGACCAGACCAATAAGGATGACGGTACGTTTAATCATTACGTACTCAATGGGGAGACATGATTTTGTGTTTTCTACAAGAAGGATAATAGCTCAATGATTGTCTGGTAGGACCATTCAATTAGGGGATATTTATAGTGAAGTGGAAATTACGTGTTCCTTTTCACTTTACCCTAGAGAGGGTGATATTATTGGCTAACTAAGGGGGAGGGGGGAATGACACGTGTCACCCCATAAAAGGCTAATAATGGACCATTAATCTGAGGCAATTGTTTTATGTGATCTAAGGGAAGGGCTTACATAATCCCGCCATTGCTATCTTCCTTTTCAAACCACTTTTCAGAAGTGTGATTTGTTGGGTTGAGATACTATGCTCATAGTTAACCAAAGAATTACACGCATCAACCTTCAATAGGAGACTCTGGTGCCACGTGGCATCTTATGAGTGGTTATGCTTTTAGGTATTTTTTTCATGTCACAACAACTATCTTGGTGCTTATTTTTTAAAATTAAATTGGTATTTTTTTTCGAAAGTATATATTGCAAATAGTTAATTATTCGCATTTATTTTCTTGACATGTTAAATGAGATTTTGCCTTTACTAACTAAACAAATTGATATATAAAGACTATATGAATAATCTTGTTAACTTAAGGAATTTATGTGAAAGTTTATTGTTGTTGAATGATAGATGTTTTGAATGCTTTTTCTTTCCTGTTAATATTCATGTACTATAAGATAACCTAGAGCATTATATTTCCTTTCCATGCTCGAGATTCCTAACACATAGATAAGAGCATGAGAATACAGTGTTAGGTCCATATGGTTATGACCTTCTACGGAAGCACTTATGGAGCCTCAAGATTCCACCTAAGATTAGCAACTTGAAGCTCAAGAAGGTGGTGGAAGAGTTGTAATGTTGTCGTTGTGGTGTTGTCGAGAATTTGCTATGTGTGCTCTGTAATTGTGACCATGCCGTGAGTTTGTGGGAAAAGAATGGAATGAATTGGAGTTGTGGGGTTGTTACTTCCAAAGAATGACTTTCTTGGGTTTTCGAACATCATACGAAGATAAAAGAGGCAGAATTTGCAACGAAAGCTTGGCAAATTTGACAAAGTGGAAATGAGTTGATATTTTAACAAAGTTATTGCACCCATGAGCTAGCGTATTCTCGAGGTACTGACTTCAGTAGGGCTACAAATTTAATTATGATGATTAGCAAAAACTTGCTAATCAAGTTTGCAAGTTTGTAAATATCAATACACAGGAAAAATGTTGTAATATATATAGTAAAAAAACCATTTATGAAGTTATATTGTCAAATAAATGCAGTCAAATATCAGATTACATAGTACTATTTGCAATATATACTTTGGGTCATTTAAGCTAACATAATCAACATCAGTAAGTTATTAAGTGTGTCTGGCACGTTGTATGCAAATTTAAGGGGTATCCGGTGAATTTTTAAAACCACAGAGGTAGCTCATGAATTTCATAAAATATCATGAGTACCTGGTGAAAAATCTGTAAAATAAATACCATTGAAACCTTTGTTCTCATTGGAACCTTTGTTCTCATTGGATTTTGGACTTTGGATGCTTTAGAAAATGAAATGTAGAATCATATGTAATTATGTTGTTGTGATGCAACCTTGGAAGAATGAGCTCTTACAAGTAATGAATGACTTAGAAATAAGCATTTTATGTTCGGTGGCGAATAGTTTGAGAGAGTAAGCAAGAAAGTTGGTGGTAGAGTAGATGGTGGTATGGCATATGCCCAGCAAGAATGATGTCCCAAAGGTATGGTTCCAACGTCAAATCATGCAACCCTTTGCTACATGTCTCGAACATGTCGTCAAATTGGAACCAAGGGGGCCCGACCCTATCCTCTAGTTTGTCGACCTCTACTTATTGATGCCAACCATACTAATGGTTATTAGTAAAAAATTGGAACCAAGGGGGCCCGACCCTATCCTCTAGTTTGTCGACCTCTACTTATTGATGCCAACCATACTATGGTTATTAGTAATAGGCTAATCAAAGCGTTTGCTAAAAGATTTACAAGTTTTTGTTAGACGATAATTCTGGATATAGCTACATCAGAGTACTGCATTACATTAAAGTTGCCATTAGGATGAATGTAGATTGGTCGAGTCTAGTAGTCTTGCAAGATCCATATCATGACCCAAACCCAAATTATCTAGTCCCTTTACCAAGATTTTAATGGGTGTGTAGCATATGGGACCAAATAGGGGTGCTAAAAGAGTTGAGAATTGCACGAGCAACTCGAATTCGATTCGGTCAAAACTCGATTAGAATAAGTTTGAGTTGGCTCAACTCGACTCGAAACTCGGTAAGTTTGTGGAAACTTAATTAATTTTCTATTGATTTATTTTGAAATAAAAAATTACCTTAACACTTAACAAAAGTAAATTATAGTATAATAAAAAAAGAGCTTATGTAAAGAATACAATATATAATAGATAGACAATTAGCATTCAAGAGGGGACCGAAACATTAAATGAGCAACTCATGAGAAACTTGACTTGACTCGAAGCCTTAGCGAGCACGAGTCGAACATGCACCCTCCGTCTCGTGATCGATTCGCTCAATTAGCATCCCTTGGTCTAAAATGAGTCCAAAATGTCAATCAAGCTTATTACAAGTTCATTTTTGTTTTCACACACTTCTTATAATGCCGCTTTTATGAATGACTTGAATAAAATAAAATAAAAATAATAATCTTCCTTTTGTATCATAATAATGTGAACAGCAAACACTTGGTTGGACACTTTTAAAGAGATAAGTTATTGTGCTGCTATCAAATGTTATTTTATTTGAAAATTAGATGTGTTGGGAGTAAGTGATATATTTTTTATTGGAGAAAGGAGAAAGTTGAGTATTCTTTATTGAAAGAAATAGAATAAAGAACATCGTTTTAAAATACTTGATACTGTTTGATTTTTGTACTATTCGCACACTCCCCTTTGACCGTGTTGTGTGATTT
Source organism: Beta corolliflora (assembly GCA_947648045.1). Classification (NCBI taxonomy): domain Eukaryota; kingdom Viridiplantae; phylum Streptophyta; class Magnoliopsida; order Caryophyllales; family Amaranthaceae; genus Beta; species Beta corolliflora. The sequence continues at coordinate 1,195,064 of CANSZD010003077.1, read as the reverse complement.
CTATGTAAGAAAAAATATATGTGGGATCATATTATTTTCGTCTCGACGTATACTTTTAAAATATCAACTTTTTATATAACGTATTAGAGATATTGATACTTAAAATATGTATTATTGCAACCTGTCCAGAGAAGTGTGTTAAGTATTTTGAAACAGAATAAGTATAATAAAAGTGGGAATATACCAAAAATAAAAGTGTTCAAATATATCTGGAACAAACGAAAAGGAAAATGATCAAAATTATTATGGAATAGAGGGAATAGCTTAATCTTTGACCGCCATTAAAATTATTATGAAAAAAGGGAATAGAGGGAAAATGATTAAAATTATTATGAAAGAGTGTGAGACGTTCAGAGGAGGTAGAGAAATTTTTGGCTGCGTGATATGCAATATGCTGGGATAAAATTATGTTTAGACCTTTTTTGAAAATAAAACCTTTTTAGGCTACCAAATAATATTAGTTTTAAAATACTAATATGTTAAAAAATGATGGATATCTATGTCGGGTCTAGATCCTTAAATATTAGACCCCGACCCAAATACGATTGTAATCACCTAATACATCTCAAACTCAATGAGTTTTGAAAACTGGTTTAGGTAAATTTCACACAAAGGCTAATTTGCTTGGAGAGGGAGTTGAAATTAACTTGCAATATGAAATAAAATCTGCGAAATAAAGTGCGAATAATTGCAAAGAACACAAAGCAAGTTTTACGTGGAAAACTCTTAGAAAAGAGGGAAAAACCACGAGAGGATTCCTACCGATTCACTATGTATGCTTGAGTTTATGTTTGAATACAAGAGAGTAGTAGAGCTAGAGAGAGAGTGATAATTGAGATGATCTACAATGTAAGCTCATGGACTCTATTTATACTGAAAAATAATGCTAACGTTGCTCTAGTAGCCGTTTTCTTCATGGCAAATATTAGATCATATTTTGGGGGAATCTTGGCATATCTTCAACTGAGGTGGTTATACTTCAGCCCACTTTCTCCTTAATTCCACGCTCTTCCGCAATTTATAGGGAGCCTTCAACTGATTCGAGTAAGCAATCTTCATAGTTCATACCCTTGTGCTAAGCAATTAACTGCCGCCACGTATCCTTGCAAATTAACACTTCTCCTGCCATTTATCTGCTGCCACGTGGATAGAAAGATCGACCCCTAACAAAAACTTAGTTCTAAACCTTAAAATTTTGAGTTAGGTCCAATCAGATGTAGGTTGGGTCTTGAGTCCATGCCGATTTCTAATTCCCATCAATCATAAAATATCACAATATATTATAATTACAGCAAGTTATCATCCAATACTAGTTAGTTCAGGTGGTACCCCAAGGCCCAAGCTGTCATGTGCCCCCATATTTAGGGAGTGATCAACGATTGTTGTTTCAACTTATCATAGTGTCAATATGGTGTGTGAAGATGTCAATAAAAATAAGGGAATAAGTCATTGCATTCATATTATGTATTTATAATATGGTTGTTTAACTATTGATTTTCATTAAAATCCCATAATATCATATTTATGTTTTGATAAAGAGAATAAATAAGAGCAGAGTAGTGGATAAATCGCTTTCTTCCATACTTGAGATAGTTCGTTCAAAATTTATATTGATATTGTTTGTGTTTTCTGAATCATAATCACGTCGATAAAAAGTGTCACATAACCGGTAGAGCCATGTCGGTAATTATTGAAGCCCTGTTTGACAAGAATAATAGTTGTATCGCCCTAGAGATGGGTTTGATGGAGGACTTTAATTCTTGCCCATGTTTTTTAATTACAATTAGTTGTTGGGTTTGGGCAATACATCGGACTACATGATAAGGCAAAAGGATGTATTATTTAGAGATGGCTTTTTGTCACAAGTAGAAGTTGTACCTTGGTGATTGGATAATGACTTGCAAAGAGAGGAGTCAAGAGTTTGGAAACTCTTACAAACATTTTTCTTAAATTTATAAGTAATGAGAGGTTTCAGATAGCCATTTAAGATTTGGTTTTAAAAAGAAAAAATCTTAGCTGATGTTTTGGTAAATAAAATAGGGTTGGGTTCATTATGGTAAATAAAAATAGCTTCATAGTCAAGCAGAACAAAATATTATATTTGGAATTAATATAACGAATTATTTTTTTATTTTTGGTAAATTCAAAAAAGCACCTAAAAATCTAGCATTTTTCAAAATCCCAACATTACATAGTTTTATATTTAAAAAACAGTTTTAGATAGTATATAGTGATTGTTGATAAAAAGATAATTTCTCTGTATTTTTTTTGGTTTACTCACTTGCAATCTTGAAACTATTCACAATTAGAAAGAATCTTCTAAACTCTTCTCATTATATAAGAAAAAATATAGTCATGTGGGGTCTTGTTTGATTCTTTTCAATAATGAATAATTTATTAATATTCAATTGTTATAATTTTTACTAATATGTTATTAAAGATATTTAAGGTCAAAGAAGTGCATTGGTAAACGCGCATAATTAAAGCCGGCAACTAAAAAAACTTATTGTATGCATGATTTTATTTGCCTACGCGGTGTGAGCGCGTATTTGACTATCTCATTAAAGGGTTTTATTGAAAAATATTATCGAAGTCACCAACAAGTCTTTAGAGGAAGACTTATAAATTAGGGACTTATCCAATGTGGATTTCTCTGTCATGACTCCATTAATGGTCAATGAACCAAAAAATTTAGGGTGAGGGTACGATTAAGATCAGGAATCAAGTTCGCCAATTGCTGACCTCTACTTAACCCGATTTATAGCAAGTTTTATGCAATTAAATAACCATATAATCTTTTTCAAGCACCCTAAAAAAATATTAGTCTATATTAGTTCATTAAACACGTAAAAGACTGTTTTTTGTGGTATGCTATTTAGCAATCATATTACTGAATTCGTAGCAGTTTGTCCATATTATCTGATCAAATGTTAGAACATATATTTAGGTCTTGATTAACAATAATATATAAGGTGAAAATATGTTGCAATCAGGAACAAAAAAATAATGTTAATGAAAAACAAAAATAATATCAGTAGAGAGTTAGTATAATATACATGACTATTTTCAAAGAAAATAAAGATTATTACTTTGATTGACCCTTAGAAATTATAACTTCGTCTGCATCATTGATTTGCACGGATCTTGGATGGAATGTCGGAACATTTGAAAAGTTTGTTGTGTTATAATGTATGTACTAGGCGTGTGATGTATAGATTCAAGAAAGTCAATGGCTTTTTTATTTGTGGTGTGAAGCTACTGAAGTCTTTTTTAATGCATTAACATCATGCAGTAGAAAAAAAGAGATTGATGATGCTTATGTAAGGTAGGCTTTTTTAAGGATAATGATTAGTGGCTTCGGTTAATAAGGATGTGGTATTCTGGTGATTTGGCGTAGGCTACTGTTATAGCTGATTTTTACAAGTTAACGCTGAAGCGATGATAAGATGACATTGACGCAAGCGGCAGTGACATGACGCTTTGACTCAGTCAGCAGTTAATGGACCAGCAAAGAATAAGAAAGACTTGGTCATTTCTTCTTCAGTCAGTCTATGCATTTAAGATAGTGGTCAAAGAACGTGGCTAAAGAGTAGGAAAATCTCGCTTGTATTTTGATTAACAGATTCCGGCATTTCAGGAATTGAACAAGGCAAGGAAGATCTATATAAAGCGCATAAGGCCAAGAGAAAAAGGGTCACAAGCTATAAAAATTAATCATACGCACAAGAGCATCCTACCTAAACAAGTATTTACATTACTTAGCATTTCAATTCCAGATTACAATTACTTTCGCCTACATTTAATCCTTGTACTTAGATTGATCATTCTAGGGTGTATTGACTGTCGTTCACCCTGAACGTCAGTTGCATATAGTGGATTGGTGGACTCATATCCACCCGCGGTTTTTTTTACCCATCTTCATTGGGGGTTTTCCGCATCAGCATCTCCTTGTGTCACTTTCCTTTGATTCCCCTCTGCATTTACTTTCATTTAATCGTTCCAATCTGGTTGTTGTCGTCCCAACATTGATTTGAGTCACTAAGGCAAAAATCTGCATAAACAATTTGGCGCCCACCGTGGGGCCAGCTGCCAGGTCTCTCATAAATTCTTGTCAACGATCAAACATCATGGTTCTCCATCCTAATGGATACAAATTAATGCAAGCCGCTTATGAGAAAATGAAAGCTGAAATGGAGCAGATGAAAAAGGATAATGATCGCTTGTCCTCCGAATTCACTTCGTCAAAAGAACAAGTCCAAAAGCTACAAGAAGAGCTAGTCTAGACCAAAGCGTCCAAGCAGCGACGTTCCCAAAACATTAGCGATATTTCATCAATGCACCGTCTCAGCGACAAGGAAAGCTCCGAGTCCGAAAATCTTGAAGATGACGCCGAATTGAAGAATGGTGACATTCCAGACGATGAGCCGCCCAAAGAAGGCGACGTTATGGCCAAAAGAATGGCTATGATCAAGAAGCAGAATCGCCAAATGATGCGTCTCCTGTCTCAACTTCCCGGAGCTCCAACGCCAAGCATCGTCGAGCATCACGACGGATATGCAGCGTCCCCGTTCGTAGAAGAGATCCCCAAAGCAGCCTCACCAAAGAAGCTCAACCTTCCAATCTTGACGGCAACCTTTGACGGATCTACCGACCCGACGGAGCACGTCGCCCACTATAAGCAGCGGATGTGGCAAGCGTCCATTCCATGGCATTTAGTCGAAGCGTGCATGTGCAAATCCTTCGGAGTGACGCTGACCGGACCAGCCCTCAAATGGCTCGGGTCCCTCAAGCTAGGAAGCATTGGCAACTTCTCAACTTTGGTGAACAAGTTCTACAGCAAATTTGATGGCAGTCGCAATATTGAAAAGCAGACTAGTGATCTATATGGCATCGTTCACAAGCCGGGAGAACGTATTCGCGATTATTATAACCGTTTTAATCGGGAAATGATCAGGTTTAAAGATTTAGATACTAAAACTGCTATTGAATGTTTCAGGAAAGGACTCGTTCTCATATCCAAGCTGTACAGCCGTCTCACCAAATATCCATGTGCGACGTTTGAAGAAGTCAAGTCCAGGGCTGTGGCTCAGATGCATTTAGAAGAAGACGACACGATCCTCAATACCATCTCGACGCGTCATGTATCAGAAGGCACTAGTGACCGCAAGACGTTCACCCCAAAGAAGTATAACTGGAGGCCTCATCCATACAGCAGAACAAACCAGGTACATATTGTTAACGATCCGTCGGAATGTGCAGGTACTGAAGCTAAGACTGACCCCAACGTCTACCCTGAGATCGAATCATATGGCTTCTCTGTCGATGTTGGAGGTGTCGTCAACGCCCTGACCAAGATTAGTGCGCCCGTCCGATGGCCAAGGAAGAGTGACCGACCAGACGCCTAGAAGGTTCAAACCAAATGGTGTCAATTCCATCACGATCATGGTCATAGGACTGAGGATTGCATAGCGCTCAAGAGGAAGGTCGCTTTCATGTTGAACAAAGGACACCTGCAAGATCTCCTCAGCGACAAAGGGAAAGCATCTTTCGACAAGAATCCCTCCAAGCCAAATTCACTTGCGTCCCCCACGCACGTTAAGGTAATTAATGTTATTTCTGGTGGATCTGACGTTTGCGGACTAACGTATTCAGCAGCCCAACAGCTAGCAAGAGAAGATTCAGCGGAGAAGCGCAACAAACTGTCGGCGAGATCACCTTACCAACGTTCGCTAAAGGAGTCAATTTGCAAACAAGGTTCAACGTCGTCGACTGTCCATCCGCTTACAACGTCATCCTCGGCACACCATGGATCCATAAGATGAAAGCACTCCCGTCAACATATCATCAGACGCTCAAATTCCCAGTCAAGTGGAGCGTCCAAGCGATCAAAGGAGAGCAAAAGGCCGCTAGAGAATGCTATAGTTCATCGTTCAAACCCTCCAAAGCGTCAATCTAGCAATTAACAAGCGGATCAGTGCCCGACGAGCCCGACGAACAACAAGTAGATGAAGTGGTGCTTGATCCAGCCTTTCCAGATCGTGTCGTTCGCATTGGAGCGACGCCGCATGAACTTCAAAACCAGGTAATCGAATTTTTAAAAGCTAACCAAGATTGCTTTGCGTGGTCGCATGAAGATATGACAGGTATAAGTCTAGACGTCATTACTCACAAATTGAACGTTGATCTACATCACAAACCCGTCAAGCAAAAACGACGCAAGTTTGCTCCTGAACGCAACCAAATCATAAATGATGAGGTTCAGAACCTGATGGACACAGGTAAAGTACGAGGAGTTAAATATCCTGATTGGTTAGCAAGAAAAATGGCAAATGGAGAGTCTGCATCGACTTCACGGATCTTAACAAAGCCTGCCTTAAAGACCCATTCACACTCCCACACATAGATGCCATGGTCGACGCGATAGCAGGACACGAGCTCTTAATGTTCTTGGACGCATATTTCGGTTACAATCAAATCCTCATGCATCCTGACGACTAGGAGAAAACTACGTTCGTCACCGACGAAGGTATTTATTGTTATAAGGTTATGCTCTTTGGACTAAAAAATGCAGGTGCAACGTATCAGCGTTTGGTTAATCAAATGTTCAAAGACCAACTTGGTGACACGATGGAAGTCTACATCGATGACATGTTGGTGAAGTCAAAAAAGGCGAACGACCATATACAACACTTGTCGGAAGCCTTCGACGTCCTCCGGAAATACGGCATGAAAGTAAACCCAACTAAATGCACATTTGGAGTTGCCGCAGGCAAATTTTTAAGGTATGTCGTGACGCAAAGAGGGATCGAAGCGTGTCCTGATCAAATCAAGGCACTGATGAATATCCAATCGCCAAGGAAAGTCAAAGAAGTGCAAAAGTTAACAGGACGTGTCGCTGCACTCAATCGCTTTATATCAAGGTCGTCCGACAAATGCCATTTATTTTATGACGTCCTGAGGAAAAACAAAGGCTTCAATTGGTCGCAAGAGCACGAGGACGCTTTGCAAGCACTCAAGCAATACTTAGCCACTCCACCTCTGCTATCCAAACCAAGCGACGGAGAGACCCTCCAACTTTATCTAGCCGTCAGCAACGCGTCAGTCAGCGCTGTCTTGACCAGATAAGCCGAAAATCAACAACTCCCGGTTTATTATGTCAGTAAGTCTCTGTTAGACGCAGAGACCAGGTATTCTTCCCTTTAAAAACTTGTGTTGCCTTTAGTTACTGCTGTCAAGAAATTAAGACATTATTTCGAAACCCATATTGTCGTCGTCATGCATAACAATCCCATTAAGAGCGTCTTGTGTAGACCAGAATTAACAAGTCGCATGCATGGGACAGTGGGATATTGTGGCAGACTTTAGTCCAGAGCTTGAGAAGATAGCGGGTGATGAAGTCGCTCGCATCAATAATGTCAATCATGACGCTTGGACATTATTTGTTGACGGATCTTCTTTCGTGGTGCAGGTCTAGGAGTTGTACAGAAGTCACCACAAGGGGACAAGATAGCACAAACCATATGTTGCGACTTCAAAGCGACTAACAACAAAACTGAATACGAAGCGTTAATCGCAGGAATGAATCTAGCCAGCGACTTGGGGGCAAAAGCACTAAAGGTTTACAGCGACTCGTTGTTGATAGTCAGCCAACTCAAAGGAGAATTCACAACCAAGGATTCAAAGATGACGTTATACTTAGAAGTCGCACGAAATAAGACTAAGACATTCAACCCTTTTGATATAATGCAGGTACCAAGGGACTAAAACACTCAAGCAGATGCACTAGCAAACTTATGGTCGTCCCTAAGAGACGCGACATTCACCTCCGTCCCTATCATCCACATCATGATGCCAGCAGTCAACAAATGCGAAGGAGCTGTAGACGTCACCGTTGTCACAGCTGACGACGACAACGATGGTAACGACGATCGCATGACAAGCGACAATCTGGCTCAGATGAACGACACTATTCCTGAGGATACTGAGGTAAGCAGCAATTGGACAAAACCTATTCTAAACTATTTACTTAACGATGCACTTCCAGATGACAGAGCAGAAGCAAGGAGAATACGCTTCAAAGCGTCCAGTATGTTGTCATCCAAGGAGTGTTGTTCAAGAAATATGTCGTCGGGCCTTATTTGCGATGTTTGGAGAAGCACCAATGGGAGCAAGTTCTTCAAGACTTGCATGAAGGAACGTGTGGAAATCATTCTGGTGGACGTAGCTTATCTAATAGAGCATTGAGAATGAGCTATTATTGGCCAACGATGAAGCAAGACGCAATCAGGTACGTCACAAAATGTGACAGTTGTCAGCGACACGCAGGTATGACGCACAAACCTTGTGAAATTTTTTATCCAACTTTAACCCCCTGGCCTTTCATGAAAGGGGGAATGGACATAGTTGGTAAACTACCTCCAGCCCCAGGACAAAAGGTCTTTATGTTAGCACTAACATATTACTTTTCTAAATGGATAGAGGCAGAGTCGTTTCAACAGGTACGCGACAAGGAGGTAATCTCTTTCATACATACTAACATTGTTTGCAGGTTTAGAGTCCCGTCAAAAATTGTATGCGACAATGGGTCGCAATTTATAAGTGACAAAACCAAGCATTTTTGCGATGAATGGAACATCACGTTGCTAACATCAACACCCATATATCCTCAGGCCAATGGACAAGCTGAGTCCAGCACCAAAACTGTCGTAGACACGTTGAAGAAACGTCTCACAGCTAAGAAAGGTAAGTGGGCAGAAGTGTTGCCTGCCATCTTATGGGCAAATCGCACGACACCACGCACTGCGACCAGACAAACGTCCTTCTCATTGGTCTATGGTTGTGAAGCGGTCCTACCAGCTGAGGTAAGCATCCCAACTGCCATGTATGGTTTGATGACAGAACAACAAAATCGTGACGAACAGATCAGCGACCAAGATACCATAGAAGAATTGCGAGACGCATCGCTGGTGCGCATGGCAGCACAGCAACAAATCGTCGCGAGGAGTTTTAATAAAAATGTGCATGCTAAGTCGTTCATTGAAGGCGACTGGGTACTAAGAAAGGTCTTCCAAAACACACAAGAGCCAAACGCAGGTAAGTTAGGTCCAAAATGGGAAGGTCCCTACCAAACCAGCAAGGTCGTTGGCAATGGCGCATACCAGTTGGTCCGACGCGACGGAATTATGATTCCACGCAGTTGGAACACTGTTCACCTCAAAAAATATCATTTCTAGCTAAGTACTATGTGACATTTTTCCCTTTTTATGTTTTCAATAAATGATGGACATGTCGTCGTAAAGTCGTTGAAGTGTCAATGACGAAACATTACTGTGTGTTTCTTTTCAGGGTTTTCATAATTTTCAATAAGTTTGCAACGTCCAGACGTAGCGACCAACGATTATTTTTGCATAATAAGTCAACTGGATTGACGAAGCGTTGAATACAACATCGATAACGACGGATTACTTAAACACTGCATACTGTAATAAACGTGACAGGATTTCAACGTCACTCATAAGAAAACAACAACGTCATAAAACATCCGACCTACTGGAGTCAAGTAAGTAAATGTGTTTTGCAATTGTTTGATTTTTTTTAAATGATACCTAAGTCATACGACAGAGAAAGGTTTTCAAAGCACCTGAGCATTTTACTTTGACACCAGAAAAACGGCGCGACATAAGTTCTAAGATGCACTTGCATAAAGTAAATTTAAAAGTTATACCATTCCCATGAATGGCTAAAAAACATAAGTTGTGGCCACTCCCATGAGTGACCCAAAATAAAACTACATAAGTTTGATTACTCCCATGAGTAATCCAAAAGATTCATTGTTTCTAAGCAAAGGAAGTTTTAAAATGTAAAGTCTGAGAGGCTAAATGACAGGAGCATCAATGGACTTTTCCTCAGTAGCCTTTTCAGACGTCGGTACATGAGGCACAATCCCTTTATCTGAATCATCATCCAGAGGCACGTCAGACGTTATGAACGCAGCGCTGGAAGCAAAGACATCGCCCTCCTGCTGACTTACGCTCAAGGAAGACTCTGCAGTCGCCTTGATCAGATCATCTGGTTCCATCAAGTCCTTCATGGAACCCAGCCATTCAAGGTACAAGTCAATGTCTTTCTGAAGCTCCCATGACGCTGTGTGTCCCATCAGAAATTGGTACATTAGCTTCGCCTTTACGCGCGTCGTCACTTCAGCCTCCATCCCATCCAGCTCATTCTTCTCGGCAGCGACCTGTGCTTGCAGAGCGTCAATTTCGATCTGCAACGCCTCCTCGACGTCTGTTGCTTTTTTCCTCAAGACCTCTAGTTCCTCTCCATTCTTCTTGAGCGTCTCTCCCATCTTCACCATGTCTAAATGGACTTTCTTTAGTTCTGGATCCTTCCCCTTCATAGCTGCTTCACTTTTCTCCATCCTCGTCTTCATTAGCTGATGGCTCCTGAACAACGAAGACATTTCCTTCTTTGCCATCAGGAAATTGTGAGACGCCTAAAACGTAACAATTGCAGTTAGAAATTATGATAAGGAAGAGAACGATGAAGGTAAGTGGTTATCATACATGGAAGATGAACTCAAGACCGTCCGAAATAAACCCAGGCACGGAACGCTCCCGTAGGCAATCTTCAGCACAAGGAAAAAGAAGTTTTTTCGCCTCAGGCCAAATGGATCTATCTAACGACATAAAGTCGTTTGGCACCGTCACGGTATATGACGGCCCTTCTTTGTCAGGAGGGGAAGGAAATTCAGACTTACAAATTTTGTGCACAGCGTCTGCGTCATCATCTTCGACGTTAACAACATTAAGGTGTCCTTGTTTGTCAGACACTGATGGAGACGGCGCAGCTGAACGTCATTGTTATCTCTTTCTTTTTCGTAGGGCTTCAGCGATTGATCGACTGTTCATAGATCCCCTTGGCCGCGATTGAGAAGAATCTGTCGCACGGAATATTGACGTGTCAGACTTCAGTTGCAGAAACGGCGATTATTGACTTATGAAAAAGTGCTTACCTGACGCCATTGATGAGCAGCTACCTTGGTCAGCGACTGTAATTTTCTTGAACGATCTTTCTTCTTCTCCTATTTCTAGGAATTCCCTACACCTCTGTTCAGATCCTTCACGATGTTCCAGCAATTTTGGGTCCAAATTTGCGAAGAAAGCGACGTAAGAACAATGTTAACGACATGACGGAAAGAAAATACACAAGGAAATTTACGAACCTTCTATGTTCCAGCCGTCTATTAAAGACTTTCCTAAATCACCCAGGGACGATTTTTTCACAAAGATGTAACGGTTCTTCCAGCCTCTGTCGTTTGATTGTACCCCATCAACCAGCGCGTTCCTTTTTGCTTTGACATGAAGGGCTAACCTGTTTTTTCCCTTGATTCTAACTTCGTAGCTGTAGGCGTGTCTTTATTTCGCCTACGCGGTGTGAGTGCGTATTAGATTTGACTACCACACTGTTAAGGTTTTATTGAAAATTGTTTTGTATTGAAAGGAAGAATCATAAACCTAATTGGATATGGGAAAACCGTAGGGACAAATTATCCAATGTAGATTTCCCCGTCATGACTCCATAGATGGTCAAAATGAACCAAAGATTGAGTTCGGGGGTGAGGGTACGAATATAGTCATAATGAACCACATTCGCCCAAAGTTGGCCTCTACTAAATATCGATTCATTGCAGATTTTATGCCAAAGAATAATCATATAATATTTTATACACCTTATGTGAATGAATTTGAGTAGTTTCAAGTTAGTTTGAGTTATAAACACTTCAAACATCATATATATACTTTGTTTCATGAGTTTACTAGTAGTTTTGATTGAAAATACTAAACATAGGCATGTTAGAACCAAATGTAGGCCATTTTAGGCCTTTTTTGTCATTTTACTTGAAAATGAATGAATTTGAGTAGTTTTAAGTTAGTTTCAGTTATAAACACTTCAAACATCATATATATACTTTGTTTCATGAGTTTACTTGTAGTTTTGATTGAAAATACAAAACATAGGCATGTTAGAACCAAATGTAGGCCATTTTAGGCCCTTTTTTGCCATTTTACTTGAAAATGAATGAATTTGAGTAGTTTCAAGTTAGTTTAAGTTATAAACACCTCAAACATCATATATATACTTTGTTTCATGAGTTTACTAGTAGTTTTGATTGAAAATACAAAACATAGGCATGTTAGAACCAAATGTAGGCCATTTTAGACCCTTTTTTGCCATTTTACTTGAAAATGAATGAATTTGAGTAGTTTTAAGTTAGTTTAAGTTATAAACACCTCAAACATCATATATATACTTTGTTTCATGAGTTTACTAGTAGTTTTGATTGAAAATACAAAACATAGGCATGTTAGAACCAAATGTAGGCCATTTTAGGCCCTTTTTTGCCATTTTACCTGAAAATGAATGAATTTGAGTAGTTTCAAGTTAGTTTAAGTTATAAACACCTCAAACATCATATATATACTTTAAAATGCATGAATATGAGTACATTATTTAACCAAATGCAGGAGACATACAACAAGAAGCTGGATGATTGTACCACTCAGGGGTCACAGTCGAACCCTGATCTGTTGTATTGGGAGATAGTTGGTGGGAGGAACAGAGGAAAAGTGCAGGGGTTGGGTCAGGGAGATCATTTGTACTACAACTCTTCATCTGGGCGAGGAGATGGCTCTTCACAACCATATAAGCCGTCCATTTTTTCTCAGATTGAGGCGCAGGTGGAGGCAAAGGTCGCTGCACGGATGGAAGAGGTGGAGGCAAGGGTCGCAGCACGGATGGAAGAGTCAAACCGGGCCCTCCTGCAGGAAATGATGAGGAACATGTCTGGTTTCGGCCACATGTTCTCAGGTTGCAACACAGGCCCCCCTCCACACCGCAGACCAGAAGATGACCCAGGGTTTGGTGGTGGCGGTAGTGCTACAGAGCCACCCGTGACAGTGTAGTTTGTTTGGTTTTGGCAACTAGGTAACTAACTTGTAGTTTCTATATAGTTAGTCTAACTATATGCATTTAGTGTCTATATTTATCGACATCTAGCTTAGTTTCTAAATGTATCGGTATATTTTTTTGGAACCCGGCTTCTACTTTATTTCCCGACACCGGGATCTATTTTGCGTACATATATTTAATCTAGGTAGTTTGTCTAACTATAGACATTTAGTGTCTATATTTATCGGCATCTAGCTTATAAGTTTCTAGAGTTGTCGATATATATTTTTGTAGAACCCGACTTCTACTTTATTTCCCGACACCGGGATCTATTTTGTGTACATAATTTTAATCTATTTCATGTAATTATATAAGTATCTACGCAAACTGTAATATATATTAAAATTGCATATTTTTGTAGTTGAAAATATTAAATGCGATGGAGGCGATGGGGGAACATGTTTAGTGTAGTATATTTAGGTGCAGCCGTGCAGGTACAGGTTAATTTGGAACATTATTCTTTATATTAATGTAAATTTAAAAAATAACGACGGCTAAACATTGCAACAACAACGGCTAAACAGTCGCTGTAAAGGAAAGTAATGCTGCCAAGAACGTTCTAGGCAACGACGGCTTTAGAATATTAGCGACGGCTTTAAACCGACGTTGATTCAACGACTGTTCAGAAACCGTCGTTGATTTAACGACTGTTCCGAACCGTCGTTGTTTCAGCGACAGCTTCAAACGGTAGGTGACATATAATCAACGTCTGTTTACAAAACAGTCACTGACATGTATGGAAACCGTCGTTGATAATATCAACGACGGTCATGCGGTCGTTGACTCCAAAATCAGCGACCATCGTTACAACGACCGCTTTTTACCGACCGCTGACCGTCGTTGACTAGACAGCGACGGTTTTTGACTTATTTTCTTGTAGTGAATGCGTTTAACGAGTCTAGGATTAGGTTGACCTTGTATCCTCTCTGTCGGGCGTTCCCAAGTTATAATATCACAATCCGTCCTGAACAGAAATCGAATGGACCTCGTAAATTTTTAGAAATGATGCTTTCGAAATGAGAAATGGAAATGAGGGATGGAGAAATGGAGATGAGAAATAAAATGAAAGTGGAAATGGGGACGAGAAATGGAAGGTGAAATGGAAACGGGAAATGATTAGAAATGGGTATGATTATGGTCATGATGGTGACATGGGCCTAACTATATGCAGATGCAAATGAATGGACTGGACTATGCAAGCAGACTGGACTAGACTTGGCAAATAGACTGGGCTCAAAAGGATTGATTACGCTAGCTTCGCTAGGCTTAGGAAGGAATTGACTTCGCCAGACTTGATGATTTGATATTGCTATAGAGCAAGATAAGAGTAGCTTCGCCAAACTCGAAGGGTGCCTTTAAGGTCTTAGGGGTGACTAGCTTTACTAAATCAATGGGTGCCGTTATGGTTTTACGGGTGACTAGCTTAGCTAAGTCAAAGAGATGCCTTTATGGTCTTATAGGGATGACTAGCTTGGCTAGGTCAGAGGGGTGCCTTTATGGTCTTATAGGGATGACTAGCTTAGCTAAGTCAAAGGGGTGCCGTTGTGGTCTTACAGGGATGACTAGCTTAGCTAGGTCAAAGGGGTGTCTTTATGGTCTTACAGGGATGACTAGCTTAGCTAGGTCAAAGGGATGCCTTTATGGTCTTACAGGGATGACTAGCTTAGCTAGGTCAAAGGGGTGCCTTTATGGTTTTAGAGGGATGACTAGCTTAACTAGGTCAAAGGGGTGCCTTTATGGTCTTACAGGGATGACTAGCTTAGCTAGGTCAAAGAGGTGCCTTTATGGTCTTACAGGGATGACTAGCTTAGCTAGGTCAAAGGGGGTGCCTTTATGGTCTTACAGGGATGCTAACTTCGCTAGACTTAATGGTTTGGACTTTATCCTATATGGATTTGGAATTGGACTGTATTGACTTTGGTAATGAGTTGGGCCTTATGTGGACCTAATTCTGGACTTAGTCCTATATTAATTTGAAGTTAGACTTGAAGATGCACATGGTCTTGACTTTGGATTAGAAAAGAGTTGGATTAGACTTGGACTGGGCTTGACATAGACTAGGGTTGACATAAAGATGCAAATGGGTCTAGATGTTGGCAGGAGCTAGACTTATATGGGCCTAAGATGGACTCTAATGCTAGCGGGCCTAATATGAATGCATGGACTCGAATAAGATGGACCTTATATGAATGCAAAATGGACTCTAATGCATATGGGCCTAGAATGAATGCAAGTGAATTGGGTCGATTGGATTGAATTGAATTGAAGGTGTTTGGAATGGGCTTAGAATTTTCGAAATTAATTTTTGAAAGGAACCCCTTGTTTTATCTTTTGTTAGGAAAAGATGATGGATTGATTTGAAGAATATTTTTTTTTTTGAAATGTCGTGATATAATGATGATTAGTAAATGTTTTTGAAAAAGGTAGAATAGAATAGGATGCATGATTGATTTTGAAAAGATGTAAGTTTTTGAAATTGATGAATATGGAAAGGTAGAATTGACATGGATAGCAGGGATGAAGTGGGAAGAGGTAGACATGCATGACAACTCTAACTCTACAATGACCCTTTAGATGCATTTTTTTTTTTGACAGACTTAACCTTGCATGAAAAGACTGATTTTTATATGTTGAATTAGGTGATAAGCCTAAATGACCAAATTACGCGAATGCAGACAGACAGACGCACATAGGACTGAACATAGGATCGACAATTACGACTGCTAAATTGACGAAAAGCGTGCGATGCACATACTGCGTGCCGCGCAGCATTGCTGTGCGCGGCGCACAGCCGTGCATCTGGCGCGGGAATGGTGCGCCAGGCGCAACTTAATGCGCTTGGCGCACTACTCCCCGACACGTTTTTCGGGGATTTAGGCAACGAATTGGCCGATTGATGAATTTTTCTTGTTTTTAGACGCGGTTTTAGGAACGACGCATAATCATGACAATTTAACAGAATAATAGCAGACAAGAATTGCAATCACAGGCAAATATCATATAACATGGATGCAAAAGTTCCAGCCTAAAGTCCAATTCTATGTTTGAAACTATTGGTCAGGTTTAGGTTTAGTCTGAAAAGGGTCCATGACTAAGAGATTGTACCCACACTTCGTACCCCTGCTTAAAGAGGTGGCCACGTGTAAGACGCACTCCAGTCTCAAGTCAGGAACAAGAGAACAATGCCATGGTTGGGTAGGTTTGCTTATGACTAAGATCCAACACTATCGCTCAGGAAGCTTTTTGGAAGGACAAAGCGCAAACCCCCCGGGGTGACCTCACACATAGAACATGTGCTAATGAGGCAAGGTAGATTGTCCTTATGGTGGCTTAACAATAGCCATGCATATGCAAAATAGTATATTATTCAAAGGCATAAAAATAAGAATGAATCGTATTTTTCGAGTTTCACCCACTCATTTAAAAAATTAATTTTTAAAATCCTCCCCAGTGTTAAGGCTTTATTGAAAATTGTTTTGTATTGAAAGAAGTCGCCAACAATTCTTTTTAGGAAGAATCATAAACCTAATTGGATATGGGAAAACCGTAGGGACAAATTATCCAATGTAGATTTCCCCGTCATGACTCCATAGATGGTCAAAATGAACCAAAGATTGAGTTCGGGGGTGAGGGTACGAATATAGTCATAATGAACCACATTCGCCCAAAGTTGGCCTCTACTAAATATCGATTCATTGCAGATTTTATGCCAAAGAATAATCATATAATATTTTATACACCTTAAAAATATTTAGTCTAAATTGGTTCAAGAAACACATAAAAAAACTAATTTTTAGTGACATGTTATTATGCAATCAATATTACAGGGAACCTAACAGGTTGTCCAAATTAATCTGATTAATATTAGATTAGTTCTTTAGGTCTTTGATTAGCAAAAATAGCATGTGGGTGATAAAAGCAATAATGCAGGACAATCAAATAATAGGCATAGAATGCTCAGGCAGGCATTATAATATATGAAAAATAAATAAAAAGAAAAATAAAAGAGGTTAGAATATACAGTAGAACGATTTTATACCAAAGATCTACATCATGAGACAAACGATTACTAACTTCAATATAAAAATAATTGGTTCATGGATTATACTTATGCGGCTTAGATTGAGGAGCGCAACGATCTTTAGCCGGAGAAATCGTGAAACCAAGAACGCAATGACGAATAATTGATTGAAGGTATTGAAAGTATTTGATTGATTAAGTGTTTCAGTATTCGAAGTGTTTTGTAGAGGTATTCGTAAGTATATTTGCGTTCGTCAATAATAATTGAAAAGTCGTCCCGTAATTCAAGAAATCGCGCGTATTTATAGAGAAAAGAAAGCGTGCGCCTCACGCACGCCCTGCGCCAGGCGCAGGCCTACGTGGCAGGCGCACTGACACGCATCAGGCGCACATTGGTGTGCCTGACGCAGCCAGCCCAATCAGATTTAGGCATGTGTCAACACGTTTTTTGAAAAGATAGAAAATAAGGTTGCGTCTCACACAAGACATGCGTCAGGCGCAGGTCTCTGTGTGAGTCACAAAACCTACGTGGCAGACGCTCATTGGCACGCCTGACGTGATATGGCCAATGTGTTGGACGCACGTGGCGCACTGAGCGCAGCCCCCGCGTCCGGCGCATATTCTGGAATATTCGAGCATATTCCATTCCGCGTCTTTCGAAGATACTTTTTTATCCCTAAAATTCCGGAGATGGAATTTTACGGATTAAAAATCGGATTTATTTATCAAAGATAATAAAATATTTATGAAAAATATCCATTAAAATAATAAATATTTGATTGGGCTTTTAAAATGGATTTAAAACATTTTATGGGCTTGAAATACAATTAATCATCATGAACAATTAATTGGGCTTTAGAATATCATTTCGAAACACATTTTAGAATGGTTCTTTAGATTGCTCCTCCGTTGGGTCGCGCCAACTAATGTCTTCATCATTGGATCCATAAATGGGGAGACACGATTATGTGTGTACAGTAACAGTACAAAAGATCCTGAAGGGTAAAGGGTTTGTCCTGAGACGAGGTCACTCTGTCAACGACGCTAAGGACCCTCTAGACTTGGGGCATTATCTGTCCTGAACTAACTTGGTGGGTTTGCAGTAGATCTCTAACTATGGGGGAAAGGGTAGCTTAAGACCTATCTTAAAAGGTTATTCATAAAGGACCACCCAATCGTCAGGACAATCCTCCGGACGTTCATCCGGTTCAGCATTTCTCAAGATCGTGTCGGTGGGAAAATTTCCTAGGTCTAGAAATTTCATTAAGTCTTCTTCCGACATAGTTGATTTTTCATCGTCAATTTCGTTTTTCTCCTCTACAATTTTTTCTTTTGCCTTGGTTTTCTCATGATTCTTAGCATTATTTCTAACACTACCCCTATTTGGAGCCATTGATTCAAACTAAAGAAGTGAAATTTGCAAAATTCGGAGCTAAGAGTAGCAGAGGTAACTTGGGAAAGGAAGGCGATTCAGTTGAAGTTCTCCGGAAGTTTCTATAGAAAGTCGAGTGCTCGAAACATTTTTGAGGAGAGAGAATGTTGCGTGTGGCTTTGGATTAGATGGCACGGCTTTTCATACTGTTGTTATGATTACTAGCGTGCAACGGATATATTTTGATTGATGAAGAAAATTTATTATCTTTAATTACTTATCTTTTGCATATGACTCTTGGGCAATGTTTTGCAAAAGTTATCTTGTATTAATTAACAAATGATTCTAAGATTCAACATGTCAATTGTTTTATGATTCTAACGTTATCCTCATTGCAACAATTGAGGGCAAACCGTTATAGCTGATTTTTACAGGTTAATGCTGACGCGATGAACAGATGACATTGACGCAAGCAGCAGTGACATGACGCTTTGACTCAGTCAGTAGTTAACGGACCAGCGAAGAATAGAGAAGACTTAGTCATTTCTTCTTCAGTCAATCTATGCATTCAAGATAGTGGTCAAAGAACGTGGCTAAAGAGTAGGAGAATCTCGTTTGTATTTTGATTAACTGATTCCGGCATTTGAGGAATTGAGCAAGGCAAGGAAGATCTATATAAAGCGCATAAGGCCAAGATAGAAAGGGTTACAAGCTATATACATTAATCATACGCACAAGAGCATCCTACCTAAACAAGTGTTTACAATTTTACATTACTTAGCATTTCAATTCCAGATTACAATTACTTTCGCCTACATTTAATCCTTGTACTTAGATTGATCATTCTAGGGTGTATTGACTGTCGTTCACCCTGAACGTCAGTTGCATATAGTGGATTGGTGGACTCATATCCACCCGCGGTTTTTTTTACCCATCTTCATTGGGGGTTTTCCGCGTCACCATCTCCTTGTGTCACTTCCCCTTGATTCCGTTTTGCATTTACATTCATTTAATCGTTCCAATCTGGTTGTTGTCGTCCCAACATTGATTTGAGTCGCTAAGGCAAAAATATGCATAAACAGCTACCATATGCAGTTGATGATGTGGCGATGGGTTTAGTTGTTAGAGGATGTTGCTACATGATGATGATGCTGTAGAATATTGTTATTGGAGTGATAAGGTGTTGGTGATGATTAGTAGATGCTAGGCGATTTGTGAGGATTAGTGGTATGCGAGAGAATTGAGAGGTAGCAAATTAGGAGGTGCATGTATTTTTAGATTTTTTTTGACAATAAGTACTCCAAACAACAAACAAACCAACTTACACAAGATGCCCTGATCTCGCCTTAACGGCTAAATCATGGGCCTTACTCACTATTTCTCCATTTACCTTATTTATGCTATAATGAAGAAACCTAACTAAACGATTAACTAGATCGCTAATAATCTTATCAATTTCAACTAGCCCTTTGTTCTTCTTAATAGCCTGGACCAAAACTGAAGAATCAGATTGGACACGTATTCTCATAACATGTCTCTCTAGAGCTTCCATCACACCCTTTAGCATAGCATACGCCTCCGCTTGAAGAGCAGACGAAGCCATGACCTTAACGTTTCCCTGGAAACTCACTGTACTTGCCTCAACGCCCACCCAACCAATTCCCACCAAATGTCTTCCATTCCGCTGCTTCTTCCATGCTCCATCAACCAGAAGGGTACAACTCCCTACATAATTATCTCCATCCTCATCATTCTCATTCTTAGTATCATGCTTGTTTTCTATTTTCATTTTTACTGTCTTATTCACCCAATTTTCCCTTATGTTGTTCTCTTGAACAAATCTTTCCATTTCTTTAACAATTTCATAGGGACACACCCTTCTTCCTCTGAAAACCACACCATTCCTATAAGTCCAAATGGCCCACAAGGCTGCAATAAAATTTTTACTCCTCTGAAAATCACTCCTCTCATCCTTCCACAGATATACCAGATAATTTCTTTTCCATGTATCTAGTGGAATACCTTCTTCACCCTCCACCCGAAGACCCAAACACGAGCATTTCCACACCCTTTTTATAATCTCACAATCCCTGAATAAGTGACATTCTATTTCCTTTTCAATTCCACACAAATAACACTCCTGCCACACCAAAATATTTATCTTCCTCAGATTGTTGTTTGTAGCTAGAGCCTTACTCATCAACCTCCACACAAACACCTTCCATTTGGGAATTACTTGCATTGCCCACAACCTACTCCAAAATTTTTTACTCTTCTCATCCCCTTTCATGAAGCCATTATTTATCATTAGATAAGAATACACATCTTTCGTTTTTATTTCACCCGACTTACTGTAATTCCACGCAAAGGCATCCTTCACATCCTCTTGAGGAATATAATACGTCGACAAAATTCTATAGGCTGACTCCCTACAAAATTTCTCCATGTAATTCTCGAATTCCAACATTTCCCCACCCACCATCATAAGATCCTCCACCAAGTGAATCCCCTGGTTCTCAAGTGAAACTCCCTCTCTCAAGATTAGAGGCTTCCCCTTAACCCATCTCTCCTTCATAATGTGAGTATCTCGACCATTCCTAATCTTCTTTATCAGTGCACCCCCTGCATCTCTTACTGATCTATACATTCCCTTAAACCCCCATGAAGCCACACCAATCTTTTTTCCCTTACTGCCCAAATCCAAAGGAGAACCTTTATATTTCGAACATAAGACACGAGCTAACAGAGATTCCCGATTGTTGTGTACCCGGACTTCTTGCTTGAAAAGTAAAGCCTTATTAAAAATATGTACTTTTCTAATCCCAAGTCCTCCCCACCCCTTCGGCCTTTCCACAATCTTCCTTGTCTTCCAATAAATAGGATTCGAATCTTTAGAATTCCGCCAAAGAAATCTCATAAAAATAGAGCTCATCTTATCTGGCACATTCTTTGGCAAAAGGAAAACTGAGAGAACATGTTGCCACAACGATGCAAGGATCCCATTTATCAAAATAAGACAACCCGCGTGAGACAAAGCAAGATTTTTCCAACTACCCACCTTTTTCTGCACTATCTCAACCAGCGGTAAAAACTTGCGAGAGCTTCTCCCATCAATTTCAATATTGCACCCCAGATATCGACCCAGCATTTCAGAAGAGGAGGTTCCAATAATACTTCTCATAAACCTCTTGAATCTCTGAGGCATATTCGGGCTGAACATGACTAAAGATTTGCTGTAATTAATCACCTCGCCCGATAAATCACTGAATTTACAAATAATTTCCTTAATTGCTGCACAATATTGAGGGTTAGCCTTGAAAAAGATTAGAGAATCAACCGCAAAAAAATGAGTGAGAAACAGACGAGCTATATCTTGAAACTTTAATCCCTTGAATCAAACCCTGCCTCTCTGTGTTGTTTATCATCCTTGAGAACACCTCCATGACCAGAATAAACAAATAAGGCGATAATGAGTCGCCTTGTCTAAGTCCACAAGACGAGTAGAACTTTTCAGATGGTTCTCCGTTTATTATAATGGATAGGAGACCGTTGTAACGCACTGCATAATCTATTGGACACACATAGCCGAAAATCCCATCTCCACTAACAACCACTCTAAAAACTTCCAATAAACCTTGTCATACGCTTTAAACATGTCAATCTTCAAGGCTGCCAAGTACTCTCCACCCTTCGAGTGTTTCCTCAAATTATTCATTACTTCATGAGCAATCAGACAATTATCAGACAATAATCTACCCGGCACAAACACATTTTGAGAATCCGACACAATCGAGCAAAGTATAGGTTATTTCAACCTATTAGTTATCACTTTCGAGACAATCTTGTAAATAACATTGCACAAACTAATAGGTCGAAACTGACATGCTTCCTCTGGTTTGTCAACCTTAGGAATCAAATAGAAATGTGTGTAATTCCATTCCTTTAACATATACCCATTTCGGAAGAAATACCTAACTTCCTGAAAGATTTTCTCTCCCACAATTGACCAAGACTTTTGATAAAACATAGCAGGAATTCCATCAGGCCCCGGAGCTTTGAGAGCTCCCATTTGAAAGAGAGCCATCCCAACGTCTTCTTTACATACCTCCTTCTTTAACTCATTTATTTTATCTTCTTGTAACCTTGGAACCAAGCCTACCACATCACTCGAAATCTCCCGATCATTCCTACTCCAAGAATTATCTTCCTGTCTAAAGATGTTTTTGAAGTAATCCAAAATAACCTGGTGAATCTTTTGCTTATTCGACACCCAAATCCCTTCGCCATTTTTTAACATAAGGATCTCAATCTTCCTTTGTCTTGACTTCGCTTTCCTGAAAAACCATCTCGAATTAGTATCCTCCAAACCTACCCATTTCCCTTTAGCTCTTTGTTTCCAAAACTAAAGCTGCACCTCCGCCTTCTGCATTTGCTCCAACCTTACACTACCTTCCAACTCACCTTGTGATGTCCAACTTGAATCATGCTTGTTTAAATTAATCTGTGCCTTTTCACATTTATCCATGAAGTTATCCCACTTAATTTTTCTATCCACTTGATATTCCTTGCACCAATTGAATATATTAAATCTGATCTTAGCACACTTCCTAGGAATAGTAAACATTGGAGATCCCGTCACAAATTCTCCCCACCCCTTTTCAATTATATCCTTTGCCTCTTTAAAGTCTAAACACCAAGCCTCCATTTTGATTGGATTCTTCCGACTACCTCCACCTGGATTTGTGTGTAACATAATGGGGCTATAATCCGAAAATAAAATCGGAATATTCAAGACAGTCGCATTTGAGAAACTATCTAACCAAGCCTCCGAACCATATGGTCTATCCAACTTCTCATATATACGTTTATCCCCAGCCCGATTGGTACACCACGTAAAATTGGGACCATGTCCCGGGGCCTCGAGAAAGCCCCAATTCACATCTCCATTGTGAACACGCCTCCCTTCCCTGCACAATCTCCGAACCTCCTAACTTTTGACATGCATATTCAACTTGGTTAAAATTTCCCATTACTACGTAATTATCAGTACCATTCATTAATTCACCCTTTATTTCTTCCCACACCTCCTTTCTTAATTGAACACATAGAGACCCACACAGCACAACAAGCTTCCATTCATGCATTAGACCACCTTTTATATTATCTATAATACAAACAAAGTAGTTCTTAGTTCTACTCCTAACAACTAGATTTACATTTGGAAGCCAAAAATAGCAATACCACCTACATAATCAACTACATCATCACATACTACATTAGGATATCCTAAGGAAACCGCTAATTTTTCAACAAGATTACTCCTAGCCTTGGTTTCCATCAAAAACATAACATAAGGATTAAATTTGCGGACCATACAAAGCAGAAAAGGAATTGTAGGGGAGTCTGCAGAGTCAATCCCCCTACAATTCCAAGCCATGATCTTCATTTGCCCCCTCAGACTGATTTGGCTCAGTCTCATAAGCCTTTGATGTAAAAAACTCCATTGACTTAAACCACTTCACCATCACAACAAACTCCTTCATTTTTTCTTCCAATCAGGCATCATGTTCCTTCAACATCTGATCAGCAAACTCCTCCACGTCTAGCTCAATTTGTTCCAACCTTCTTTTCCTATCACACGAACCCATCTGATTTATCTCGTACTTGGACTTAGAAGGACACCCAACCGGATTCTTTCTCAGGAAAGTCTTACAAAACAACTCATCCAGCTTTGACTTACGTTTAGACCTCTTCTTTTTCCCCTCCTCCCTCTTATCACTTTCAACCTCTATCGCTACCCCCGAATTCAAATCTAAAATTTTCTCACCTCTCCCCCAGCATATCAACCCTCATCTCACTTTGCTCCTCCTCACCAATTAACTTCCCCTCCCCATACGTAAGCCCCCTACTTTTTCCTTGTCCCACCTCCCCCGTGTTCTTCACCGAAGCACCACTCCCCACCAACCCACCATTCTCCATATTTGCCAACAACTCCCCAAGACCCCAATAAGGAAAAATATGCAAATTCTCAAATTCTTGGGATGGGATATCAGTTACCAGTGAGTAATAGGTACTCAAGGAACCACTCTGCAAAGAAGAATGAGACCCCGGAAAACCAACAAGAGATTGAGGAGAAAGACGACCTTCATTCTCATTTATAGCATTTTGGAAAGCATCCCCCCAACTCTCAAACCAATCCATTGACGATCCATTATCGCCTTCTTTTGATGTATACTTGTAGGCGTGTTTTTATTGCCTACGCGGGATGAACGCGTATTTGACTACCTCATTGTAAAGGTTTTATTAAAAAGGTTTTGAAATAGAAGAAGTCGCCAACAAGTCTTTAAAGAAAAACTCATAAATCTTATTGGATATTGGGAAATCTTGGGACAACTTTGGGACTTATCCAATGTAGATTTTTCCATCATGACTCTATGAATGGTCAATGAACTATAGATTGAATTTAGGGTGACGGTACGAATAAGATCAGGAATCAAATTTGCCCATTTGATGACCTCTACTTAATATCGATTCATGTCATATTTTATGCAAATAAACAACTACGTAATATTTTAATGCAATCTAAAAAAGATTAATCTAAGTTGGTAATAAAAAATAAAATACTACTTTTTTAGTGACAAGTTGCTTAAAATTAAATTACTGGGTTCCTAGAAGGTCGTCCATATTATCTGATTTAAGCGTTAGAACATTTATTTAGGTCTTGATTAACACTAATATACAAGATGAAAAATATTACAATTAGGCACGAAAAAAATGTTCATGAAAAAGAAATAAAAATAATATGAGTAGAGAGTTACTATAATATACATAAATATTTACAGTCGCAAGATTACGTTAACAATCTAATGTTAGTAACTTGAAAAAAATAATAAGGGCATGTTCTTTTCGGCATAAAACAACTGAACTGAATTAAATTGAACTGAATTGAATTAAATTATAACTAATTAATAGTAATGATAATAATTTAGGAACTGAACTGAACTAAATTGAACTGAACTGAAAATAAAATGGGGAGAACATACCCTAAATAAAGAAAAGAAAATTTGTTATTTTGATTGACCCTAAAAAATTATACCTTCTGCAGGTCGTTGATTTGTATGGATCTTGGATCGAATGTCGAACGAGTCTTGAAAAAGATTTGTCTTATTTCACAATATGGCTATAACCTTTAAAGTTTGTTTTGGTTTTATAATTCGTAAAGTTGCAGTATGTTTTTGTAGAAATAAAATAAAAGGTGCTGATGATGATTAGGAAGGATGATGATGTGAATTCAAGAAAAGGGAGGTGAATGAGAATTTTAGTGTTGTAGGTTAGTGTCGATGTGGCGCAAGGTGGATGATGGTGGTGATTGATGATGAATGGCGTGAGGTTTGTAGGAGGGTATTGTTGTTAGGCGGTGGTGTTTGGCGTATGAGGCATCTAGTTAGAATGGCCGCTGGTTTTTGTGAGGTGTTAAGCGGTGAGTGATATTTATATAGCGGATTTTTTACCGTGCACTGAAGGTTTACGAAATTCGGTGCACTTGTGTTTTCAAGATTCATTGGAGTCTTTCCTTAAGTTTGCATATAATATACCAGACACCCTCAAGAATTGATCGGTGTTGATTCTGTTAACTTAAATGACCTGAAATCACTTGAACCCCAACCTAATTCGCCTATTAACCCACATTATGCCAAAAATGTCCTTTTATAGTGATATAAATCCCTTCTTTTCATGCGGTCAAAATAGTTTTAGTAATGACCTAAGTACCTATTATAAAAATTTGTTTGCTTTTAAAAGAGTTTATTGGGCATAATATGAAATATTAGGGGAATTAGGACAGAGGCCAACTGATTTTGGGTCATTGAAGTTAACATAATCAACACCAGTAAGTTATTGAGGGTATTTGGTACATTATATACAAACTTAAAGGGTACCCGATGAATTTTTAAAACCGTAGGGGTACCTCATAAATTTCGTAAAACCCCAGGGATACCTGGTGAAAAATCCGTTTATATAGTGTTAGGGAAGGTAATCGAAAACAAATAGGTTTGTAAATGATTTTTTATTAAAAAGATTTTACAAAAGATTTTTTATTAAAAAGATTTTACAAAAGATTTTAGATAAAGATATTTGAAAACACTTTAGGTGAAGATGATTTTATTATAAAAGATATTTTGCAAATATTTTTGATAATTAATAAAATTAATTAATTTAATTAATTAACTCTATTAATTAAATTGGGCTAGAAGATGTGTTTTAGAAAATGGACTATTTTAAAACGTTTTGGGCTTAAGATAATTTATTTTAGACTCATTTTTTATTCTTTCTTCGATCCGGACAAATTAGAGTGGGGTATTAGTCATTATTGGGTACTCAATGGGGAAATACGGTTTTGTGTCTACAGAAGCCACCACTTTGACCGAGGTTCCGGAAATCGAAAATCAAAGTATACGGTGTCGGAATGGGAAGTGATTCTAAACGCTCTGTAGTTTAGAGTTGATCTATACACTACAAAATTATGTGCTATTAGAGACGAATTTTAATGACCTCTCAAATTTGTGACGAATTTTAGATAAATCTTCTAAAATTTGTGACGAATTTTAGATAAATCGTCTCAAAATAAGACTTGAGATGGAATTGTATTTTTGGTCTCTAATTTGAGACAAAAAAAAATTTCCCTTTATTAATTTGAGACGGAATTTTTTTTCCATTACTGATTTGAGAGGATGATTTTTTTCCGTTACTAATTTGAAACGAATTTTGACTTCTGTTACTAATTTGAGACGAATTTTTTATTCCATTACTAATTTGAGGTGAATATATGTTGAATCGTCTCAAAATCTATTAAGATAATGAAGCAATAATATAGCACAAAAAGATGCATTCCTTTGTTTTTTTTAGTAATATTAATTTTTCTAACCTTTTCTTCCTAATTGATTATGCAAACTCACCTCTACCATTTTTACTAATATGAAATCGTCACCTCTGACCAACCTTTTCTTCCATTCATTCTCTTTCTCTTCCTCAAACACACCTCGTAGAATTTTCGAAAAGTCTTAAAAAATCGTCGCCATTCATCGCTCTTGTTGTTCACTGATCTGAAATTATCGCCAAATTCAACGCCAAATTGGAATTTTTCCAAAGATTTGATCAAATTTACATCACATCAAAGCAAAATCAACACTCGAAGATGCATTGAAATTTCCAGCTAATTCATGAAAGGTTCGAAGTCGCAATTTCTAGGCCTGCAATTTCTTCGCAAGTTTCTCAAAGGTAAATACCTAATTTCTTCATATGCTAATTTTTTCTGTGATTTATGCTTCACTTTGATATGTGTTTTTTTTATATCTGATTCAAAATTCTATGGCTGTGATTTCTGCTTCAATTTCGTCGCAAGTTATTTGATTGAATTTTAGGTACGAGTGAACAATGCTGTGTTGTTAGTATTCATTGTAGTCGGTGGTTGATTCTGATCGATTTTTTTTGTGTTTTTTTGCGCAAGTGTTACTGGAGTGGAGTAATTTGATTGGATTTTAGTGTTTAATTTGAGTTGGAAATTTTTGTCGAATTCGATTGGTGATGCGATTGAGCAACGCTGTGCTATTAGTATTCAGTGTAGTTAGTGGCTGATTTTGATCGAATTCTGTGTGTTTTTTGAGCAAGTGTTACTGGAGCTGAGTAATGTTATGCAACTTTGATTCGAACGCCTTGTTATTAGTATATATGTTAAATCATGATAAAAATTGATATCAGTATATTACAATATGTGAGGTCGAATCAGGAACTGAAACAGCTGCAAGTGTATCTGAAAATGAAGATGATGAAGTTTGATAATTTATGTGGCAGTGTCTTGTTACTCAATATATGTGTTGTTTTTATTTTAGTTTATGCTATTACTGATTGTACTATAGGCTGTTATTGATTGAACTTTTTTGTTACTGATTTCTATTAATACTTGTGGCGTGGATCTTTGGATTTTCCAGGTGTATAAGTGTGCTTTGATTTCTATTAATTGTTTCTTGCCTTTTGATGTTTTTGTTTTCTCAAGCACTTTGAGGAAAGTTGTCTGTTGAGTTTATGTGTTCCCTCAAAAATGTCACTGATTTGGATTGTCAATTGACTGGAGTACTTCATTTTTACTTTGTGAACTGAGTTAATTTGGAGATCTTGTAATTTGTTTTCATTATGGGTCACCTTTGACCTGAACTTAGGCTGCATAGATGTATACACATAGAGGAGGATATGCGGGCAGGGGTGCTAGAAGACATTGAGGAGGCAGAGGTTTTGTAAGAGGTTCAACATCTACGGCCACCTATTCTGTCTTTGACTCAGAGCCTATAGAGCAACCTATCAAGGAGGATATAACGGAGCCTACTGAACAACCTTTGTTCGAGATAGGAGGAGGTAACCCTGATGCACCAGATAGGCTAGATCCAAATGGTCTAGGGTAAGAATAAAAACATTATGCTTAAGTCTTTATTATTATGTTCCTAGTGTTGGCGTACTTGCTTATCTTTACTTTGATGTTCTGAACAGGTTCGACAATGACCATAAAGTGGCTACTCGTGTAACGGAATCGATTAAGACCTTCTACAATGGCCTAATTTGCCGGAGTTTGTGCCAGGAATATGGTTCAGAAACTTCAAGGTAATATGCTCCACTACAAAAACCTTGAAAGTGGTGTTTAACAAAACTTTTGAAATTTCACGTGAAAAGAATGAAACATATCAGTCCAAAACACTATTTTGTGCTATTAGTCTGCTACCACCACTTTGGTTGCTATCTCAATCGTGTTTTGTAATATATATTCATGCATTTGTTCTCATGTTTGCTGATGTCAATATTTTTTTCGTTCGGATTCCAGAATCAACAGGAAGGCCACTATAATCTCTTCCCAAGTAGGGATGTGAGTTATAAAGATGAGCCATTACAGTAGTTTTTTATTTATTTTTTCAGATTCTCTTTTGTATTTATGAAATCAATAGTAGTTATAGGCTTTTAGCAGGGAAGTATATCTTTGTATCATTGACAATAAGCGGCTAAGCTATCTATAAAGCTTGTATATATATGAAATAATGAGGTTCATATTGCTTGAAGATTTAGCTTTTTGACAAAGTGACATAATCTCAATTCTCAAACCTTTCCTTTTTGGCTCCTGTCTTTTTTTTTTTTTTTTTTTTTTTTTTCCTGTTCTGTTTCATACTTTCATGGTAAGAAATTTGGCTTTTTGTACTTTAAAAGGAAGGATACATGCCTAACGAATGCTAATTCAAGCTTGTATGAAATTTCAGCAATATTATCGTTGGGATCCTTTGATAGGACAAGAAGTTAGGAGTTCTTTTATTGCAAAAGCCATGATGTGTCTTCGACAAGTTGCTTCTCGACTTGGTACAGAGACAGATAACTCAAAAAATGTTTGGTGTCCTGATGTTCGACAACAGTTGATTCAGTATAGAGCAACAGATAAGTTTCAGGCAAAATCGATTAAATGCTCTGAGAGTAGAACTGTTGGAGAGAGAGCTCGCACAACGCATTCCCAAGGATCCATATCTGCAAAGAAATTGAAGGAAAATATGGTAAGAAACCATAGATTAATTTTATTGAAATTGATATTACAAATAGCTAAACTTCTTTTTTTTTTCTTTTTTGACTTAAACTAAAAAAGACCCAAGAACTTAAACGCGAGGTTGGTGCTACGGAGTTGTTTCGATGAGGGCACTATAGTAAGAAAAAGGGAAACCTCGTTGATAAACAAGCTGATAAAGTTTGGGTAAGATTTGAGAACTTTTATTTAGTTTCCATAAACAAGCTGATAAAATTGATATTGTTGATGTTTATGCTATATTCAGATTATCTTAGTTAGTATTCTGAGAACTCTGATCTCTTATATAGTATTCTGGTGTTTATGCATATTAGGAAAATTTTGAGACACTCAAGAGAGATAACATGATCAACAAGCATAGCAACCAAGCTGTCAATGATGACATGTTATTTTTTGAGGCTGCTGGAGGTTGGGATGCAAAAGGGAGATTATATGGATTGGGCTGTGCAGGGGAACTATACTGTGAGAAGTTAAAAGGATCCAAGAGGCAAAGAACAACTAATGTTGATCTAAGAATGCAAGTTGCAGATCAACAACAGATTGATCAACTTAGAGCAATATTGGAGCAACTGAGTCACAATGTCGTCGTCGAACTTCACCTGTGTTTCATCCATCCCCACCACCTCTTTCTGGTTCCGGGCATGGCATTGCTGCTTAGAGGTAATTATTTGCTTTCCTTCTACTTTAGCCAACGTTATTTACTATATTCTTACTCCTATGCTCTGGACCCGGTTTAGATACTAAAATTTGATTGAGATCATTTGCAATGATTTTGCTTGTTATATGTCATAGCAGTATCCTTAGTTTATCGAATGAGTCTATGATTAGGACCAAGTGATTTTATAAACTTGTTTAGTTGGTTGCTAAGAAGTATGATGTTGATCTGTTTGCTAGTGCAGTGCTTATCCACGAATACTGAGGCTTCTAGAGCTCTGGACATGGTAATTTATCATTATTCGCCCGGTGTCCTCTTAATGAACTTCTGGGCTGTACATTTCTCCAATGAGCTGGACTTTTACTATCATCCTCAATATTTCAGTATCACTGGCTTTGTATTCTTTAGTGGTCTTCTACGATTTCCTTATAGTTAGTCTTGCAGTTCTATTTAAGATTTACGAAGTATTTCATCTATTTCTTGCAAAACTTTGTGTAAATGTCAATTACACCTAAGTGTGAATATACAGATTTGTTATATGAACAAGTGATGATAAGGACATGTATAGGTATTGTCATATATGAACTATGATTACAACTGTAGCTAGACTACTATGAATATATATATTTTTTAAAAATAAAATTCCTAATTAGAGACGGATGCTTAATTATTCCGTCTCAAATTTGAGATGGCTTATATAATAATCGTCTCAATTTTGAGAGAATTTTGAGACGTACTCTAAAAAGTTCCGTCTCAAATTTGAGATGTATTCTAAAAAAAATTCGTCTCAAAATTTGTGACGAGTATTCCGTCTCAAATTTGAGACGAAATACGATCTGTCACAAATTTGAGACGGAATATAATCCGTCTCAAGTTTGAGATGGAGTTGCGAAAATTTTGTCACAAATTTTTTTGAGACGCTTCCTATAGGGGTGTCCCATTTTCCATCTCAAATCCGTCTCTAAATGCAATTTGAGACGGATTGTACCTATTTAGAGACGGAAATTTCCGTCTCTAATTAGGGTTTATTTTGTAGTGCTATATATCGCCAGTTTCTACAAAACAAGGTTAGTCTGCAAGACGATAAATACAAGTAATCTGATTACCTACAAGAGAAGATGTTAATAGATAGGTGCAAACAACTCAGATAATAATGCACATAATGATGCATAGATGTAAACTTAGACTCTCTAAGGATGCATAAGACGCTATGCATGGATCAGTGTTATGCAAAGCTAAGGAAGATGAAACGTCATGCAAGGTCAGGGTTATGCAAGGCAAAGAAAGATGAAATGTAATGCAAGGTCAGGGTTTTGCAAGGTTGAGAGGTCATGATAGGTAGAGGTGAATTGATTAGAAATAGATAGATTGATTTTCGAAAAATGTTTTGGTAAATAATTGGGGTCCGCAAGTGAGATCCGCATATTACAACTCTTCGGGAGTCTGATTCGGAGGAATTACCACATATATAGGAAGCCCCCACATTGGGTAAGCTTATATTGAATTAGGCACTCTAAGCCTAAATTAGAACGTACTTGATTTGTATTAAGCATTCAGAGTTCTTCACTGGGGATTCTTCTTTGGGGAGTTGATACAGGAAAAGTCATATATCGCCAGAAACCATGGAATTATCATAGAGTCCTTTAGGGAAAAGGAGAGTTTGGATTGAAAAAAATAAAAAATAAATAAATTTGTTGTGACTCATATAGATGTAGGTGGGGAAAGGCTTTGACGTGGATAGGTTCAGACTCGAGTCTATGTCAAGATCTAGAAATTGTATACTTTTGAATTCAAAAAAGTCAAATCATTAGACCTTGATTTCTTTTATTTTATTCAAGCGATCGAACCTCGAGATGAGGATTCCTACGTATCCTTGCGGAATCAGACCATTCGTAGTTCTTGATCTGACTTTTTTATTTTTGCCTGGCATTGACTTTTTTTTATGTAATGAGACTTGCACACAATTTTTTTGTGGTTTGGGGTTTTGGAAGGTTTGAAGGATATTTATGGCATTTTGAGTTGGAAGGGATTATTTGGCTAAGTGCTTAAGGGATTTTTTTTTTTGGTTGCATGAGATGGTATATGGATGATGGTTTTTTTTGGAATGATGGAAGGAAGAGGGGAATAACTCCTAATCCAAAGTATGTCCACTTTTTTTTTTTGATTTTTTTTTTGTATTTTTCATTTATATTAATCAAGGTCATTTAGTTGATTTAAATTTCATCATTGAATTAGAAGCATAATAAAAGATGGAAGGCCAATGAAAATGAACAAAAAATGCAATTTTTTTATTAATTTGAATTAAATAAAACATAAGGCTGGTAAAATTAAAGTCCTAAATGACATAGACTCGACAGGAAAGGAAACAAAGGAGCTAGGGGAGTGGCTCTCCGCCTCAACCTAGAAAACTAGCGTTAAATGACTAAGCCCCCTGCACTGTTGAGACGATGCACAAGGGGTTGTTGTTGTTGCTGACTTTTGCTGCAGGCGGGATTGGAAGTCTACCATTATTAACCATATCCTGTAGAGCATTCTTTAAGGCCCAACACACAGATGTTAGATGTCCATTCCCTTGGTGATATTTGCAGTAAGCATTAGGATTCCACTTCTTGGACCTATTCTCGGGTGCAGGGTCTGGAGTGGGACCAATAGGTTGGATTGCTCTCTTGCATGAAGCCTTTTGAAAGCTTATTCTAAAGTCATGCCCAGAGGAGTGAAGGTTCTTTGAGGCTTCCACTAGAGGAAAAAAATACAAGAGCTGCGGTTATTTAAAAAAACGCAGCCCTTAATCCATCTCAAAAAAGGAGGGAAAAAAGTGGGAATTAAGGGCTGCAGTTAGCCCAAAAACCGCAGCCCTTTGTGATAAAGGGTTGCGGTTTTTGGGCTAACCGTAGCCCTTCTCTCTCTTTTTTCTATTATTTGGCGCATTAACTAATTTACCTCGCAACATTCAATTTGCATAATACCAGCATTTCTTCCGAGCTACTGCCCTAACTCCTCTCACGCCACCATTTCTCTTCTCCATTTCCCATGCCACCACGCCACTCGCCACGCCACTTAAGCGTCGCCGACTTGCCCCATGCAGCAGCACACGTCCCCACCACTGTTCACACACCACTCCACCACACACCACTAACTTCTCTTCTTTTCTTCTTCATGGATCTCTCCACCACGCCACCACTTGAGTGCCTCGTCGGAGTTGTTTGCGGAGTTCCTCCACCTCGCAGCGCAGCCCACCCACCACAAGACATGCTGACCACACTAGTGCAAAAAAGCCCATCCGATGCGGTCAAAACCGGGCTTACTGATCCGGTTTTGGTCCGCATCGGATGGGCTCGCAGCAGATCCAAAATATTTACTCATCCGGTCCAAAACCAGATTAGTAAATTATTTACTGATCCGGTTTTGGGTGAGAACCGGATCAGTTAACTAGATTATCTGATCCGGTTTTTAGTGAAAACCGGATCAGTTAACTAGGTTTTCACTAAAAACCGGACCAGATAACCCCCTCAAAAACCAAGATATTTTTTTTTTTCATTATTAATCAATACAAAATCAATTATATATATATAAACTCATTTTATTAAGCATATTATGCCCAATTGAAGCATAAATAATTAATTACATAAAAATATTAACATACACAACTATGACATTATAATTTTATACTTCAATGGCTCCTCCTATTAGATTTAACAGTCATTCGCTATCATAGGCTTCTTCAAGCTTGCAATACATGCAGTTATAATCTTGTGGATGGAAAATCGATATGGGAGCAGATGTCATAGCATCTGCAAGGAGAAACAGAAGTTAAAACAGTCGGTTAATTTGACACACACATACCCCACTTTTGCAAAATCTCTAGGACTACTACCCTCCTAGTAAGAGATGACGAGAGAAAGCAGTTTGTTTTGAACGTCAAAATAAAAGGATAGTAAGTGAGCACTAGAAGCTTCCTGAGTCCATTACTAGCCGAAGAAGTAGTCCCAAACTCCCACTTTTCTTATTTCAGGAGGCTGGGTGCATACTAGTATCGTACGACAGTACAGTAAGCTTCCTGAGTCCATTACTGACCTAAGAAGTAGTCCCAAACTCCCAAACAAGCAGTTCTGTCTTATGCTCTTAGCAACACAAGAGTCAACCAACTCCAAAACTCTCATGTGTCACTCTACTTCCCTGGAGAAAGGCATCTCCACATTTGAAATAAAGCTATGAATGATCATCATATTCACTTCACATGGCTACCTTTTGGTCACAAACTCACCAAATCAGCTCACGTATGATCTCAACAGTGTTAGTTGCATAAATCTTACTAGTGATACATTTCTAAAGGCATACATAGCTCAGCCAGGCAGCCATGTCAAATGATTAGAATCCCACTAACCTTCAAAAATTTGAGCAGCAAAAACATGAAATTAGACATGAAGCTTGAATTACGAGCTACATGTCCTACATAGTACATACCAAGACAAGAGCATGGGAACAAAGAATACCTGCAACTTAAGTCCAACATCACGTACGACTTGAAATACTTTCCTGTAACCAGTCCAATTATATTGCTGTGGTGCAAGTGCCTCTACTATTCTTGGCACGTTTAGCCTCAAATTGGTCAGACAATGTCTTGTCTCTAGCCTTCTCATCCTTAGTCTTGTGGATGCTCTCCATGAGTACTCTCTTGTTCTTTAACACATTACCCTTGACCTTCATGTACTTGTCATGGTACATGTGTTTGTCAATGTTCTTTGATTCCCGGTACTTGCGCAACAACCTTCTGAGTACCCTCATTCTTCTCATCCACAAAATCTTGGTTGGCAACCTTGCCTCCCTGGTACCCTTACGCTTACCTAAAATTAATCAAATTCTAGATCAATTTCACATACTTGCACATTATCATCAACCTTACGTGAAATCGCACAGAACTTAAAGCCACTTAGCTAACTACTTATAGCAAGCATCACATATGCTTGACTGAAAAGATCTTTAGCAGATCTAGCAATTCAAATTAATCAATCAAAATGTAAAAACCTAAACCACAAACGAAATCATCACTCAAACCATAATATATCACCAGATCTTGATTCAAATACTATAGATCTACATGATGCAGCATAATCAATGCAGCCCAGCAAAGTACTTTAGTAGACTAATAAAGGGATAAAAACTATACATCCACAAATTGTAGGAATTGGTTGAAGGATGAATGTGATATATCGTGGAATTGTTTTACTGCACATAGATTGAATAGAAGCAGTATAATTACTAATACTCCAGTCACGAGACAATCATGAGTCAAAACAAGCACACAAACACCCCCCCTGCACAGCCCTAATAATCCCATCCTATCAAACTCTACCTAAATCGAACTCAAAAATCAAACAGGGGAGCAATGTAAGATCAAACAGGAGAGCAATATAACATTCAAGTTCTGATTTGTTCCTACCAAGTATACTTTAATTAAGAGCAATAATAGTAACCAACAAATTAAGTACATTAAGCTCATTCTTTATAAATCTAGGTAGAATTGTACAAGTCACCAAGTTCTACATTTACACTAATTAAGGGAGTAAGAAAAATATTACTAAATATTATAGATGGAAACTAGTACATTTATTTATTGCACCAATAATCGTACAAGAGCATGTTTCTTAGGCGCAAATAGTTTTTGTACAGCATTGAAAGAGAGAAACTGCAAATAAAGCTATTATCGATATAAGAGCATGTTTCTTAGGTGCAAATAGTTTA
Organism: Beta corolliflora; assembly: GCA_947648045.1. NCBI lineage: Eukaryota > Viridiplantae > Streptophyta > Magnoliopsida > Caryophyllales > Amaranthaceae > Beta > Beta corolliflora. The sequence continues at coordinate 1,158,659 of CANSZD010003077.1, read as the reverse complement.
TGTGACCTGTGGGAGTTAATTTTGGACACATTACGAATTTAATGGTAAAATGTGGTTCCATAATGTTAGTATTTACCCAGATTTATCAAACAAACCGACACTGAATTTGCTTAAAGTATTTTCAGTGCTCATAATCTGCATAACTTACTATTTCTAGTCCCTCATAGTCCATCATTTATAATCCACCCTCACAACTATACCCATTTTAACAAGATAAGCATATCATAAACACTAAGCTTCAATCCAAAATCACTAAGAACAATATATTTCATATAATAACTGATAATGCTACTAAATATAATATCGCATAAGCAAAACATACACTACTATACTTTCAGCTTCAACTCCAAATATCGATTCTAAATCGAACAAACCACAAATACAACATTCAAACATATGAAGTAAAACAAAGAAGTAAAATTTCAGCGCAAAAAGAAAAAAGAAAAGCAATAAACCTGGTTCACCAGAAGAAGGAAGATATGCATAACGTTCGAGATCAAGTTGAGGTTCGAGATGAGCATCAGGGGGCACACTTCCATGGCTGGTGAACGTGCGAAAAGAAGTGGGGGGATTTGGAAGTTTACGAAAGCGGCGGTGAGATTAGCGCCACCATTGTTCATCAACATCGAAATACCACCGTTGGATTTTGTTAATTTTCCTGGAGCTATGGCGTTTTCGTCAAATACATCGAACAAACTCACCTTCCTTTTTCTTTCTGTTCCCATCTGATTCAATTTGCAAAACCCTAATTTCACCACCAATTCTCCCCGATTTTCGGATCCCAATTTTTTTGCGGGAAAGAGGAGATTCGAGATGAAGATGAGATGGAGATGAGCGAGGCGAGGAGAGAGGAGATGGAGATTGCAGATGAAGTTGTGAGGCGAGGAGAGGAGAGAGGAGAGATGAAAGGGAGATAGCGTGTGAGATAGAGGTGGGGGGGTTTATGTGTTGGGCCTTAGTGTTGTAATGAAACTGGGTCGTTCGTGTTGTAATGAAAATGGGTTAAGGAGGGAAAACGCGGGTTTTTGCTTGGGAAAAAATAACGGAAAATCTGATCCGGTCTTGTGAACCGGATCAGATTTTAGAAAACCGGAGCGGTTTCTAAAATCTGATCCGGTTCACTAAAGGACCGAATTAGATTTTTCACCCAGCTTTCCCTTCCATTTTTTTTAATAATTTTCGGATGCGGTTTTGTAAAAACTGAATCTGTTACTAAGTGACAGATAAGGTTTTTTCCACTAGTGCCACCACCAACCACCAGCTACCTCCATCACCACCACCCACCATTCCCTCTTTCTTCTTCTTGTATACATATATATATATATATATATGTATTTCTTACAATGTGTTTGCAATTTGAGTACAATATGCTTATTAATATGTTTTTTTGGGTTTTATATGTCTTAGATACTATTGTGTCGGATGCGACAAATTAACTAGGAGCTAGTGCGGAGAATATATCGAGCTCGATCTCCATATTAGTTGATATTGGTATGTATTTATGATAAAGACGTACATTTCGTTATAGCTTCCTTTATTTAAAATGTATGTAAATTTAATTTATGTGTATGTAAATTTGTTGAAATGAGATTGGATGAAAATGAAATATTTAAGCCATGAAATGTATAAAGTTATATGAATCATCAACATCATAGGCCTAGATACCCGTTCAAGACTTACTCATTAGGAGTAAGTCTTGAATAGTCCCCTGTTTGGGACTGTTTTGATCTCACTTCGGTGGTGAATGTATGTCTTCTTTTCAATTCTAAGGAAAGTCTTGGCTTGTCGTTTCTCTACATTGTTCTCTGGGTAAATATGTAGATACGCAATTATCTAGATTGTGTACTTGGAGAACTGTAGGGAAATGTTGCCCGATTTTCCTTAGAATCGAAAAGTTGGCGTATATTCACTAGTGAGATTAGACGTCCAAGGATGGGTTAGGTTGGAGTTATAAGGACCTTCGGATGCATGCATACAGTTGAACATGTCGCTCTCTTAGCTTGCATGTGTATGTGCGTGATTTGAATATCTGACTCTCTTGCATGTGTGTGTGTGTGTGCTTAAATGATTGATACATTATAATTGGTTATGTTTAGTTAAAGGTCTTCTTGAATGAGATGGATCGTACTTGGATGTATAGTAGTCATGATGCGATTGAATTTGTGAATGGAGTCTCGGTATTCTGTAAATCTGCATTAGAATATCAAGCATCCTCTGTAACAGTCGACTTTTATTGTCCTTTTGTCGATTGTAGAAATATGAGCAAGGTTAGTAGTATTCATTTGCTTAGGGAGCATGTCTTTCATCGTGGGTTTAGGCCTCAATACCACGTATGGGTTTGGCATGGTGAGGAGGGGAAATATACAGGAAGCTCTAGAATAATGAACGATTTATGTGAAGAAGTGAAGGATTTAGAGGTCGTTGATGAGTTCAGGGATGAGAATGGAGATGATGATAGGGATCCGGTAGATGAGATGATACAAGAGATTGAAGATTAGTCTTCCAAACGACCTCTTATTTTTGAGTCAATGTCTGAGGCTGCTGAAAAGCCATTGTATCCAGGTTGTACAAAGTACACCAAACTTTCCGTCGTGATAACACTCTTCAACATTAAGTCGAAAGCAGTTTGGACGGACAGTAGTTTCACATTGTTGTTGGAAGTTTTAGCTAATATGCTCCCTGATGGAAATGAACTGCCAAAGTCTAACTATTATGCTAAGAAACTCATGTGTCCTTTCAGTTTAGAGCACTAGAGGATACATGCTTGTCCAAACGATTGTGTGCTTTATCGTAATGAGTATGAGCATTTAGCAGAGTGTCCACGTTGTGGATTGTCGAGGTACAGGCATGAAGGAGCTGGGGGTAGTGAAGGACCACCAGCTAAGGTGTTGTGATATCTCCCCAATACCTATAGATTTAAGTGCATGTTCTCAATAAAAAGAGAAGCGAAGAATTTGTGGCGGCATACAGATCGTAGGAAGAAAGACGGTCTGCTGAAGCATCCGACTGATTTGCCTGAGTGGAAAAGTATCAACAGGGTGCATAAGGCATTTGGTAATGAGGATAGAAATCTGAGGCTTGGATTATGTACGGATTGCATGAACCCCTTTGGCAATCTCAGTTCTCAACATAGTACATGGCCAGTAGTTTTAGTAGTTTATAACTTGCCTCCTTTGTTGTGCATGAAACGCAAGTACATGATCTTATCGCTTCTCATATTGGGGCCGAAACAACCTGGAAATGACATAGATGTATACCTCCAACCGCTTGTTGAAGATTTACAGAAGATGTGGAACGAAGGAGTGTTAGTATTTGATGCATATGCTAATGAGATGTTTACTCTACGTGCCATGCTATTCTGTACTATGAAAGATTTTCCAGCTTATGGGAACTTATCTGGGTATAAGACCAAAGGAAAACAACCGTGTCCGATTTGTATATATGACATGAAGCCTACACACCTTAAGGGTTGCAAACATGTCTACATGCGCACACGAAGGATCCTGAGACGTGACCATCCCTATCGGTTTAAGAAAAAGGCATTCGATGGGACAATTGAAGAGGAAGTTACTCGTAGACCATTAACTAATACTGACGTTTATAATCAGGTTAAGGGCATTGAAATGATCACTACTACAGAAATCACGATTTGCGTCTGATTATTTGCGTCGCACAGGAGAGCAACTGACGCAAAAGGATCATGTGCGTCGGATCCGGCAGAAACTCCGACGCACATAGCGTTGCAAAATTATATAAACATGTTTTGCGTCGCACGTACACCCGCAAACGACGCAACAAGGGCCCCTATGTGCGTCGGACCAGAGTTCCCTATGACGCAAATACCGTACATTATATTTCATAAAATTGCATGCATGTCATCTGCGTCGGATGGTAAGGTGGTCCGACGCAGATAACCCTGCGTGCCCAGGCCAGCCAAAAATATTAATAAGACTCATCTGAAGGGTATGACATCTGAAGGGTCAAAGATGCAAGTTCTTTCCTATGAAGGGTATGACATCAATGGTTATTCATTTTACACTAAACGACAAGATGACAAATCCACAATGCAAAACAGTGGTGTTACGTTGGGAGCTTTGTCGTCAGAGTACAAAAGTAGAAACGATAGAACCATTATTGAGAGAATGAAGTCTTACTACGGGTTCATTGAAGATATATTAGAACTTGACTATGTTGACTTCAAGATTCCGCTCTTTCAATGCAAGTGGTTTGATATTCGTCGTGGTGTAAAGAAGGATGAACATGACTTTTTTACATTAGTCAATTTCAGCCGGTTAGGGCATCATGAAGATTCTTTGATATTGGCATCACAAGCAAAACAAGTATTCTACATGGTTGACCCCCGGTGATTCAAAATGGTCTGTTGTCATTGAAGGAAAAAGGAGAATACTTGGAATTGATGATGTACATGATGAAGAGGAATACGATAAGCAATTCAATGAAGTCATTGCTCCGTCAGTAGTAATTCCAAGTATATTAGGGGAAGATCTGGACACGAATTACATTCGTCGAGACCATAATGAGGGATTTTACGTTGTCAAAGAAAAAAGTGATTAATAGGTAACTAATGTAATATTCTACAATTATATATTTTATGCTTGGTTAAAATAATTTTATATTATTTCATTGATGATTCTAACATGTCTTTATGCTTTATGGTTTCGGTGTAGTGATGGAAGATCACATAATGCATGATGCATCCGATGATGATCGGCAGCCACGTTACGAGACCGATATAACCGATGGAGGTAGTAGGAAGAAAAGAGTGAGCAAGCCTAGAGGTCCTACAAAAGGGATACGTTCCAAACCCGGGGTCCAAAGAGTACTTCGGTGGGATGATTGGATGCGTCCGATTGGGGATCATGTTGGTGCGTACAAGACACATTGCGGCGAAATCGGTAGAAGCAAAGTGTCTATCTTGTACGATAGTTGGGATGATGTTCCACAAGGCCTAAAAAATAGTTTATGGGAAGATGCTAAAGTAAGTAAACCTATGTATTTTTAAAATCCATTCTTTTAATTTTATTTGAATCATGTTTATTATACTAATCGTGTATAATTGGTTCATTTTATATATTGAAGAAAGAGTTTGGAATACAAGAGGATGAGAGGAAGAAACGAGATGTGTTGACTACTTGTGATAAGCGGTGGAGAGATTTCAAGTCAAGATTAGTGAGTCGATGGATCACAAAAACGAGGTTGGGGCCTAACAATGATATGCAACCGTACGTGCTCTATCCTTTCATCACGAAAGGGATTTGGGACGAATTCGTGAAAAGTGTAGCTCTAAGGAGTTTAAGGTATATAATATGTACGTTACAACTACATAATATGTTATAATCAAATTTTGTTTTTGTGAATATTAACTAGTTACTTGTTTTCATATTAGGCTAAAAGTGAAAAAGCAAGAAAGTCTCAGGCTGCCAACATTCATCCTCATTTTTTGGGTCAAAAGTCATATGCGGAGATGATTCCCGTTTGGAAAGACCAAGGGTATATCCCTAAATCCTCTACAGACATCATCCGTTGACTCATCTACATCATCAATTATTTCCTCCTTGCCTGGATCGAACTTTGCCATGGCTTCTTGCTAGATCGAAAAAAGATAAGGAAGGAAATCTTTTCTTCCCTAATGAAGAAACACAAAAGATAAAAGAGTCTATTGTAAGAATTCTTCAAATTTTATGATAAATTCTTGTCTAATTACTCGTATTCTAGAATTCTACTAATCATATGATTTTTTTGAATTTGATGCAGGATGATTGGAAAAGGAAAGAAAAGGAAGGAGAGTTTGTTCCAGGTCGGATGGATGATGTTCTATCCCGTGCTCTACAGAGGAAAGACCGTCCCGGGCGTGTGTTAACAAACTGGGCGTAGCATTGGGATTACATCGGTTTGGGGAGATCCTGATCGGAGTAGTACTGCTCGAAAGGGTAGGGGCATGGATGATGAGGAGATACAGGAGTTGGAGGCGAGAGTGAGCCAAAGAGTTAGAGAACAGACGATGCAAGAGATGAACTCGAAGATTGATGCTATAGTTCAAGAAAGGTTGATGGCTTTTGCGGCGCAATTTGGTCTTCAAGCACCAAATCAAAGAAATCCTCACACTCCAGTTGATCCTAGTAGCTGTCACTCGGGGGGCAATGATCCATTTGTGAACTTGCAGGTATATAGTTATTTTATATCTTCTACGATTATGATGTTATGTTTGTAAAACACTTAATTAATGACATTGTGTTCTCATTGTATGTTAAGAGTCCGGTTCCATGTCGTTTGGCAATAGCGGATAACTCGGGACCGATCATTGTAGCTGAGGGTACCGTACAACCGCAAATGGAGTCATCATCACATCCTACGGCCGTGAGAGTGAGTGTTGATGATTTTTTTTTCAAACTACGCAGAAGCTCTAGTTCCACTACCTACTCCATACATCATCAAACTCAGTCAAGCCGAAGGTTCATTCATAGAATGGCCGAAAAAGTTGGTATTTTTAGTCTCAGATAATCAGGTAATTTATGTTTAATATTTTGATTTATATACTAAGAAATGTAAATATATATACTAAAAAATTTTGATTTATATATGCTAAATAATCTTCATTTTGTATACTAAGTAATCTTGATTTATATATGAAATAATCTATATACATATATAATATGAATTAAAAAGAAGTCAAATTGAATTAGGAACATATACCTAAAGACGGTGCGATGAAGAAGAAGAAGAAGAAGAAGAAGAAAATAGTTGGTAGTGATCCTTGCACCGATGAGTCTGCACATAGGCACGTAGATCCTTTTAATGACTTGACACTGGATGATATGGATGATAATATCAAGGAGATGCACCGAATATTTTGCGACAAACCCTCAGATGAGCCTTTTCAGTTGCAAGTTCAGAGGGGTACCGTCTTCAACTTTGATAGAGATTATATGATCATTCTCTCACGACAAGATGTTTTTCAACTTCTCACGGGAGCATGGATTAATGTATCCATTTTGCAAGTATTTATGATGTGAGATTTCTCAAACTCTAAACTAATTAACATTGCTATTTATAGATATTGTTTCTCCTAACTATAAGTGTTTGGATCTTAGGTACTTGGCGGAAGCGATCGAGGAGCATGGAGATAATAATATTGGTTTCATGTGTCCAAGTATGATTTCAGCGACCATGATACGCAATCACTTAGATGACGTGATCAACTACATGGCAAGTTCAATGAAAGCGAATCAATATATGCGTTACATCCTATGTCCGTATTTTGAAAAGTATGTTTTATTTCAACTAATCTTTACTTTGTTTTATATTTATGAACTTGTGGTTATATATATAAAATATCACATTGTGCTTCATGCCTTAGGGATCATTGGATTCTTCTTGTCATTTGTCTATCTAAGAGAACGGTATATATATTTGATTCGATGAAGAAAGATAGATCCTTAGCTATCAAGATACCGTTGAATACGTAAGTTCATAGTTGTTATACATGTTAATAAGTTTACATGCATTTTATGATATTTTAAATAATTTAAAAATGTTTATAGTAATTAATTGTTACAAAATCTCTATATTAGTGCATATACAAAATACACGCGGCTTGAAGGATCAAATAAAGGAACTAAATTGTCTTGGACATATATGCGGGTAAAATTCTTATGGTTTTGTATTTGATACTTTATAATTCTATTTAGGATTTTTTTTCCAATTCTAATATATATCTTAAATTTGGTGTAGTGTGCTCAACAATCGGGAGGAGTGGAATGCGGCTATTTCGTGATGAGATACATGTTTCTAATCATCCGCTACTACTATGAAGCAGAGAATTTGAATGAGGTATATGTATGTTGTAAATTCATTATTTAGACTTATAGAATTTTAAAGTATATTAACTAGTTTAATATATTTCTAGGCTTTTTCGTCAAGTCTTGAGCCATACTCCATACATGAGATCAACGAACTCAAACAACTTTTTGCGGAATACTTTGTACGGGTCGTTAACGAAGCAAACTAAATTTGATGGTTAGTGTATGTATTTGTAGGTTAGCATAATATTTTGTTACTTGAACCTTGTTGGTTGATTGATTGCAACATTGGTTGCTTGAACCTTGTTGGTTGATTGATTGCAACATTGGTTGCTTGAACCTTGTTGGTTCATTGATTGCAACATTGGTTGCTTGATTGAGATGTACTGAAACAGGTTTTGGTTATATATATGCAAACATTTCCCAACGATTTCTTGGGTTGTCCAAATTACAAAGGAGACTCTGCCGAATTTTCTGCTCATAATTATTTACATAATGTTTGCTTAGTTTTGAAAAAAAAAAAATAGCTGAAAAAAAAAAAAATACCTCATCTGCGTCGCATGCTGTGCCATATGCGACGCAGATAAAGCCTTATGTGCGTCGCATATGGCCTGTATGCGACGCAGATGGATGTGTGCGCAGCAGCCAACAGCAGCCTCATCTGCGTCGCATGCGGGCCATATGCGACGCACATAAGGCTTTATCTCGCCGCATATGGCACAAAGATGCGACGCATGAGGCTGCTGGAGGGCTGCTGTGGGTGCATGGGGGATGGACACCTGCGTCGCATGCTAGTTGTGTGCGACGCAAATCTTCGTTTAATTGCGTCGTTTCGCGTCCGACGCAGATGGCTGTCTTTCATCTGCGACGAGGCCTGTGCCGTCGGACCAGGGTCCGACGCAAATGAGGGTCCCAGGTCCGACGCAAATTATCATTTCTCTACTAGTGGATCTTCGGTAAACCTGCAAGTGACATTGATGGAACAACAGGATTATGGAAAAAGGAGTCCATTTTTGGAAACTCCCTTATTAGAAAGATCTACAAGTCAAACATTATTAGGATGTTATGTACATAGAGAAGAATGTTTGTGAAGCTGTTCTTGCGACACTTATGAATATTTCGGGCAAGACAAAGGATGTTAAGGGGTTGCGACTTTACTTGGAAAAAATGGGACTTCGACCAGAGTTATGGGCTCAAAAAAGGGACAGAAGGAAAAAGAAAGTAGTGGAGGCCGAAAGGGTTGTCGAGGAAACTGGAAAAACAAAAAAAATGGCGGAGGATGAGGAGAAGAATTATTTGCCAACAGCTTGCTACATGCTGTCGAGAGCACATAAATCATATTTTTGTGAGTCGTCGTATGGCATTAAGGTTCTAGATGGCTACTCATCGAATATGAAGCGATTTGTTACCTTAAATGGTGAGTTGAAGTTATCGAGTATGAAATCTCACGATTGTCATGTCATGATACAAGTATTCTTACCGATTGCAATTTGTGGGATACTTCCAAAGCATGTGAGGCACACCATTATAGAACTTTGTTCATTTTTCCATACAATATGCAGGAAAGTGCTACAACCGTTGACCCTCGAGTCCTTGGAGGCCAGAGTAGTTGAAACTGTATGAAAATTTGAGATGTTTTTTCCACCCGCATTCTTTAACATAATGGTGCGTCTCATTGTCCATCTAGTTCGAGAAATTAAGTTGTGTGGTCCAGTGTATTTGAGTGGTGCTATCCTTTTGAGAGATATATGGGTACTTTGAAGGAGAATGTTCGAAATCCTGCACAACTAGAAGGTAGTATAATTCAAGGAATTAGGGTTGAAGAGGTCGGTAATTTTTTGTGGCTGAGTATTTTGCTACTGTTGATCCTATTTCGGCTGTTTCATATCCTTTTCATATATTTTCGTTGATCTAACTCCAAATTTTTGTTGAATGTGAAAAAATAAGGTAGAATGTAACTATATGTTAGTTTTGTGTGCCTACTTCCATTTAGTGTTAGGTTCGGGAAACAAAAATTGGATTTCGGGTGGCATGCATAGGGAGCTGCCACTAGCGGCAGTAGCGTGTTGCCACTAGCGGTAGCAGCAGTGGCAGCAGACCCCTCCCCTGCCAGTCCCCTACCTAGCCCCTCTGCCCAGTACTCCCCCCGTCATCCCCTGCCAACACCCACCTACCAATTATTACTCCCCCCGCACACACCCCCACCATGCACAACAATCTCCCCCTTCCATCCCCTGCCACCCCCCCCTGCACCCCCCCATGCACAACCCTTCCCCTACTACCAAGCCTCCCCCACTGCCCGCACACCCCCATGCACTCCCCCACCGTACACACACTCTGTAACACCCCGACAATTCTCTCTTTTCTAAAATACCTTTTAATATAAAAACTTAGAGAATTATCAAAGTATTATCGCCCGTTTGAAAACGTATCGGCTTATTCAGATTTTTGCAGCGGAAAACATAATAAATAACTTTAGAAATAAAACTTAGTCAACCCAAAGAAGAGTCAAACCAACATAAAGTCAAAAGTCAACCTCAAAAGTTAAAGTCAACTACAATAGTCAAAGTCAACTAGGAAAGCATAAAATCAAAGTCAAATGTAAAGTCAACACAAGCCCTCCAATCCCGAACCCATGATGCATCATCTTCAAACCTGTAAATGACGATGCACTATTGACCCCTAGAGACTGCTCACCAATTAGGTCATCACAGGATCAATAAGGCATAGTCATGATCAACACATACACACAAAGCACGTAATCAGTAAAGCTGATTACTACATAGTAAATAAATAAACAATCCTAACATGATATCAATAAATATTAAGCAGGGATAAATAATCATACAACAACATAGCAGACTACTTTTACTGAACTAAACTCCACAACTAGTAAGTTAATTAATTTAGATGGAATAGTCAATGGAACGAGTTGTCTAACCGAAACCAGTCTTCAATTTAGAAGACGAAGTACGGGCGCGACTCCGTACTCCCCTGACCTACGATATCGAGGAACCTTTTAAATAAAAATAGGACACGGTGATCAATCCGGTCCCAAGAAAAGCCATGGGCTACCACCATGTACTCCAACTCATACTAGTCCAACACTTCAGACGTGCACAAGTATAAAGCTATTGCTATCCACGTTTCACTTTACATGATTAATAATTTATTACTTGTTATGACTCACAAGTAGAACAAACAACATAGTCATCAAGTAATCTTAAACTTCCATTTTTATCTTAGGATTAGATAAGGTGATCAACAACAACTTAACTACCCAATATTAATTCCAACTTCAATCCATAACCTTCTTTTATTCATTGAACCAAGTCAACAATCAACCAACCTTTCATAGGTATAAAAATCAACTTACCAAATAAGGCCCTCGGTCCTCATAAGGTAATTAAATAATCCAAAGGGAACATCATGATTCAATCATGATCCAAACCAACATAAATATTAATCCCTCATGTGAATTAATAAAATAAAGTTCCCAAATCCCATATGCTTGCATCAATCTTCCATACAAACATAATATAAATATCATAACCAATATGCTTCACACAACAGCATAAAACATGCAAATCCAACTTAATAGAAATCACATATGAATTAAAAAGAGTTCCCTATACATGATACTACATAATTCTCATCCTTAGGACATAATACTAATCCAATCAACACATAGGTATGTACGTACCTTGTGTAGACAAATCGAGATGCCACTTTCACAACCTTAAAAGTCGCCTAAAGAGAATTCTCCGCCTAAAATAACCAATATAAATCCACAATCAATACCTTATAAATTTCCAGCAATAATAAAATACTTTAAACCCTTCTTAAAAGTGTTTAAAAACCTTTCCCGTCATTAATACTTAATTATTAAAGCCTCCTAGTATAGTACTACTACACTAGTTGTTAAAAACCCTTAAAACTCATGTTTAAATCATAAAAACTCCACCATCAACATTCTTTTTACATTTCCAGCAACATATAATATAATAAAACTCTTTTTAAACACACTTAAAATCATAAGAAAATCCAATTTCACAAACTACAACATACTACTATGATTTTCCAACTTCAAAAACCCTAAAAATCCATGCTTTGATAATTAAAATTCCAATTCAAACATAATAAGTAAATCTGAATTTTAATTACTTCATTACATAAATTATATAATCTTAGATTCATAGTTATATCATCAAACTATAACTTTTAAACATAATCATGTTAAAGCAAACCCTTAAAAATACAAACTTTGCATTAAAATAAAACTTGAGGAGGAAGAAATAACCAACAAAGAAGAGGAGGAAGGGATGCGCGGTAACCGAGGGCGACGGCCGGTCGGCTGGACTGGACTGGTCCTGGCTGGCCGGTGGTCGCGGTTCCACGTACGGCGAGGAGGAGCAAAGGCCGAAGAGGAGAAGAGAGAGAGAAAAAGAAAAGAGAGAGAAAAGAAGAGGAGGGCCGAAAAATATGAGGGAGAAGGAGGAGAGAGAAAAAAGTGTGTGGGAATTTTGGGATTTTGGGGGTTTATATAGTTTTCCCCTTTTGGGCTTAGGAAAAGGTGATTGGGCTAAAACTAATATTTAATGATTGATGATTGGGTGGTTGGGTTCCTCATCAATCCTTTTCGCAACCCAAAAAGTGTTTTAAGCTTTTCAAATATATTTCAAAGTATGACTAACTAAAATGTTTGACTTCTTTAAATCATTAAAATAATTCCTTTGACTTTCAAATAGTCCACCTTCGAAGAAATAAATCGTTTAAATACTAAAACATACTAAATTACATATAAATATACATTAAAATATATTTATAAAATTCATAAATTTACGGGGGATTACACACTCCCCATGCACAGACTCCCCCTCCTATGTCGTGACCAAGTTTTTTTGAAATAACGTGCATATCCATCTTTTCCTTGTGTAGATTGGGCTGAAGGAAAAAGAGGCTACCGGTGAGTTCACTCCTAAAGCACACATGGATGCTTGGCACGAAACTTTAGTAAAGGACCACAGTGGATGCATGAGGGGTGTAGGAGATGTCTGCCTCAGCTTGAGAAAGGTATATGGTGAACAATACACCATAGCAACAAAATCAAGTGCAAGTAGTGTGAATTCGGCGTCGTTAGATGCGGTGGCTATCAAAGCGGCACTTCGGGAAGAGCTTTGGGAGGAGATGACACATAACTTCAATGTCATGTTGGAGCAAATGTTGCATTGAAGAAGGGTAGTGATTTTCCATCTAACCAGCCGACTGGTGATCCACGAACATCAGATGATCAAATGATACCTTTACATGATCCACCAGTACCCGAGTTGAAGGTAATCACTTAATTCCTTTGCTTTAGTAAATAACTATTGTCCTTAAATGCATGGAATTCTGACTATTATAATGTTGTTTCATAGCCTAACTATTAATTGCGTGTTTATTTACAACGAGGAAAATCCATGCCGATTATTAGTTCGAGAAGATGGTTCTGATAGTTTGATTGTAGTAGCTGATGGTCATGCACAACCCCCTAGTGATCGAGTACGAGTGCATCACCAGTTAGTGAACAATGATTTCTATGGGGTCAGCATTAGATTGAGCCTGGTTTCGAAGACTTAAGTCTTCCGGTGCCGAAGCCGGAAGTTAGTCTACATTCACTGAGGGATGCCCTTGGCAGTCATGTTCTATGGCCGCGTGCATGGGTGCGGTTTTCAGATGAGGTACACTGATTAACATACATATATATATTCTTGAATTTATGTAATAATTTACTCCGGTAATGTTTTCTTTTCTATTTCCTATGGTACTTAGCAATATCTTTACTTTTAATTACTAGGTTTCGGGGAAGGTCGGTTCACATGACAAGAAGGCTAAGAAGGTCGGTTCACTTGACAAGAAGGCTAAGAAGGCAAATGCACGTGATGAAGGTGAACCAGAGGTGTTGAATGACAGAGTTACTATGACAAAAAATCCACTTATTCTCGAGCCAGAGGTGTTGCAAGGTCTTAGTATTGCATGCTTTTAGTTACATGAGTGCGCTAGCGATTTGCCCAATGATAGTACAATTGAGGTTCCTTTGGGGGCACAACAATTCCACTACATTGAGGAGTCGTCGACATGGATTTCTAAAGTCGATATTAAAGAATTCTTATGTGGGAGTATGTTGAATGTCTCCATGATACAAGCTTTCATGAGGTGATACATATTACTTTAGATATTTATAAGTATATAAATATATACATATGTGCTTAATTAGTTTTCAACTTTCATAATAATTAAGTTTACTTTTTTATTATGCTTTCTCAGGTTATTGCACACTGAATTGAGTGGAACAGCAAGTGAGACGAAGATTGGTTGGTTATGTCCAAGCATGATTCGAGATGGCAATTGCTTTAAAAACAAAGCCGACGTGAAAGAGTATCTCGATATGAGTTTCATATCATCATCTCGTATAGGAGAGAAGTTCATCCTTGTCCCGAATATTGAAAATTATGCTTGTTAAACTTGTTTTAATTTTATTATTCAATAACAAAACTCACCTAATAATTGTTGAATAATTAACTATATTTCCTTGTTGTAGTCTCCATTGGACACTCATTGTGATATGTTTGCCAACTAACCAAGTCTACCACTTTGATTCTTTACATCGACAACCACCAGGGTCCTTACTAATCAAATCATTGTTAAATAGGTAGCCTAACCGAAACTAAATATATACGTACTTATTAATATTACACATTATTCATATATATATAAACATACTATAATGTATGAATTATTGAATGTATTGATGTAGTGTGATGAAGCAAAATAGTCAAGTTGGCCTTCGAGTAGGAAAAGTTCCTGTGTGGATATCAGTTGAGGTAAACTAACTAATTTGCTTGATCTTATATTGAACCACTTTTTTCACATACTTCAAATTTAACATGAATGTTTTTGGATGTTTTGGTGAATTTTAGTGTCCGCAACAAGATAATGGTTTTGATTGTGGCTATTACGTGCTGAGGTACATGTTCGATATAGTCAACCATTGCACTGACATCGATGATCTTCAAAAGGTATATAAATAATTAGTATATGTTAGTTTAGATTAGATCGATGGGTAATAATTAGTTTGTTTTAGAAACCAAAGTAGCACATATTCACAAAAAATGACCAAACTCGACCCCGAAACATGGTACTTTGATTTATTCCACATAAATTTGACATATATAGTTCAAATATGCATAGTGTAAGTGATATATGCTTAATTTAGCTTAGAATTACAATAGTAAGATGAAGCTTGAATTTCGAGAAAGAAAAGGTCATTTTAGGCCTATTTTGGCCGTTTCGTGTCCAATTCGTAGATTTTGAGTCATTTAACTCCAATTTCTTATTGAATATGATAATATGAGGTATAATATAAATATTAAGTAGATTTCTAGGCTTGCATTTGTTCTGGATTGAATTTCGGGAAAGTAAAGATCATTTTAGGCCTATTTTGGCCGTTTCATGTCCAATTCGTAGATTTTGAGTCATTTAACTCCTTTTCTTATTGAATATGATAATATGAGGTATGATATAACTATTAAGTAGATTTGTAGGCTTGCTTTTGTTCTTGATTGAATTTCGGGAAAGTAAAGGTCATTTTAGGCCTATTTTAGCGTGTCCAAATTCGTAGATTTTGAGTCATTTAACTCCAATTTCTTATTGAATATGATAAAATGAGGTGTAATATAACTATTAAATAGATTTTTAGGCTTTAATTTGTTCTTTATTGAATTTCTAAAGGTTATTTTAGGCCAATTTTGACCGTTTCGGGTCCAATTCTTAGATTTTGAGTCATTTAACTCCAATTTCTTATTGAATATTATAATATGAGGTATAATATAACTATTAAGTAGATTTATAGGGGCTACTTTGTTTTTGCTTGAAGTTCGGGAAGGTAAAGGTCATTTTAGAACTGTTAACTAGGTTAAATGATTGAATTCTTATGTGTTTAATTTCATGGTTGTCTTGCAAGGTTTATATGAATAACGCACCAAGATTGGAAGCCTTCACCATGGAAGAATTAGGTGAAGTTCCAGATAAGGGTGCGTTCTCTTCACCTTAAAAAATTAAGTTTCAGGTCCAATAAGTTCAGTTCAGTTCAGATAAGTTCAGTTCAGTTCAGATAAGTTTCAATTAGGTCCAATCAGGGCAATAAGTTCCAATCAGGTCTAATAAGGTCCAATAAGTTCCAATCAGGTGCAATAAGTTCCAATCAGGTCTAATAAGGTCCAATAAGTTCTAATCAGGTGCAATAAGTTTCAATAAGGTCCAATAAGTTCCAATAAGGTCCAAATAGTCAATGATCAATAAATATTTGTATTATTGTCCATTATTTTATTATTCATATCACTATTAGCTGATTATGTTATTATTAGAATTTTAATTAAAGTACCACAATGATTATATCGTATTATACTTGTATTATTGTCTATTATTTTATTATTCATATTACTATTAGCTG
The DNA here is from genome assembly GCA_947648045.1 of Beta corolliflora. Classification (NCBI taxonomy): domain Eukaryota; kingdom Viridiplantae; phylum Streptophyta; class Magnoliopsida; order Caryophyllales; family Amaranthaceae; genus Beta; species Beta corolliflora. The sequence continues at coordinate 1,142,348 of CANSZD010003077.1, read as the reverse complement.
ATTATATTATTATTAAAAAATATTATCATCATGGTTAAATAAGGTTAACAATAATAATATCATAATTACAATATTTTGCAATTCGTCTTTAAATAACTAGAGATAACATGTTTTCGTTACTAATAACAATGAGTTCTACTACTTTAGTCATAAAACTAAGTGGAGTGAGAGATAAATTTTTCCATATGTGGCAATTTCTCACTTGTTAGCAATAAATGTTAATCAACTTTTGGTTTTCTACTAGTGCTTTATGAAATCAAAACAAGACTATTAGATATATTAGTGGTGAAAGTTATGTATAGGCAAGTATATAAATAGTATATTTTTTTTTGTTAAATTGTTTATCATAAGAGATAATTAATAATAATTATTTTTTTAAAGGGCGAATTTTAATAATTATTACTTCATAATAAATTTTGAGGGGTAGTATTTACGTTAGGGGTAATATTTATGTTATTACTCATTAATTTTTTTGTCTAATAAGGTCAAATAAGTTCCAATTAGGTCCAATAAGGTCTAATAAGTTTCAATCAGGTCTAATAAGGTCTAATAAGTTTCAATCAGGGCCAATAAAGTCTAATAAGTTCCAATCAGGTCAATAAGTTTCAATCAGGTCCAATAAGTTCCAATCAGGTTCAATCAGGTCCAATAAGTTGAATCAGGTCCAATCAGGTTTAATAAGTTCCAATCAGTTCAGTTCAGGTCCAATAAGTTCAGTTCAGATAAGTTCAGTCAGTTCAGGTCCAATAAGTTCAGTTCAGATAAGTTCAATTCAGTTCAGGTCCAATAAGTTGAAGAGAACGCACCCTAAGTTGGCAAGCCACATTTGGGATGATTGTTTATGATACATTTTGTTAGGACTTTACGATATAACTAGCTAGTTATTCAATTGCATTATATTCTTGCATTTTTCAACTAACTAGCTAGTTGGTATTTTGTTTTAATATGTAAACTTTTGACATTGTTAATATATAATCAAGATATATAATAGCGTTGAAAAACTTGTGATATGCATTATAGTGTGTTATACAATAAGCACAACAAGAGCACAACAAGGATCTAGCTACCATAAACGAGCCACGGGGTGACTGGGCACGGAAGGGGCGCTGCTGGCAGGGGGCTGCTGCCAGGGAGGGCTACAGCAGGGGGTGGCAGGGGGTGCTGGTGTAACACCCCGACAATTCTCTATTTTCCAAAATACCTTTTAATATAAAACTTAGAGAATCATCAAAGCATTATCGCCCGTGTGATAACGTATCGGCTTACTCAGAAATTTGCAGCGGAAAATAATAAACAACTTAAAAAAATCTTAAACATAGTAAACCAAAAGTCAAACTCCAAAAACGCAAAGTCAACAGTCAACCAAACCAAAATCAAAGTCATAAAGTCAAACTCAAACCATAAACTAAAAATCAATTATAATAATGAAGTCAACACAAGCTCTCCACGAAAATCCCGAACCCATGATGCATCATCTTCAAACCTGAAATGGACAATGCACTATTGATCCTGAGAGACTGCTCACCAAATAGGTCATCACAGGATCAATAAGGCATAGTCATGATCAACATACACACACAAAGCACGTAATCAGCAAAGCTGAGTACTAAATAATAAATAAATATAAAACCTAACATCATACTAATAAACATCACGTCAAAGATAAATAATAATAATATAATAACATTGCAGACAACTTTACTGAACTTGACTCTATAACTCAAATTAATTATAACTTAGATTGTATAAGCAATGGAAAGAGTTGTCCAAACCAAACCAGTCTTCAATTTAGAAGACGAATTAAGTACGGGTGCGACTCCGTACTCCCCTGACCAACGATATCGAAGAACCTTTTAAATAAAACAGGACACAATGATCAATCTGGTCCCAAGAAAAGCCATGAGCTACCACCATGTACTCTAACTCATACTAGTCCAACACTTCAAACGTGCACAAGTCTAAAGCTTATTGCTATTCACTTTCCACTTTAAGTGATTAATAAATTATTTACTTGTTATGACTCACAAAGGTAAGACAAACAATATAATCATCAAAGATACATAAACTTCCATTTTTATCTTAGGATTAGATAAGGTGATCATCAACTTAACAATCCAAGAATAATTCCAATATTAAATTCATAACCATTATTTATTTGTTTATCCAAGTCAACAATCAACCAACCTTTCATAGGTGAATAACCAACATACCAAATAAGGCTCTCGGTCCTTATAAAGTAATTAAATAATCCAAAGGGAACAACATGATCCAATTCATGATTCAATAAGAACATAATTATTAATCCCTTATGTGAATTAATAAAATATTCCCAATCTCATATGCATGCATCAAACATCCATACAAACATAATATAATCATCAATAATCAACATGCTTCACACAACGGCATAAGACATGCAATTTCACTTGGATATAAATCACATATGAACTATAAATAGTTCCCTATACATGATACTACATAAATCCCATCCTTAGGACATGATACTAATCCAACCAACACATAGGTATGTACATACCTTGTGTAGACAAAATGCGAGGCCACTTTAACAAGCTTAAAAGTCGCCTAAAGAGAATTCTCCGCCTACCAATTATCAATACAACTACTAATCAATACTTTATCAAAATTCCAGCAATATAAAAATATGTTAAACCCTCTTTAAAAGTGTTTAAAAATCCTTTTTAACCATTAAAACTTCATTATTAATGTCTCCTAGTATAGTACCACTATACTAGTCATTAAAAATCCTCAAAAATCCAACATAACCATACTAATTAAAATTCCAGCAACTTATAAGGTGTTCAAAATTCTTTAAAACATGCTTAGACATAATCATAATCATAATCATAAGAGTATCCAATTTCATAAACTATAATATAGTACTATGATTTTTCAACTCATAAAACCCTAAAAATCCATACTTTGATACTCAAAACCCTAGTTTAAACATAACTAATAAATCTGAAATTTTAATTACTTCACTATATAATTTACATAATATGAGATTATATTTAAATCATCAAACTATACTTTAAACATGAAAACATTAAATCAATCCTTAAAAATATAACTTTAACATTAAATAAAAATAGAGGAGGAAGAAATAACCAAAGAGAGGAAGGAGGGAGAAACACGGCACAAAGGAGGAGGAAGGCGGCGGCGGTGCTGCACCGGCTGCTGCTGCCGGTTGGTGGTGGCGCCAATGGCGATCGTCGGACGAACATAAGAGAGGAGAGAGAACCGAGAGAGAGAGAAAAAGAAGAGGAAGAAAGGAAAGCCGAAAAAATAGAGGGAGAAGGAAGAGAGAGGAAATAAGTGGGGAAATTTTGGGGGTTTTGGGGTTTATATAGTTAACTCTTTTTGGGCTTAGGAACTTGTGTTGGGACTTTAATAATATTTAATGATTGAGTACTTAGGCATAGTTGGGTTCCTCTAACCCAATTTAAAATCCTTTTTACTAAACCCAAAGATGTTTAAGCTATTTAAATAGTTTTCAAAGTATGACTGAATAAAATATGTGATTACTTAAAATTATTAAATAATCCTTTTGACTTTCAAATAGTCAACATACTAAGATAATAAATTATTTTAATACTAAAATATATTTATAAAATTCATAAAATTACGGGGGATTACAACTGGGCGCATTTTAAAAAAAAACAAAAACAAAAAAGGGTTGCGGTTTTGACCCAAAACCGCAACCCTTGGTTGTGAAGGGCTGCTACGTCAAGGGCTGCGGTCAAAAAACGCAACCCATAGGCCACTTTTGACCGCAGCCCTTGGCCTTTTTTGCTCTAATGTTCTGATAACCTCCCTTTTCAGTAGTTAGAGCATTGACATCATTGCTTTTGGAGCTAGAAGGGTTGTTGTTACTCTTCTTGAAAGAGTTGTTGTTGTAACCCTTTTTTTAGAGGCGTGTACCTCTTCTTCAATCAGTAGGCCTACCTTGTAGAGCTTCGTGAAAGACTATAGGTTGGAATTTAATGTGATCTCCATATTTGGGCTACAAGTTACGGATCACCAGTCGAACTTGGTCCTCTTCAGATGGCTTGTTAGTCATTTGTGTGTCATTTTCCCTCCATATGTTAAGGAAGGTGACGAAGTCTTCGTTGGAGTTTTGTTTGGTTAACTCGAACTCACGAAGACCAATAGGAAGCTGAGTGTTTTATATGTACTGCTTGCAGAACTCTTCTTTACGAAATGGGAAATGGATGGATGTGCAGACATGGAGAAATGAAAATGGGAAATGGGAAATGAGAATGGGAAATGATTTTGAAATGGAGGATTAGAAATGGATACGGTATTGAACTAGTACGGGCTTGACCATGATGTTGACATGGGGCCTAACTATATGCATATGCAGACATGGACTGGACTGGACTATCGAAGCATATTGGACTCAATGACTGGGCTTTAGGGAATACTAGGCTTTGAAGTTACAGGTGAGTAAGCAGACTAGGCTCAAAGAAGATTGCCTTTGTGGACTTAAGGAATACTATAATATATGAACTTATGGGAGAGTAATCAGGCTAGGTGAAAGGGAAGGCTAGACTTTGAACTTACATCTAGAGTAAGTAGGCTAGACGATGAGGGCAGCTAGACTTTGAACTTACGGAGAGTAAGCAGGCTAGGCAATAAGGAATGCTAGACTTTGAACTTATATTTAGAATACGCAGGCTAAACCTAAGGGTGGCTAGACTTTGAACTTACGGGTGAGTAAGTAGGCTAGACAATGACGGATGGTTAGACTTTGAACTTATATTTAGAATAAGCAGGCTAGACCTAAGGGTGACTAGACTTTGAACTTACAGGTGAGTAAGGAGGCTAAACAATGAGGGAAGGATAGACATTGAACTTGTATTTAGAATAAGTAGGCTAGACCTAAGGGTGACTAGACTCTGAACTTACCAGCGAGTAAGTAGGCTAGACAATGAGGGACGGTTAGACTTTGAACTTATATTTATAATAAGCAGGGTAGGCCTAAGGGTGAATACTAGACTTTGAACTTACGGGTGAGTATGCAGACTAGACACTAGGGAAGACTAGACTTTGAACTTACATTTCGAATAAGTAGGCTAGACTTGAAGATTGGGCCATTATGGACTTAGGGAGGACTAGCTTCGCTAAACTCGAGGATTTTGGTCGTTATGGACTTAAGGAGGACTTGACTTTGAACTAACATTTAGAGTAAGCAGGCTAGACCAAAAGATTGATGGATTTAGAGTTTGGACGTCGTATTATATGGGTTTGGAATTGGATTTAACTAGGGCTTACATAGAGATGCAAAGTAGACCTAGGATTGGGTTTTAATAGTCTGAAGACTTGACTAGGGCTTACATAGAAATGCAAACTAGACCTATGGTATGAATTGGGCTTTTATAGTACTAGGACTTAACTAAGGCTTACATAGAGATGCAAACTAGACCTAGGGTATAAATTGGGCTTTTATAGTCCTAAGACTTGACTAGGGCTTACATGGAGATACAAACTAGACCTAGGGTATGAATTGGGCCTAAATGGACCTAAGTTTTGGATGGGACTGGGATTAGACTTAGATTGGAATGGCTGAGATGAGACTTAGATGAGACTTAGATTGGAATAGGCTGAGATGAGACTTAGATTGGGCCTAAGATGGATTATAATGCAAGTGGGGATAATATGAATGCACAGACTTAACGGACCTAATATGAATATATGGGCTCAAGCTTAGATGGGCCTTGGATGAATGCAAATGGACTCTAATGCACATGGGCCTGAAATAAATGCAAATGTATAGGGATTGGATAAAGAAGTTTTGTTAATTGATTGAGTAGAGTGGATTGGGCTTAGAATTTTCGAAATTCGTTTTTGAAAGGGACTCCTTTATTTTGATCTTTTATTGGAAAAGATGATGGATTAATTTTGAAAAGATTTTTTTTAAATGTGTGGTATAATGATGATCAATAAATGTTTTCGAAAAAGATAGAATAGAAGAGTGTCTAGGATTGATTTTGAAAAAGATATGTTTTTGTAAGGGATGGAATATGATAGGATAAATATGATAGGGAAGATTTGTTGGATAGGAGGGATAAGATGAGAAGAGGTAGACATGCATGACGACTCTAACTCTACCATGATCACTTTTCTAGATGCATTTTTTAGGATAGACTCGACCTTAGATGATATGCATGAAAAGATTGATTTTTATGTTTGAATTAGGTGAGCTTTGTTTAAAAAAGATGTCCTAAAAGTGATCATGAATAATGTAATAGGATTTACGATGCGGAAATACAAACAATTTATAATCCTATTCCCAAGAACACCCTAAAATACTATAATGAATCTACAAAAGATAGTGAAGAAATTATTCCTTTACAGCGTGCTCGTTGATGTTTATCTAGAATCTCAAATGAAATTCCTCCACAAATAGTCCACCACTAAAAGTTGATTAGCCTTTTGTTTACTAGAACATTGTATAGACACATAATCGTGTCTCTCCATTTAAGGACCCAATGATGAAACATACCGCGGTCTTAATTGGTCCGACCCAAAGGGGAGAGCAGTCCGAAGAGTCAGGCTCAAAACTGTTTTAAAGTGTAAAAGCTTATTTATTTGCATTAAAGATCCAAAATCCTATTTTAAAGTCCAATTAATTATTCTTGATAATTAATTGTATTTTGGGCCCACAAGAATAATATTTTGATCCCGATCCTTTGAAAAAACCCATTAAATTATTCATGATAATTAATTGTTTTTATTTATTATTTCAAATATTTGTTTTTATATATGCAAAGGGAATAAACAATCCTAAACACTTCTAAAATCTTTCTTAGGGAGTTTAGAGTCCTAATTATATAAACAAAACTTGTATTTTGAGGTGTTATCACTTAACTAGGCCAAGATAGGAATTGGAATAAAACTCAAGTCCATACAAATCAACAAGTGATGCACAACAACCATTCAATCATTTATGAAGGTCAACCACCTAAAAGCAAGCTATTAAGGGACAACAAATGGGTCAAAATGTGATGGAGTTCACATCAACTAAGTCATCGACAATATTAATGATTGAAAATGCACAAATCCGAAGCATAACAAACCCAACAAACTTTACTCATGAGAAAAGAATAGAAATAATGATTGGGCTACTCCCCAATCTTAGTTAATGAACTACTCACTTTCCATTATACTAACAAATATCCAAGACATGGAAGAACTAATAATAAATCACCAATCTAAAGATATGAAAAACAAAAAATTAAGACTTTAAAGCAAAAATAAAAACAAGATCTAAAGAATAAAGAAGAAGAAACCAATGCAAGGAAATTAAAGATGGAAACTTTAATCTAGATTAAGCTATTAAACATGAAGATTAAGCAATAATTAAAACATAAAATCGAAGCATGAAAATGATAAACTGAAAATGCATAAAATAATGAGAAAGGAAGAAAATCACAATTTCAAAGAAATATGTCTCTTTCATTGAATTCCAACCTCCAAAATATAGCTCTTCAGCCAAATTTTCTCTCTCTTACACTAAGGAGCTAAGCTTAGGGTTCTAAAATTCCGGATCTTTTTTCCAAAATAGGGTAAGGGGAATATTTATACCTCCCTAATTACAAATGTCGTAAAGAAAAAGAAATGCGAAAAAGTGTTCGATCAACGGACAGTAGCCCGGGCTGATGGAGCTAAAGCGTCCGTGTAGGCGATGCACAAGCTCGGACGGTATACAGAGAACGATCCCGGGCTATTTCTCAGACGGGGCCTCCTTTTTTGTGAAGGAGGCAGGATGTTTTGCTCCTTCAACACCCAAGCGAGCGGGCTGCTGGCCTGGGCGGGGGGGCTTCTTCAGGCTCGGACGGGCTCTATGCTCGGGTGAGCTTTTGGGCTTCCATGACATGCTTCTTTCCTTTTTTTTTTTGCTCTCCTTTTTAATTTGCTTCCCTTTAAGCTTATAGAAATTTGAATTCCTACACATCAAAGATCAAATGGAAGAGTATGGGGAGGGGAGGCCAATGCATACATATATATGCTAAGAGAGAATTAAATTAAATAAGAAGTGAAATTAAGGGCAAAATGAATTAAAAGCGGAAATAATTTAAATAAAATAGCCTTAATACTTCCTTAGGAGTGAGAGAAATCTCACTCATCAACTTTCCCCAAACTTGAGTGTTTGCTTGTCCTCAAGCAAAGTGAAAAGAGAAATAGGAGGGAAAGAAATGATATAATGAAGATAGCAAGGCAAATTTAACCAAAACAAAGCACATATATAGCAAACACAAGGAAACTATATATACTAACTCATTTTCGTATAAATCACGGTCACTTTTAGCATAAGTGACAAGCCATTTAAACTTCAAAGTTGCCAATGCGGACGAGTAATGCTCTCGTAGGGGCTTGCAGAGGCTTTCATTAATGCAGAACTATGGCATTTTAAAAAAACCACATTAACCTCGAAAAATAAGAGTTGTGCATCACACTGGGAAACTTGCGCTTAACGAAAGAGGGTCATGCTAGATGCACCGTTGTTGGATAATTATTTTAAATGTTATTATGTAATTTGTTGTTGGATAATTGTTTTTAATGCATATTTAAAAAATTCATTTTTTTTATAGTTTTTACTAATTAAAATTAGAAATATTCAACACTCAAATATTTGCATTGACATAAATTAAAGTCAAAGTGTTTTGAAATGGGATAAAACCTTGCAAATTATCAATTTATTTAGAGGTATCCATTATTCTTACATTTAATACATATCCATTTTTCTATTATTTTAAAACTTTCTTATCTTCTTATACGTAGCCCTTCCTTTTTGAACCGAATCTCTCTCTCTCTCTCTCTCTCTCTCTCTCTCTATATATATATATATATATATATATATATATATATATATATATATATATATTAATTAAGAGAAGTATTAATTCAAGTGGTTGTTTGATTGACATGAAAATTAGTGGGAATCATAAACTCATATGAAGTAGAAAATTTTGGAGTTGTTTATTTGCCAAAAACACAGGAAGTTCCATTTTCTGGGAAGTTCTAATTCCCACAAAATGGGGGAATTAAATTACGTAGTCCTCCTTAGATAAATAGAACTTCCCATGGGAAACTTTCCCACATCCAACCAAACAACTTTTTTGCATTTCCAATGAAACAAAGACATTGAAATTTCATAGGAATACACTTCCCACATTCAACCTATTAACATGCTTAATGGTGGCTAGAAATAAAGATTGTGAACACAATCTTTGTTTTTGATCCCTAATGATGGCCCAAAATAAGATTGTGGGTCGATTGGGGAGTAATTTTGGGTTGGGACAATAGGTTTGATGACCGGCCCACAAAGCTGGCCTAGATTTTGCTCGCCACTTGTCCGCGTCCCATCGGTGGGCGGAAACCAAAAAACAGCCAAATGTCAGCGTGCAACAGAAAACAACCATTTGTCAAATTTCAGACACGGCCAATTAAAAACAGCCACTTGTTAAATTCTGGCATAGAGAGAAAATCATATATTGGAAAATATTACAAGGGTTTATTTTAAAAAAATACCAAGGAAAAACAAATTACCTATGGCTCTATTTTTCCGACATCTACAAATAGAGACCCATTTTGTAATATTTTAGACAACTTTATTTTTCATCTTCCTTACTAATTTTCTCTAATTTTGCTTATTAATATTAAATATCTTCTATTTTCATATTTAAAAAAAATCTAAATTAAAATATTTACAAATCTTACTACACATCTATTTTAGTTAAATAAATTTATTAATAATTATTAATGGATATTTCATATTATTAAGAAATAAATTGTATGATGGTGGTTGGGTGATGAGAGATAAAAAGTAGTTGGCTAGGGTCAAATAATAAGAGAGAAAGTAGTTGTAATGATCTTTTTTTTCTATTCATTGGTTAAGGAATGAGGTGGGAAAAGATTGTGGGCTTGATGTTTTTTAGAGAGAGAAAGAAGTGGATGATCTTTTTTTTGTCTTCATAAATGGTGACCATGTAGAGTTATCCATTTTTCCTACATTTAATATATATTTCCTTCGCTTCGGCTCATGTACTTGAATAACAAAATAGGACTTTCATTGTATAACACATTACCAAAATGAGAAATGTTATAAGTATTATGAAATATCTCAAATATATATATATATACATATATATATATATATATATATATATATATATATACATATATACATATATATATATATATATATATATATATATATATATATATATATATATGTATATATGTATATATGTATATATATATATATATATATATATATATATAATATATACAATATATGTATATATATATATATAGTATATGTATATATATATATATAGTATATATATATATATATATGTATATATATATATATATGTATATATATATATATATATACATATGTATATATATATAGAATTGATCAGTTCATGTGACCATTGGGTCTAATGGTATGGCTTCCTATCTCCCACATGGGAGACCAAGGTTCAAATCTTGTTGGAAGCAAAAATTTCAATATTGTTGGGGGGAGGGGGGGTTTGGGGCTTGTTGGGCCTCTGGGTGATTGGCCTTGTGCGAGGGCAGCCCAGAGGTAAGTCATCTTACCATGGGTTCCCGAAAGGGGGCCCAAAAAAAATGTGAGAATGAACATTAGGGTGAGAAGTGAGAATAAATATGGGCCATTAGATCAATAAAATCAAATGGTCAAAAAAATCCTAATCATTAATAGCAAAATGGTAAATATAACAATTGTAAATTTCTCTCTCTCATCCTTCAATAATCAATACCAAGCCCTCAACGAGTCAACCTCTTACTCCCCACTATATCACCTCTATCTTTCTCTCTCCTAAATACCTTTGAGCTTAAACAACAATGGTGGACGATTCTCAAATTAAGAAACGGGAGGAAGTACTGCAGTCGGGGAGGAAGAGGCGGCAAAAGTGTGGTTTATGTGGTGGTGGTGCGCCAGGAGAGATAGATAAAGAAAAGGCAATTTCTCTGAGTGTCGGCAACAATGGCGGACGGAACTTGCAATATGGACCGCAACTCACAGTCCTTGTTCATCAACTTCTTCAAAGTTCGCAAACTTTCTTCCTTCTAATTCTTTTTCAAATTTTGTGTTTATTTTTTTTTTGCATTTTCTCGTTGATTATGTGATTCTTGCGCATCCAATGATGACTGTTGTTGTGATTTTTAAATCATTAGTTTTCATGTTGACTGTTGGAACTTGCTTGAATATTGTTGAAGAATTCGAGTACTTGAAGTTGATCAAGTTCTTGATTTTCGCCTCAGCTCCTTCAAATTCCTAAACCTAATTTCTACAATTTGATATATGCAATTAGCACTTTCTTCTTGATTTGTTGATTTAGATCCTTTTGCAAAACCTAATTTTCGCTAAACTTCTCAAATTCTTTCTTGATTAGCTAAGATTTTAGGGGGCGTTTGGTTCATATAGTGGTATGGGTTTGGAATCAGGAATGAAACCAAGGTGGTATAGGTTTGGAACTTGATACCTAATACCATGTCTTTGGTTTTATTTGGGAATGAAATTTTTTCTTCTATTTGATAGCTTGAGGTATTGGTATGAGCCATACCCACCTCCCCCCTTGGGTTTCTAAACCTCATACCTTATGGGTTTGAGGTATTGGTTTTAAATTTATTAATTTTGTAAACAAACACAAGGTATGGGTTTTGCTCATTCTAAACCCATACCTCATACCAGAATCATATGAACCAAACGCCCCCTTAAGGGTATCTCTAGTCATTATACAAGTGATAGTTTAACATTAAATTTCACATAGGAGCATAATTAGATTTATGAGTTCCCACTTGTCCGTTTCACATATAGTATGAAGGTAATGTGACAACATTTCTCTACACGGTATGTTAATGAGCTTGCATTAGAGTGAAGGCAGATCGAAAGCAGACTAGCATGTAAAATCTATTATTTCAGGAGGAGGCCTCTGAATGTTAAGGTTTGACAGAAGTAAAATTCCAGAAAATAAGTTCAAGACCTAGGGCTTATTGCTCATCTGTTTATAATTAGCGTGTTGGAATAGAAGTATTTCCTGAAGGCTGGATGTGTATTGGTAATAGGGTGCCTACTGGTTATACTTGGCGTAAGTTAATAGGAGAAAAGATGTTGTATTGACAATTTGATATTGGAGATTGTTGTTACTTTGTTAGTTTATTTGAATAAGAGCCCTCCATAATTTGACAGTATTAGACATCTATGATATGAGATCAACAGGTGCTAATAATTTTAATTACTTGGGCTCCAATACTTGTGTTTAGACATGGTATATGTGTTGAGTGTCCATGTAGTAGAAAATGGAGGGTTAACTGCGTTAACTTCACCATATAGAAATGAGAATACAAGTAAGATGAGAATACAAAAGCAAACGATGTAGGAACCCACAAGTAAGATCTGAAAACTAGGGTGACAATCCACTAATTACAGCCTAGCTAACTATCCTTGTGTGATATTCACCACCTCCTTGAAGTCTTTAGCTACAGAGTGTGCATTAAATGGATGCTTAAGACCTATAATATGACCTAGATTATATGAAGTGTTAGTAAATATTTGGTCTTTGTAAAATTTATTGTTTATGCCTTGTTAAAGTGACGTTTGATAACTACAGGTTATGATTCCGATATGTTACTCAATTCATAACATGAAAGTGAATTTTGGTTTCTCAATTCATTTTCTATTACTCTTGATATGTTTCTAATATTCTCCATGTTAATAGCAATTTGTGGATATGAAGTGGGGATAACAGTGCAATATTTGAATATGAAGTGGGAATTAAAGTGGGGATTAGTGGCGAAACTCAAGTTTTTATGTACACTTTGATAACTAGTAGACACCAAAGTTTATCCTATAGACAAGGTGACATTAATGATTATTGGGATGACAAGTATGATTAGTAAGTACCTATCTCTGCTTTTTTACTTGTACTTTTAAACCTATTAGCTCAAATGGAAGAGCATTGTGCTATGCATAAGATGTGGGTTCGATTCCCACATAGATTATAAAATGACACTTGTTAGAAGTTAGAGCCCTAGACATAGATTTAGATGAACAATCCTACAACGATGGAGGCTTCGCATTTTTATTCAACCAAGCAACTGTATACTCCACTTTAGCTTAATAATTTTTGGGTAATTTTTTTTCTTAAAAAACTTGATATATTCCAGCATTGTTGTCACAACAGTGCTAAAAGGTAAATGCCTTTTGTAACTGATGAAATAATGAGTAAATCTCAATCTTTAAGCTAGTTTACCACAATGATTAGGTGTTTTCTTGAGGCGTGATGTTGATTAGAGGTAAAATATATACATAGTTGTCTCATAAACAAGTCTTTTCATAACTCTAAACAAGTGTTTTTGTAAATCTAATTACTAACTATTTCATATAACTCTAATTGTACTTTCTACAACTCTAAACAAGTGTTTTTATAACTCTAATTACTAACTATTTCATATAACTCTAATTGTACTTTCTACAACTCTAAACAAGTGTTTTTGTAACTCTAATTACTAACTATTTCATATAACTCTAATTGTACTTTCTACAACTCTAAATAAGTGTTTTTGTAATTCTATAACTCTAAATAAGTGTTGTTGTAACTCTAACTTTTTTTTTTCTATAACTCTAAACAAGTATTGCCATAATTACCATTTCCTATAATTCTAAAGAAGAGATGGTGTAACTCTATCAACCATTTTCTACAACTCTAAACAAGTTTTGCCATAACTATAAATACCATTTCATATAACAATAAACAAGTATTGTTGTAACTCTAATCACCAGTTCCTATAACTCTAAACAAGCGTGGCCACAACTCTAATTTCTACTTGTTATAACTCTAAACAAATACTTCAATAATTCTAATTAGTATTCCCAATAACTCTAGAAAATTGTGGTTGTAACTCTAATTACTATTTTCTATAACCTAAACAATTGTTGCCTTAACTCTAATTTTATTTTCTACAACACTATAGAAGTGTTTTCGTAATTATAGTTATTATTTCCTACAACTCTATACAAATCTTATTGTGTCTCTAATTACTATTTCCTATAACTCTAAATAAGAGTTGTTTGTAACTCTAATTACTATCTTCTACAACTCTAAACAAGTATTGTTTACAACTATAATCACCATTCCCTATAATTCTAAAGAAGAGATGGCGTAACTCTAATACATATTTTCTATAGATATGAACAAGTTTTAACATAACTATAATTACCATTTCATATAACAATAAGCAAATGTTATTGTAACTTTAAACAAGTGTAGCCGCAACTCTAATTAGTACTTGTTGTAACTCTAAACAAGTATTTCAATAACTCTAAACAAGTATTTCAATAACTCTTAATTATTAAATACAATTTCAAAATCACATCAATTCTTCGATTTGATATGCTTAAGCACATCAATTATTCAATTTTTCATAATGCTGATGGACTAAAAATTACTTTGGAGCATCGAATTTAAATTAGAAGCAAGTGAAATATGATCAACTTACACCAAAAATTCCTCATAATAGCAACAATCGTGCCATAAAGAAAAAATTTCAAACGAATACATATAGTTCCATATACAAATCCACCTAAATGATGAGTCTTCATAACCGAAATAATCAAGTTCAATTTGATGAAAATAATATAAAAAAATCTGATTGTTACATTACAGGTGGATTTTGTATTGATGTTGATTTTTTCCTCCAACTTATTAATACTTATTATGCACATTAATCAAATGAGCAGCGCACTTTGCTACTATGAGATGATGTGCAGATATTGAATCATTCCAATGAAATCAAAATATTTTAAAAGAAAACCTGCTCCAAAGGCTGATATTTGTTCACAAAAATTCAACGACAGGCAAGAATCAATGTATTTAAACACCGTTTGATTTTGTTTCTTTCGTTTTGCAAATTTATTTCTGTGATTCGCTGATGAAATGGATTGCAGATGAGAAAATGAAACTTCAGGGGTTTTGAAAGGCAATTGCGAGAGAATGAATTCATTAGAGCTAAAAATATGGTCTACCATGAGTATTAATCAGGGGCGTGTATTTATAAATATCCTACGGCCCATATTCATTCTCATTTCTCATCTAAATAGCTTTCTCACATGATCTTTCCCCTATATATATACTCCCTCCGTCCCAGAATAGTCTGAAAACTTTCCTTTTATGTTTGTCCCAAATCAGTTTGAACACTTCCATTTTTGGCATGGTCCCACTATTAATATATTGTTTCTTTTACACATCTTTGGCCCACACTTTACCTTTTATCAATAAATAGTTACCCAACTTTCTTTCTCCTCTAATAAAAAATACCCCACCAACTCCTATCACATCTACTTTTTTAATAAAATAATATATAACATTTGATAACCATACTACAACTTATCACCTTAAACTACGTGTCCCAACAAGTATTGAGATCAATCTGGGACGGAGGGAGTATATATATACATATATATACATATATATACATATATACACATATACACATATATATATATATATATATATACACATATATATATATATATATATACACACATATATATATATACATATATACACATACATATATATATATACATATATACACATATATATATACATATATACACATATATATATACATATATACACATATATATATACATATATATAGGTTCATATGAGATCCACCCTTATGGTGAGAACTTTCTTACCATGAGAACCATATTAAGAACCGTTGGATTAATAAGATGAATTATACTCGCAACCGTTAGATCAACTCAATTTCTAATCTCAAAAAAATTCCACTTTAGGGTCGTCCAATTTCTTTCCATTTTCTCCTTCCTTTTTCTCTCTCCTATTTCGAACTTTCTCATTCCTCTTTCTCGGTGATATTTCCACTTTATCAGCTCATCTTCTTCTCAATCTCTCTCAATGCTATGATTTTTTGGCTAGATTCTTCAAATTTCTTCAGCTAATTTCTCGGTGATATCTGATTCTTCGTTCTCCAGATAACATTCTCATAATTTTCTTATTTTCCTCATTTTCGTCTTTCACTCTGTTTTTTCGAACTTCTTCAGCTAATCTTCTTCTCATTTTCGTCTTTCTCTTTTGTCGTTAGATCTTGTGCATTTTTTGTTATTTTTTTTTTGAGATGTTAGGTTAGAAATCATAAATTGAAATGATAATCATATGAAATGTTTAATTAGGGTTTTCGTGTGTTGGTTTTGATTTGGAGACGATTTCTGAAAAGAAATTGATGCTAAGTTCAAATGTTTGATTAGATTTCTTTGGCATATTATTAGCTCATTGCAAATATTGTTTTGTGTTGAATTCACTCCATAAATGTATGCCATTTTGGAGAACTTTTTAGTCTAAATCTGATTAGATATCTTTGGCATATTATTAGCTCATTGTAAATATTTTTGTCTTGGATTCAACTCCATAACTGTATGCCATTTTGGAGAACTTTTTAGTCTAAATCATCAGTGGTTGTCAGGTGTTCTATCATGTAATAACAGGTCCATAACTGTATGCCACCATGCTCAGTTGCACTGGGCTTTGACATCATGTGCTAGTAACACATAAATGTTGGATGTTGAAGGTATATCTTTAGCAGCTTTTGGTATGCTAGATCTTATGAGTTTTGTGCTTCTGTATAAGCTCAATGGGCAACAAGATTGCGTCCTGTAGAGAGTGTGACCAAACATAAGAGTGTTGCCAAAATGGAAGCTAAATATTATCATTACTCAATTATCTATAATGTTTGGGATTAATGCTAAATTGTTTGCTCCAGATGAGTACTACAATATACTATATAGTATTATGTCTGTGTAGAGATCGTATCTGCTGCAGTATTCTTCAAGATTAGGAAAGGTGATCCTTGATATAGTCATATGAGCATCAGCACTATAGAGTGAGATTTGAAGGAAGCCTAATGTGGTCCATGTGCTTCTAATTCTAGCAAAGACATAGTTATGTTGACCTTACAAGTACCTATATGAGGAAAAGCCAAGTTTTGACAGAGTTTTCAGTAAAAGAATACTTGACTTTAAGTGACAGAAGAGTTTCCCTTGATACAATATATTCTCGTAGAAAGTTAATTGTATCTAGCTTCTCGATATGGGATGTTCCAACATTAAGATGTCAATTTCCTTTTCGCACCACCATCTTCTTCTCATTTTCTTTATGTGCTTTCACTTAATAATTATTCTTGTGAAGTACTCATTTGAGATGGGGGAACAATAGTTTTCTAACACAATTGTTATCATCTGTGCTTGGAGTTGTTTCAGAGAAGAACTACAAATGTTGAGTATGTTGATAGTGTTAGGAATCAATAAGTTATGTAGGGCGCCTGTCTAGATAATGAATTAGAATGGCAGAATAGAAGAGTAATGATGATGTTCACTCTTAATGTCCGATGAGATCGCAGTAAAGTCATAGATTCATCGAAGATGAGATTTAGGATGCTGAGATTAGACATATTAATGTTAAGTGGTTGATGTGAGCTGCATTCTACGAGGAATAATTTCTTTGGCATATTATTAGCTCATTGCAAATATTTTTTTGTCTTGGATTCAACTGGCATAACTGTATGCCATTTTGGAGAACTTTTTAGTCTAAATCATCAGTGGTTGTCAGGTGTTCTATCATGTAATAACAATTGTTTTCTAACACAATTGTTATCATCTGTGCTTGGAGTTGTTTCAGAGAAGAACTACAAATGTTGAGTATGTTGATAGTGTTAGGAATCAATAAGTTATGTAGGGCGCCTGTCTAGATAATGAATTAGAATGGCAGAATAGAAGAGTAATGATGATGTTCACTCTTAATGTCCGATGAGATCGCAGTAAAGTCATAGATTCATCGAAGATGAGATTTAGGATGCTGAGATTAGACATATTAATGTTAAGTGGTTGATGTGAGCTGCATTCTACGAGGAATAATTTCTTTGGCATATTATTAGCTCATTGCAAATATTTTTTTGTCTTGGATTCAACTGGCATAACTGTATGCCATTTTGGAGAACTTTTTAGTCTAAATCATCAGTGGTTGTCAGGTGTTCTATCATGTAATAACAAGTCCCTTTATGTTATAGTTATAGCTTGTTTAATATCCCCTTGTCTGATAATCATACTTGTGTTGTTGCTAACATATTCAAGTGAAATTTGTAAGATATCTGTAAGAAATTATGTTCTCTATTAGAAATATTCTACAGCTGCAAAAAATGATATTCAAATTTCTACATGTTTTTCTTTTGGTGGTAATGTGGGACGAAAGAATGGTTTAGATTACTTTATCTTTCCTACTAAAAAGTGATGGAGATAATGTATGCCAAAGACAGTTTTTATTATGAAATTAGCATCATAGAATCTGTGTTAGAAAGCTCTTACTAATATGTCAGCCGCCTAATATCACTTGTGTCTTAACTGTTAGGAAACTTTAGTTAAGGCACAACCAGTTTGAACACCTTCTCCATAACCCCTAGCGATTTACTAGCATTCATTCCAGGACTGTGAAATCAGCGACCTACCTAATAGTTGTGGGTTTTAGATGTAATCCATAGGGAACATGTACAGAGAGATGATCTAACTTCCCCCCCCTCTGGGTCACTCAATGAGGTGTTACTCATGTT
Organism: Beta corolliflora; assembly: GCA_947648045.1. Taxonomy (NCBI): domain Eukaryota; kingdom Viridiplantae; phylum Streptophyta; class Magnoliopsida; order Caryophyllales; family Amaranthaceae; genus Beta; species Beta corolliflora. The sequence goes on along the minus strand of CANSZD010003077.1, from coordinate 1,123,673 downwards.
CAGAAATTTAGAGATTCTGTTTTCAGATTATACTTAATTGCCTATATTCTAGATTTTTAGTGTCATTATTCATATATTTGGTTCTGATTGTAATTTCTGCACGAATTTTGCGTTTCCTAATACTTATATTCACACATATTTCATCACAGGTTTTCGGAAACAATGGAGGGAGTTCCTAAAAAAGAAATGCTTAGAAAAGTAAGGCTCGGACAATTGCAAGAAAAACATGCACCTTTGCCTATTGTTACAGTTAAACCCAAGCCTAAACCCCCCCATACAAAAGAAAAATAATTTTCCAACATGTCACCTTCGTCTTTGATGAAATTTATTGATAGTGGTTTGACTTTTGAGCAAAAACGTGATGTAGAGTCAATTGGGTTTGGATGCTTACTTAATCTTAAAACTAATGAGTTACCTAGTGATTTGTGTCGGTGGCTATTACGACACTTTAATCCGTATAGTAGCTCTATAGTGTTTTATGCGAAGGAATTAGCTATAAATATTGAAGATTTTCATTTAGTTTTTGGGTTGCCTAAAATGGGAGAAAAAATTGTTGAAAGTGGAAGTCGTGATAATGATGAATTGGTGACTAATTATCTTGATCACTTAGCTAAAAGTAGAATTGAATTACGGATTAAGGACATAGTGAATAAAATGAAGGAAGAAAAGAGTGGCGGAGAGTATTTCAAAAGGAACTTTGTCATGTTGGTTGTTTCTACTATGTTTAGGAGTAATAAAAAAGGAAATCCCCACTTGAAGATTATGAAATGTCTTAGAGATGTTGACTTAATTTCTAAGTTCAATTGGTGTCAATATGGTATTTAGTGATTGACCGATTCTAGCAGAGAGTGGAAAGAGTCTTTTGGTTCTTGCATGTTCACGGGCCTTATCGTAGCCTTGGTGGTAATTCCTACATCGACTCTTGTTTTTTGTTTTTTCTTTTTTGCTTTAATATGAATGATCCAAGTCATTAACTAACTTCATTGTTTTTTTTGTAGTTGTGTTATATGGATCGTGTTTCCTTTATGGGTCGGTCCGTTTCCTCTATTGAGTTGTTGGAGACGAGAAGATATTTTTTATAGACGGGACTTCGAACTGACCATGGTCGGTGACTTTGGGACCGGAGTTGTCAAGCCACGGCTAGTTATTCAAAGGAATGCTGAAGGAATTTCTAATCTTGGATATGACCATGATACTAAGGATTCTAAAAAGGTATATTTTTGTAGCACTATTCAAAATTTGTATATTATATGTTTAATTTGACTTATGTGCACAGTGCTCCATCATGTACCATGGACAAGTTAATACATAACCTCAAAGTTACTTTATGTTGTTATGAATTTTGTTGCTTGCATTCAATTAAGTTTGTTTTTGGTACTGTTTTTAGATTGACTTGTCCAGCTATGTACCTTTAAGGCTTTGGGCTAAGAGTTGTGGCTGCACTTCTTGCCTTTTGGTTTTTTCATAACTTCGTATTTGGATCTGAGTTTCCTCTTCTTTTCTTTCAATTCAAAAACCACAGGCTGGTCATGAAACATTGCCAATCATGTGGTTATTTCTCTTTAGACAATGTTGAAGAATCTTGTTAGTTCAATCTACTGTCTCTTTGGTTTCAAAATTTTCTAGTAATCTTCATAAGGGTAGTTGTAACTTGTAAGTTTTGCCCTTTTCTGCTTTCACATCGATCAAGAGTTACGTTGTGGCTACAATTTAAGAAAGGGTAATCTGTTTGGATACTTACTGCTGTTTGGAATATTTTGTTTAATGTACAAATCATGCTCACAGATGTTATTCAGAGATTATTCTTTAACTATATCCTTCTATTTTTGTAGGCTTGTATTAAAGTTGTAGCTGATGCGGCCAATGGCCTTGCTATAGCATTTAGCACTTTTGTCAATGCCATTGAAGTTGCAAAATTTGAGTTTCCAAATTTTGAAGCTATTGACAAGTTATCAACCTTAGCTCATTCTATGATGGAAGTTTACAAGGACTCCAACAAAAGCACTGAGTGTAATGTGAATGTTCAACCAAATGATCATTGTAGTACAAATGCAAGTGTTTATTTAGATGAGGATGATGAATTATTTAATGACCCCGTGTTTTGGGATGCTTTTGAGAAGATAGAGAGATCCTTTTCAAAGAGACCTATGGAAACTAGAGAACGTGATATCCCCTCCTTCGATTTAGGAATTGATTCATCTCAAACTTCTTCTCCTCTCATTGTCCCTTCTCCTCCTATTGTCCCGTCCCCTTCTTGCCAAAAGAAAAGGAAGAAAAGAAATCCTATTTATATTATTCAATCGATTCGTCGCTCACCTAGATTAGCGAATGTTGATAGTGAATCTCTTATCATTGGCACTCCATTAGTAGACAACAATCCTTTGAATAAGAGAGAAACATTCCTTCGGTTTTTTACAAATCTCCATTTGTCATAAGACATGTGAACATTTTGAAAAACTTGACTCAAAGGGAAAAGGACTTAGCTGACTTTGTGTGTTTATGATATTGACAGAAGGTAATATTCCTCTACTGAAAGACTTTTTCTTTGTAATTCTAGCTTATTCATTGTATATGATTGAACTAACTTGTTAATTTGTCTTTTTATGTTTTTCATAGTGTGATTATATTTCAAGATTAATACATGTCAATAACTCGTGGGCAATTGGCTTATTTATCATCTGATGAAGGGATTTCAAATATAGTTATTGACTTGTGGAGTCACATATTGAATTTTGGGGAGAGGAAAAGAGATCCAAACTCTCTTGCACGATACTTTGTTCCAATGCTAGACATAGTATACTTATTTTTATGTTACTTTTGTGCTTTTTAAATTTTGTTTGTTCTTTTGGTAATGGTGTTTCATTTTTCTTTATCCAGCTCTTGTCTCATATTTCAAAGGAATCTTTTGAAGATTTCGGGAAATTGTTAGAAAAATATCTTGTTTCAACATGTTTTGATATTTCAAAAGTCCAACTCGTAAGTAGATGATGTTCTATTAACGGTTTTGTCACCATATACCCCTGACAAATTTTTTTTTGCACCATATACCCTTTCGACTTTTGAAATTCACCATATACCCCCCACTTTTGAAAAAATACATCCACTTACCCTTAATGACTAACGGAGTTTAACGGAGTTAAACTCCGTTACTCATCAACCCCTAATTCCCCCTCTAACCCTAATTAACTAAACTAAATATACCCCTAATCCTAACCCTAACCCTAACCCTAACCCCTAATCTAATACCCTAACCATAACCACCCAACCACCACCCCTCCCCCCCCCCCATCCCTTCCCCCACCACCCCCCACCACCCCCCGCCCCCCCCACCCCACCACCCCGCAGCCCCCCTCCCCTTCCCCCTCGGTCCCAGAACCCCTTCCCCCCTCCCCTTCCCATGGCAATCGCACCCCCCCCCGATTTTTGGGCGTTTTTCACCTAGATTTTCAAACACACGGCCCCCACCCCGGACCCAGATTTTTCTAACTCGGCGGCGCTCTAAAAGCTCTAATTATAAATTCGAAACACAATCGACGCTTGAATCCTCAAACTTCCACATTCGCATCTCCGATGTCTGGAAACTCCATTTCCCGACGCCGCAGGAATATACCGAGGTGGACGATAATCTTCTACAAAACGGGGGTTGGTGCGGCGGTTGCGGGGAAGGGGAGGGGGTTGGGGGACTGGGGAAGGGAGGGGGGGTCTTTGGAGCTGCGGGGAAGGGGGAGGGATGCTGGGAGGGGGGCTTCGGGGTGGTGGGGAGGGGGCTGCTAGGGTGGTGGGGCGTGGGGGGGGAAAGGATAAGGGGTGGGGGAGGGGTGGTTAGTGTTATGGTTAGGGTATTAGATTAGGGGTTAGTGTTAGGGTTTGGCTTAGGTTTAGGTTAGTTAATTTGGGTTAGGTGGGATTAGGGGTTAATGACTAACGGACGTTAACGCCGTTAGTCATTAAGGGCAACTGGATGTATTTTTTGAAAAGTGGGGGTATATGGTGAATTTGGAAACTTGCGAGGGTATATGGTGCAAAAAAAAATTTGTCAGGGGTATATGGTGAAAAAAACGTTTTATTAATGATTGTTCATCTTCTTTTTTTGCCATACATGATTGGGTCTATAATTTGTTCTCTATTTCTTTATAAACCCTTTAGGCAAATGTTTCATTCCCTTTTCTTTGATCACCCAAAGCATATGCCTACAAGGGATGCCCTCTCTTTCTAACATTTTACATAAGCAATGTGCATTTTTTTCAAGTTTATTGTAGACTACTTTGAATACCTTGTTGAATCTTTTTCAATCAATAATGCATATATTCTCAAACTCTTCTTCATTTGTCATGCTTTAGATATTGCAATGGAAACAAGCTAGTACTAACTCCTCTTGGAACTCATAGAAAATAGAATGCATAAATTCCTCCGATGCATGAATCTTCAAGTCCAAAGGAGTCTTTCTTTGGGGCATTGAATTTCTTGAATCATATGTTAGTCTTGTTTGCTTGTGTCTTTGGGCATCAATGGCACTCTCATATCTCATCCAAAACTCAAAAAGAGTAAGACGAGGAGTGGTTAAGTTATTGAAGAAGTTGTTCTCGCTTTCAGATCTTGAAGTTGTCCTCATAGTTCCAGACATAGGGACATCCCTATAATAGACTGGTATCCAACTTTCTTTAATGGTAAACATGTGTTGGAGCCATTTATTGTCATATAAATGATACTTGGACAAGATTGATTTCCACTTGTTGTCAAACTCCTCTGGCTCAATTTCTTTGCTCCAAACACAAGAGCAAAATTCTTGAAAGAATTTTGTGTCTTCACCAAAATCAGACTCAATCTTCTTTGGTAGTTTTTCCATGATGTGCCACATGCATAGCCTATGCATAGTCTCCTCATTACCAAATACTTTCTCGAAGGCTATTTTCATGGAAGGATCTTGATCTGTGATTATGATCTTTGGTGTACAATTACCCATTGCCTTCATGAATGCATTAAACAACCAAATGAAGGACTATATAGTCTCATTAGCTATGAGTCCAGCAGCAAATGTCACGCAGCTTTTGTGATGATCTATTCCAGTAAAAGGTGCAAAGACCATTGAGTACTCATTCATAGAGAACGTAGTATCAAATGATACAACATCTCCAAACACCTCATAACTCTTGATACTAATGGGATCTGCCCAAAAGACTTTCATCAAGTGACCTTTCTCATCAACATCATAATCATAATAGAATGAGTTACACATCTCCTTCTTTCTTTCAAAGGTGTCAATTAGCATTTGTGCATCATAGTCTTTTATATGTTTCCTCACATCTCTTTGGAAATTCTTAAAGTCACTCATTGATGCCCCTACATTTTCGTATCTTCCCACAATCTCTTTCATTGTTCTATAAGACTTCACGGCTCCTAAATTAGCCCTAGCATTATCCATGATGAACTTTTTGCGCACTAATGTGAGGTTTCTAGACTGTTTAACATGATGCATGAAGGTCGGGGTGGCTAAAACATGTGTGTGTCCTTTATGAAATGCAAAAACCATATACTTGCCTTCTTTGGAAAGTGTGAACTTTACCCGAGCATGACACCCAAATCTAACCACTGCTCTTTTTCTTTTACACTCAGAATCAGTTTTAGGATTCTCTCTAAACCCTTCTTTGCTGCACACACAATACTTAGAAGTAATCACTCCATCTGATTTCCTCTTCTTTACAGTAGATAAACGACTTGTAAAGCCGCATACCTTTGCATAACTTTCATAAAAAGTAATTCCCTCTTCCAACGTGTTGAATTTCATTCCCACTTGTGGTTTAACATCAGATGAACAAAAAGGATACCATTTCTTTGAGTGAGAAGGATTTGCATGTGGTGTTGAAGGACTTATCGTGGATAGATCTAGCATAACAAGTAAAATAATATTCAAATATGGAAAAATAAGCCTACAAACTACTGAATTAGTACACTACTACTCATTGTTAATATCAATGAACAATAAAAAAAAAGATTTGTATTTGTTTTTACAAGTACCTATACTTGGAACACTAGTTGGGCATTCAAGTATTACGCATATTTGCTGTACGTTGCTTCGTAGAATCAACATCCATAAAGTCGTCCATATATAGAGTTTAGCAAACGGATGACATTAGCAACTGCAATATACACATTATTACTAAAATAAGTTCATTTATCAAAAAGTATAGAATGTCATAAGCTGACTTGATTCACAACAACCAGTGAATTAAAAATTAAAATAGATGCCCATCAATTTTTGGTCATTCTCTCTACTACATTCATTCAAGGCAAAATAAAAATTAAAATAGGTTAAAAAAGTTAAGTCTGTTACAATTAACCCTCAAATAGTTCAACTCACTAGAATATGAAAATCAAACCAACCAGAAAACAAAACCATTTAACCATCTAACAACCATCCAACATAAAACATAATCCAATAAACTATCCAATAAGGTCACACACATAGTCATAGCTAGATTCTTCAACAGTTATCAAAATACATCAACTAAGCCAAAAAAAACACCAAATCAACTCACATGATCAACCTGCTGCAAATTGAGCTTCCAAGTTTCGATTCAACTAAAGCTCAGCTCCCTGTATTAGATTTACACCAATAGCAGCAAATATGCTAAACGGTCGCTTGAATGTGATTTAAAGGATCAAGCTGCTCACTCCGTTTATATTCACACGCACAACCAGTGGAACATCCTTTCCTATCAACATGTAAATTGCACCATATTTGCTGTACGTTGCTTCGTAGAATCAACATCCATAAAGTCGTCCATATATAGAGTTTAGCAAACGGATGACATTAGCAACTTCAATATACACATTATTACTAAAATAAGTTCATTTATCAAAAAGTATAGAATGTCATAAGCTGACTTGATTCACAACAACCAGTGAATTAAAAATTAAAATAGATGCCCATCAATTTTTGGTTATTCTCTCTACTACATTCATTCAAGGCAAAATAAAAATTAAAATAGGTTAAAAAAGTTAAGTCTGTTACAATTAACCCTCAAATAGTTCAACTCACTAGAATATGAAAATCAAACCAACCAGAAAACAAAACCATTTAACCATCTAACAACCATCCAACACAAAACATAATCCAATAAGCTATCCAATAAGGTCACACAGATAGTCATAGCTAGATTCTTCACCAGTTATCAAAATACATCAACTAAGCCAAAAAAAACACCAAATCAACTCACATGATCAACCTGCTGCAAATTGAGCTTCCAAGTTTCGATTCAACTAAAGCTCAGCTCCCTGTATTAGATTTACACCAATAGCAGCAAATATGCTAAACGGTCGGTTGAATGTGATTTAAAGGATCAAGCTGCTCACTCCGTTTATATTCACACGCACAACCAGTGGAACATCCTTTCCTATCAACATGTAAATTGCACCAGGAGTAGCTTCAAGAATGTTGATAAGCAATGAACAATTTCCCAAACCCCCAATTTTCAAGCTCATGGAAACCAAAAGCAACAATTTCAGAATCATAGTGTCTCACTTCCCAACTCATCAGTGGCATTAAAATTAAACTGTTTCATGACGGGCGTGGCTTTGCCGTCGGTCGCCTTAATAAGATCATTATAATAACTATTGGATTTCTTCTTAACAGCACCAGACAATGCAAACCAGATCTTAGGCCTCAAAACAGGGGAATTCCCTTCCTAATTAACCTCTTCAATGTAATAACATTAGCTAAAGCTGATAATTTAAGGGAAGCTTTAAGGGTTGATGAAATTTGAGTTTGAAGGTACCAATTTGCACCTTTGCTAGCTTCTAATGCCCACCAATCCCTTCCTTAAATTCTACCTATCCTATAGCCCAAGTTCTAGTAAAAAGCTAGCAGTACTCTTATGTTGCCATTTTTCAAGCAAAACTTTAGGAAGAATCAAGAATAGGGAGTAGAGAGATGGAATGAGTTCACCAAAAATTCACCAAAAGAAAGAGAGATGAAATGAGTTCATCAAAAAAGAGTCAAAAAAAGATAAAGTAGAATGCAGACTAGACTTTTCCCTCCCTTTTTCACCAGTACTATCACTATAGAACAGATAATAAGAGCAATAGCTATTACATGATCATGGAAATTAGATATTCTATATTTCTTTTGATCTCCTATAGTTCAACAGGAATATGAAAATTAGATACTCTAGAGCTACCAGAAAATACATACTAAACACCAACATTAGAAGTTCGCAACATATATTATTGCGTCTTTTAATAAAACAGTAAAATTGAGTAGGCATGATTTGTGTACCAATAGATACTAAAGTGAAAATTCCATGTAAGATCTAAGAAACCGCATTGAGTCAACCGGCAAACTCAATTTAAATTTGAGCCCGAGTAGGCAGTACCGCAGACCGCAGTAGCTCTGGAAAAACAAAAGAAAACACACTCAGACTCTCGTCCCTCCTTTGTCCCTCTTCTTAGCTCGTGCTCCATCAATTTGCCCCAAATCCAGACATCCCCATCAATCTTATTCATTAAATTGCAAATCCCAGAATTTAATTTCACAAAAAAAATTATCGACTAAATATATCGACTAAATTGGTAACTGAAAATAGCACTAAATTTGAGGAACAAGTATTAAATTATTCATCCCTAATTCTTCATTTTTGCTTAATAACTGATATAGTGTTGAATATAGAAAACCCTAAATCGCATTGCTTTTTCACTTATTTAAGAAAAGGCTGAGGTTCATCTTTAACATTTGAAAATTCTTCTCTTTCAATTCATTAGATGGAAACATGAATTCAGCAGCATTTAGGACTAGTATTGACGGCCCGTTTGGTAAGAGACCATAAATGGTGGGAATGGTAATGCATTATAGTGTAAATTTGTACTAGAAATCCAATGTCATTACCTATGGTAATGCTACTCCATCCCAAGATATCCATTTTCTCCCTAAAATCTCATTACTATCCATTACCATTTAGGAAGGTGGTATTGGGTGGTAATGGAAATTTATAAGAGGAAACCCATGTTTTGTGATAAAATTTCATTCCCATGGTCATTGACATGAGAACTTCTTTACAAATTTACACTAAATTTCATTACCATTACCACTATTTATGACCACTAACCAAACAGACCGTTAGGGTTTTTCATTCACAACAACAGATAAAAAAATTCAAAATCTAGCATACACAATTTAGACACAAAGTTTCGAAACTTTCTTACTCAAAGTACCAGAGAAGTTGCGGTTCCGCCAAAAAGTTTCCGAATTTGTTCCTCAATTTCTCGAAAATTCTTTGATTTCTTGTTATATGTTCGTGGAATTTTGAATTGAATTTGTTCTTCTTCGAAGACTGAATGACATTGCGAGGGGGAGAATTGCGTGAGGGAGAAGAATCAAGGAGCGTCGTTGTGCCAAATGCTAGAATAGTATTTCGGGGCTTTCTTATATAGGTATTGGAGTTCTCATGGTAAGGTGGTTGTCATAATTGGGTGGTCCTCGCTGGAACCGAACCCTATATATAGATATATTATAAGTATATATATATATTGTAAGTATTGATGTTGTATTCCATGTTTTGATGATGAAAAATACTTAGGTTATAATATAGTTTTTATTTTGTGAAAAATATAAAATACCAAAAATAATGTAATGTTTATTATTGCATTTATATCTTGTGGAGAAAGATTATTTATTTAATCTAAGTCAAGATATTAGTTTTATACACTTTGAATTTTTATTATAAGGTATGTTTGATATATCTAGTAACTTAGAATCTTTGGATAAAAGATTCTTAGTTATTAGATGGATGTTGCTTTGCTTGATAATAGGTTGAAAAGTGCTTGGCATATTATGTGGAACAACTTCCATGAAGCTAGCTAACTGTTCCAACAAACTCGCTGGAGATACTCCCACTAACGGATAGTGGAAGCTGGTTTATTTCCGTTGCAATGAATGTGGAGGAAGTGCAACGAAACTTGAGCCATTATCTCCACATCACTACAAGCGAACATCATGGAGAACATGGAGCATTATAATTCCTGAAGAAGAAGCTAGATAGCAGCAGCTATATAAGAGGAAGATCATTCAAAGAAAATAATACAACTTTCTTAAGCGAAAATTCATTATTATATTAGAAAATTTTCTTGTAATTTCCTCTCTTATTCAACAATCATACTTTGTAATATTCATAGTGTTTGGGTGAGAGAAAATTCAGAGAATATCCTTGTAATCAAGAGAGAGAAAGAAAGAGAGAAAAGAGAAGACTTCGAGTGAAGTCAAAGTGAGTGTCATCAGTTCAGGGGGAACTGAGTGACTGGGAACAAGTTCCTAGAGGAACAGAGAAGGTCCATTAATAGGTTGTAAAAAGATAGAGTCTTTTGGCCTATTATAGTAAAGAGAGTTTGAGTCAAAATCTCTCGTGGTCAAGGTTTTTCTTCCTATTGGGCCTAGGAAGTTTTCCTTGTAAAAATCTCGTGTGTTTGTCTCTTTCTATTTTTAGTTTGTTTTAATTCCGCAATACAATTTGAAAATTTCCCCTCAACTACAATTCACCCCCCTCTTGTAGTTGTTCTAGTGTTCATACTAGAATAACAATTGGTATCAGAGCCTAATACCTCCAGAATCAGCTAACACTGAGGAGATTGTACCTGGAATAATGAACACTATGGGAGAAAAGCTTGATGAAGGGTATTCAACTCAACGCCCACCTATGTTCAATGGCAAACATGATCCATACTGGAAGAATCGTATGGAGATATATATCAAAGCTGAAAATTACCAAGTATGGATGGTAATTGAAATTGGTGACTTTGAAGTCACAAAGAAGAACGAGAAAGGGGAACTGATTCTAAAAGCCCTTGCCGAGTTTGACAAAGATGACTTCGACAAAATGGAAATGAACAACACGGCCAAGAAGCTGCTCCATTGTGGTCTTGGTCCCCATGAACACAACCGAGTCATGGGATGCAAGACTGCTAAGCAAATGTGGGAACTCCTTCAAATCACACATGAAGGAACAAGCGAAGTGAAACGATCAAAGATTGATATGCTTATGCATAAGTACGAATTGTTTCACATGAAACAAAAGGAGCATGTTCAAGACATGCTCACTCGCTTCTCAAACATCATAAACGAACTTGAATCTTTGGGAAAGATAATCTCTCCAGAGGAACAGATTCGTAAGGTACTAAGGAGTCTACCACAAGATGAGAAATGGATGGCCAAGACTACGGCATTGTTGGAAACAAAGGACATCACAAATTTCAACATTGAACAACTTGCTGGTTCCTTGATGACCCATGAGTTACATCTAGAAACTCATGAAACTGAATCATCGAAGCCTAAGGCTTTGGTCCTCAAATCAGAGGAACAAGAAGATTCAGAAACTGATGATGAAGAAGCTACGATGATTGTAAGAAGATTCAAGAAATTCTTCAACAAGAATTACAAAGAAAAGGTCACAAAGAAACCAACGAAGTTAAGTTGCCATAAGTGTGGAGGCCTTGATCATTTCATCAAGGAGTGTCCTCAATGGGATAACGAGAAAGCAAAAGGGAAGTACAAAGAAAAGGGCAAGGAACAACAAAAGCCTTTCTCGAGAAATGATATGAAAAGAGCCATGGTTGCAGCATGGGGAGAGTCTGACTCAGAGGAGGAGCAGGAACAGACTGAGGAAGAAACTGCCCATCTATATCTCATGGCGAATATCGAAGACAAAGTGGAATCATCAAACCCCAAGGTAAGTTTTAATGCCATTGAAGAGGAACTTACAGAACTTAATAAAAGCCAATTACTAAAACTTTTATTAGAAACCTTAGATGACTACAAGGAAGTTTGCACAAAAAGAGATCAATTAACTAATGCCTTCAAAGTCACTAAGAATCATTCTAATTGGCTTAACACATTAAAATGTGATACTGAAAAAAGATTCTTTGAACTTTTTTACAAGAGTAGAGTTTATCAAGAAGCATTTGAAAAAGTCAAAAACAAAAATTATCTTTTAAATTTGGAATTGGCAGAATTGAAATTGTTTGTTACTGAAGGAACAATCTCTTCACCTAATACCAGAATCAATGCTGAAAATTTCAAAAATGATTATGAAAATGTTTTACAAGAAAATCTGGTATTAAGGAAGAAACTGGAACCCTCAAGGAACACGCTTCCTGATCCAGTCACTTGGATACAAAAATATCAAAACAAAGGAAGAGATGGTCTCGGTTTCAATCACAAGAAGAAGAATAAAAAGAAAAAATATGTTGATCTGCCAAGTAGTAAAATATGTTCTTACTGTGGGAAAAGTGGTCACATAGTGTCTGACTGTTCCACCAGAGAAGAACGTATTAAGAGGAACACGTACCTAGTGAAACAGGTTTGGAAAGTTAAGAAAGACTCAAGTCCAACAAAGGAACCCAAGCTAGACTGGGTTCCTACCACTAACTAGTTTGCTATGGTACATGCTGAAGTGAGGGGGAACAACCTGTGGTACCTCGATAGCGGTTGTTCTAAGCACATGACAGGAGATAGATCCAAATTTCTCTCACTTTCAGTCTATAATGGAGGAATTGTGACCTTTGGAGACAATCTTACAGGTAATATAGTAGCAATTAAGATTGGTAAAACTCAGTCACATTCCATAGATAATGTATTTTTGGTCGAGGGTTTAAAGCATAGTTTACTTAGTATATCTCAGTTTTACGATAAGGGAAATAATGTGAAGTTTACTAATGAGTCTTGTGTAGTCAGCAATGAAAGTACAAGAACCAAGATCCTTGAGGGAACGAGGAAAGGGAACACCTACATGGTCGACCTAAACCTTGTTCCTAGGAATAATCTTACATGCTTAAGTGTGATCGAAGCTGATCCTCAACTATGGCACAAACGTTGCGGTCATGCAAGCCTGTCCCTACTGCATAAACTAAGTGGGAAGAACTTGGTAGTTGGTTTACCAACAATTAAGTCTTTGAACCATGGTGTTTGTGATTCATGTGTTAAAGGCAAGCAAGTGAGATCATCATTCAAATCCAAGAAAATGGTAAGCACACAAAGTCCATTGGAACTTCTTCACATGGACTTATGTGGCCCTGTACGCATCCAAAGTCAGTCTGGTAAGAGATATGTATTAGTCATAGTAGATGATTTTTCAAGATACACATGGGTTATTTTTCTTCATAATAAGGATGAGACGTTTGATGAATTTCTAACCTTTGCTAAAAAGATTCAAAGAACAAGTTGTTTTAAATTAAAACATTTAAGATCTGACCATGGTAAGGAGTTTGAAAACTCCAAGTTTGATGAATTTTGCAGCAATGAAGGGTTAGATCATAACTTCTCAGCTCCAAGGACACCACAACAAAATGGTGTAGTCTAAAGGAAGAACCGGACCCTTGAGGATATGGCAAGGACGATGATAATTGCAAGTGGTCTTCCAAAGAATTTTTGGGCTGAAGCAGTGAATACGGCATGCTATATCATCAATCGTGTCATGCTAAGGCCAATTACATTGAAGACACCTTATGAGCTCCTTAGAGGAAGAAAATCCAATATCGCTTACTTTCGTATTTTTAGATGTAAATGCTTTGTACATAATAATGGAAAGGACAATCTAGGAAAATTCGATGCTAGAAGTGATGAGGCTATTTTTCTAGGATATGCCTTAAGTAGTAAGGCTTATCGTGTTTACAATAAGCGAACAATGTGTGTTGAGGAAAGTGTTCATGCTATATTTGATGAGACTAACTCCTTGCAGGAACAGAGTCATAATGATAACTTTGAAATTGGTTTGACTCGTCCTGACGAGTTTAATCATTGTGATGAGGAACTAACCCCTACAGGAAAAGAGAAGAAGCAAGTTCCTGATCCAGAGAAACATGTGCCTGATCCTCACGAGGAACAAGCAACAGAAGGAACTTAGGAAGATGAAGGAGCTCATGTACCTGGAGAAGATCAAGTGAATCAAACACTTCAAGAAACTCAAGAGGCAACTAGGAGATTTGATTCAAAGCCTTGGAAACACCTAAATTCTCATCCTTTAGAATTGATAATAAGTGACATTGAAAAGAGAACTCAAACGAGATCCCAAATGAAGATTTTTTGTGCTTTTCACGCTTTCTTATCTATGACAGAACCTAAGGACCATATGGAAGCGCTCAAAGAGGCTGATTGGATCAATGTTATGCAAGAGGAGCTAAATGAGTTCCAGAGGAACAAAGTCTGGCACCTGGAGACTAAGCCAAAGAACCAGAAAGTTATTGGACTTGAATGGGTCTTCAGGAACAAGCTCGATGAGCATGGAACAGTGGTAAGGAACAAGACCAGACTTGTAGCCAAAGGTTATAATCAATAAGAAGGTATTGATTTCGATGAAACCTTTGCTCCTGTTGCTAGGATAGAAGCAATTAGAATTTTGATTGCCTTTATGGGATTGATGTTGTACCAAATGGACGTCAAATGTGCATTTCTAAATGGTTTTTTACTTGAAGACGTCTATGTGGAACAACCTCCTGGATTTGAAAATCCTGAACTTCCAAATCAAGTCTATAAGCTTGATAAAGCTCTTTATGGGTTGAAACAAGCTCCTAGATCTTGGTATGAAAGGTTGTCAAAATTCTTACTTTCACATGATTTCATAAGAGGTAAAGTTGATAGAACCTTGTTCCTTCGATCAAAAGGAACAGACATATTAGTAGTCCAGATTTACGTTGATAATATAATATTCGGTGCTACTAATGATCTTCTTTGTAAGGAGTTTGTTGATCTTATGAGTAGTGAGTTCGAAATGAGTATGATGGGAGAGTTGAACTTCTTTTTGGGATTGCAAATCATGCAAACTGAAAGAGGAACAATGATCCATCAACAAAAATATGTCAAGGAACTGCTGAAAAAATATGGACTGGAACAATAAAAAAACCAACCACACTCCCATAGGAACAGGAACAAGGTTGGATGAAGATGCAAATGGTAAGTATGTAAACGAGAAGCAATATCGAGGTATGATTGGTTCACTACTTTACTTAACAGCAAGTAGACCCGATATCTCTTTTAGTGTTGGTTTATGTGCTCGATTCCAATCAAATCCCAAAGAATCTCACTTAACGGCGGTTAAGAGAATTCTAAGGTATTTGAAGGGAAACGATGACTTATGTTTGTTCTATCCTCGAAGTGATGTTTTTGACCTAGTAAGCTATTCGGATGCGGATTATGCTGGAAACTTGGTTAATCGCAAGAGCACATCAGGCATTGTCCAGTACCTAGGAACAAGCTTGGTCTCTTGGAGCTCAAAGAAGCAAAATACTGTTGCCTTGTCCACTGCAGAGGCAGAGTATGTGGCTGCTGCTGCATGCTGTTACCAGGTCCTTTGGATCAAGCAACAAGTAAGAGACTTTAGCATTAAGTTTAAATGTGTTCCTATCTATTGTGATAATACTAGTGCAATTTGCATTTCTGAAGATCCAGTTCATCATTCAAGGGTCAAGCATATTCACATTAGGCATCATTTTCTTAAGGATAATGTAGAAAAAGGTCTTGTTAAAGTCGAATTTTGTCCAACAGAAAATCAAATAGCTGACATATTGACTAAACCACTTCCTAGAGAAAAGTTTGAGAAAATTCGCTTAGAGCTAGGGATGATTAGAATTCATTAAGTGTGCTACTTCAAATAAAACCCTTAGTTACAAGATTACACTAAGTGGCGAGCAACACTTTGTGAATTTATTCATACATTACACAGTCATTGTAAAGGACTCACATTAGTCTTTATAATACTCCCCTTATTGTCCATGCATATACTTGAGCAAAAATAGAAAGGTCTTTGTACATATAGCTTGAACATGTAACATGCAGTTCACACCTTCTACTTCTTTTTATTCTTTTCACGTAAATATTATCCCCATTTTATCTCATTATATTTTATTTTCTTTTTCATCAATTTATTATCTTTCTTCATTCATCCCCCACAAATAAATTTTTTTTGGCAACGCTTCACCAGCGTTCATGTACAAACCTAAAAATAAAATGATTCAACGGATTTAAAGAAGGAAGGGAAAAGCCGCATTTAATTCTTTTTCACCATCTTCCATAAATCTACCCAAAATAAAAACCCATCACATCAAATCAAACTTACACAGCAAATTCACCTCTTTTACCCAAAACCATTAACTCTACAAAACCGCTTTTCTCTCTCTCTCACACACAAAAATCTCTCAACTTCATCTTCTTCACCTAAACCCTAAATGGCTCCCAAACGAAAAACCTCCGATGATACCAAAAAATTTCCGGCAGAAAAATCCTCACCTCTGGTGGATTACAACGAAAGCGAGAATGAGTCTTCCAACTCAAATGAAGATTCCCTGGGTTCTCAAGATAATTCGGCTGACATTGAGGTCAATTCTCCAAAGAAGGAAGAAGATTTAGATGAAGTGAAAACAGAGCAAGAAAAGGAAGTTTTGGTTCCTACAAAAAGGGGTAAGAAATCTAAGTCTTCCAAATATATCATAGGGTTTTGTGTTGATTTCTCTTGGTGCAAGAAAATTAAGTGGGATCGGTTTCTTGATCTTGTTAAGTTTCAAAAATGGTTTAAAGTGTTAAGTTTTAATGAGGGTCTTTATGAGAGTGAGATGAGTGAATTCATTGCTAGTTTTGAAAATACCGAGGGGCTGTGCATTAGTGTCGTTAATGGAAAACTGGTTAAGTTCACCGAAAAGAACTTGGGTGAATGGTTTGAGGTACCAACTGAAGGGTACAAGGACTATATAAAGGGTAGGGCTAAGTTGAATGTCAATGGTGCTTCAAATTCTGCTATTCTGAGTTTCTTTGGGGGTAAGGATTCTGACCTGTCCCTAGATTAAAAAGATCTCTCTCCATATCATAAATTTATGTTTCATCTTGTTTGGCGCTTTATTTTGCCAAGGACATCCAAGAGGACTCAAGCGAGCCTCATGGATCTTTCTTTAATGTTTTGTCTTGCCAAGAATATAAAAATAAATTTCCCTGCTTTAATGATTTCTCATCTTTCCCATTGTATTACCCACAACACAAAAGTTGGGTATGCAAACCTTATTTCTGTTATTCTCAAAAAGAACCAAATTAAACTCCCTTCTAGTACCTCTTTTAATTTAGAGCCTGATAATTATTTGACTAAGGAGACTTTATCCAGGCTGTCTTTGAGGGTACAAGGTGGGAAGTTGGAATTTGAGGTTGCAGAACCTAAGGGAAAGGTAGAGACTGGGAACAAGAGGAAGTTTGAGGAGGAGGTCAGTGCTGAAGGACCTAGGTCAGTAAGGAAGAGTCAAAGGATTGCTGTGACCAAGGCTCCCAAGGAACAGGGTCAGGGTGTTGTTCATATTGATCTGGAGGAGGATCAGGCTCCTTCAGGATCAAGGGCTATTGATTTTCCCCTTCTCTCCACTACTGGTCTCCATGGCATTCTACATTCAATTCAGGAGTCTATGTCCCTCTTGCACACAAGAGTCCAGGATGTTGAAGCAAGGATTGCCATAGTTGATCTTCAACAGGAGCAGATCCTAGAAGGAGTGAAGAAATGCGATTCTGCAGTTCGTGAGAAGATTGACGCTGTGGTCGCTTCTTATGTTGTTCGCCCTAAACCCTCCAAGCCCTAATCCCCTTTCCTTCCCTCTAATCTGATGAAACAATGTTATAATTTTTTTTGGTTTGTATTAAACAATGGTGGTTTGTTGTTACTCTCTCTTTATCACATTTTTGGATGTGGTAAACACATCAGTTTATGGTGATAATTTTTTTTTGGTTTATATCTTTTATCTCTTTTCATCTCTTATTATCTTGCTTCTCTTCTTGTCCTCTTTGCTTCTTTCTTTTATTTTTTTTGAACTCAGCTAATGCATTTTTCATGTCTCGGTGCATTGCTCCCATCTTAATATGCTCATTAAAATGTTTGGATGGCTAGTATTATTAGATGAATGTTTGAGCTACTACACCTTGACATTGTTGTATATGATGCACTCTTAGAGTCCTACTGGGTACTTAGTTGTTTTTGATGATGACAAAAGGGGGAAGTAGAGTGGCACATAAAAATTCAATTCTAGTCTTCTTAGTTTTTAGGTGATGCTTTTCAGATTTTCTTTGCATTATCTTCAAAACTGATTTCTATTAGGAGTCATTAGCTTGTTAATTTTTTGTTAGGTTTAATTAGATTGTCAGTCCATGTTAGTTTAGTGCTAGTTTTACTTTTTAGTCTTTTGTTAGTTTTGTTTGTTTTATTTTTTTAAAGTCATTAGCTCTTGATTCTTTTGCTCTGATTTTTTTTTTCTTTAGTTTCTTAGTTTATGATTATTTTATATTTTTATATGCCTTATATTTACCATCATCAAAAAGGGGGAATATTGTTGTATTCCATGTTTTGATGATGCTAAATACTTAGGTTATAATATAGTTTTTATTTTGTGAAAAATATAAAATACCAAAAATAATGTAATGTTTATTATTGCATTTATATCTTGTGGAGAAAGATTATTTATTTAATCTAAGTCAAGATATTAGTTTTATACACTTTGAATTTTTATTATAAGGTATGTTTGATATATCTAGTAACTTAGAATCTTTGGATAAAAGATTCTTAGTTATTAGATGGTTGTTGCTTTGCTTGATAATAGGCTGAAAAGTGCGTGGCATATTTTGTGGAACAACTTCCATGAAGCTAGCTAACTGTTCCAACAAACTCGCTGGAGATACTCCCACTAACGGATAGTGGAAGTTGGTTTATTTCCGTTGCAATGAATGTGGAGGAAGTGCAGCGAAACTTGAGCCATTATCTCCACATCACTACAAGCGAACATCATGGAGAACATGGAGCATTATAATTCCTGAAGAAGAAGCTAGATAGCAGCAGCTATATAAGAGGAAGATCATTCAAAGAAAATAATACAACTTTCTTGAGCGAAAATTCATTATTATATTAGAAAGTTTTCTTGTAATTTCCTCTCTTATTCAACAAGCATACTTTGTAATATTCATAGTGTTTGGGTGAGAGAAAATTCAGAGAATATCCTTGTAATCAAGAGAGAGAAAGAAAGAGAGAAAAGAGAAGACTTCGAGTGAAGTCAAAGTGAGTGTCATCAGTTCAGGGGGAACTGAGTGACTGGGAACAAGTTCCTAGAGGAACAGAGAAGGTCCATTAATAGGTTGTAAAAAGATAGAGTCTTTTGGCCTATTATAGTAAAGAGAGTTTGAGTCAAAATCCCTCGTGGTCAAGGTTTTTCTTCCTATTGGGCCTAGGAAGTTTTCCATGTAAAAATCTCGTGTGTTTGTCTCTTTCTATTTTTAGTTTGTTTTAATTCCGCAATACAATTTGAAAATTTCCCCTCAACTACAATTCACCCCCCCTCTTATAGTTGGTCTAGTGTTCATACTAAAATAACAATTGAGAAACAGAAGAAGTATTCAACTTGTTTTCATTTACGTATTCTTTACTTTTGGATCCAAATCCAATATATCTATACTCTCAAGCAGCAATCCGAATATGCATATTTTCATCATTAAAACCATTATTCTCCGAAACAATGAAAAGAATTATTTATTTATTTATTTTATACTACAATTAAAGATTACAGGCTTATACCAATTGCCTAACATATTTTTTTCATGTTGCCAGCCAATGGTTTGTGATTGAGCAAGTCAAACATGGATCAGGGAACATATACGCAGTTACTGCTCTTCTCCTTACCAAGATTATGCGGAATTTAGTTAATCATATATACTAATAAAAGAAGAAAACTTAATTCCTACGTGTCAACCTACTAAGCTTCGAAGCCTCACATTACTCCTCAGTTTCTCATTGCATTTCATACATCTGCCATGTGTCATATTCTTCAAACCTCTCACTGTTAGAGCACAATTTTTGGGCGTTACTCAATTCCTTCAATCAATCATCTAATATTATAGGCAACAAATCATACACCAATAAACCGATTATGTTAAGGATTTTTAATTTGAATCAAGCACTTTCCAAAAGAATAATAACGTGTAAACTTCAAGGAAAAAAGAATAATTCACACAAATCATTCTATCAATAACATACTTCCTCCGTTTCTTTTTAAGCGAGTCACTTTCCTTTTAAGGAAATGTCACAATAAGTGACACACTACTTAAAATGGCAAAAAAAAATCTTTGTAATTACAAAATTGCCATTACTAATTTTATTTACCAACCTAATTAATCACTCACCTAACAATTTAACCTAGATTTAATTAATTCACCCTCTCTCTCTCCTCAACCCTTCCCCCACCCAAATCCCAATAGCCCCCTGTCTCTCTCTCCTCTGTACCTCGTAACCACCCTTCCCTCTCCCCATAACCCACCTTTGTTCCACCCTTCTTCTTCCTAATTGCCCAATCTCTTATCTCTCTCCCCTAAATCGCAGCGACCGTACGGCCGGCAGTGGTGGCATCGGTGGTCCATGGCAGGTGGTGGGTTGAGGATAGATGGGGGTGGTGGGTTGAGGAGAGAGAAGAGATGGTTGGAGGTGGGCTAAGGAGAGATGGGGGTGGTGGTGGGGAGGATTGAGGAGAGAGAAAGGGAGGTGGGTTGAGGAGATGGTGGTGGTTTACTTGGATGGTCCTCCAACCATCTCTTCACTCTCCTCCACCCACCAAGGCCATCGGAAGTTCAAAGAAGAAAAAGGACGCCGGAGGAGTGTAGGGGGGTGACGGAAGAGGGGCTAGCAAAAACCACCACCGACGATAGAAGTTTCGTCAGACTTGGTTGTGCTGCCACTGAAGTTATAGTCGGTGGTGGTGGTGAGTTGTGGTACGTAGGCCCTATTCTTTTGAACTTATTTTGGCTGAAATTAAATTAACTGAACTGAAATTAAATTAACTGAAATTAAATTAAATTAACTGAAATGAAATTAAATTAACTGAAATTAAATTAACTGAACTGAAATTAAATTTATGATTATTATTGTTGTTATTATTATTATTATTATTATTATTATTATTATTATTATTATTATTATTATTATTATTATTATTATTATTATTATTATTATTATTATTATTTATTTTTAATTTTTTATTTATTACTTATTATTTTTTATTTTTTATTTTATTATTATTATTATTTATTTTTATTATTATTATTATTATTATTATTATTATTATTATTATTATTATTATTATTATTATTATTTATTATTATTTATTATTATTATTATTATTATTATTATTATTATTATTATTATTATTATTATTAAGTTGAACTTAACTGAACTTAAATTAAATTAACTAAACTGAAATTAAATTAACTGAACTGAAATTAAATTAAATTAAATTAACTGAAATTAAATTAACTGAACTGAAATTAAATTAACTGAACTGAAATTAACTGAAAATAAGTCCAAAAGAACAGGGTCGTAGATGGCAAGTGGTGCAGTGGGGGGGGATAAATTTCTGGTTAAGGTGTATGTGGTTGGTGGATGATTAGTCAAGCTTTTTATTTAATTAAATTACATAATCTCTCTTGTATGTGGTCCCCAACTTTCTCTCTCTAAAGTCCTTGATTGGTGTACCACTTCTCTATGTTTCACTTAAAAAGAAACGGAGGAAGTATATGCAAAAATCGGAAATCATTTTTTAATGGGTGACAAATGAGACCAGGCTTCTGTTAGGCTTAATATGATGATTGTTAGTTTATGTGACAATAGAAATTAAAATTTAGAGAGAGAAACATCAAGAGTGAATGTCAAGAAACGGTGAGAAGAGATGAAGATTGAAGCATGTAGAGATGGAGGGTAAGATGGAGCATTAAGAGTGAATGCCTCAATTTAGAGAGAGAAATCAACATAATCATACCCATGGGCATTGGAGGGAGAGGAATGGAGGAAGAAGACAGATGAGCTGGGAAGGAGGACGAAAAGGAGCTAGGGATTCATGAGAGAGATAATATAGGGATAGTGGTGATAGGTTTAGTAAAGGTGATTGTCAAGTAGAGGTGAATGTCAAGTATAAATTAAAATCAATATTTTTGTTCAATTTGAAGTTAATTGTATGATTAGAGGTTTGGGGTGGCTATGGGAATATAATTAAAGGGATGAGGGTGGTTTTTATTGAAGGGTGGTTTATATTGAGTATAGCAAACCAATATGAAAAATAGTAATAATATATGCTAAATTCTGATTTTACCATGCTAAGTTGCATAATAGAGATGTGGTTTATTGTGCATTTTGGTCGAGTATGACCACTTTCTATTAGTAAGTTATGATAGTTGTGATAATCATAATTCAATTACTCCAGTATCCTCTACTTTTTCTGTATGGATAGAAATTAGTATTAATAACTAAGTTCAGGTGTATATTATGTTATCACTGCTTTCTCAAAGTTGTATATGTGTATGGTAACAAATTATGGAAAGAATGTGTATTCGTGAAATTACTACTAATTAGTTGTTGTACATAATATTCGTACAAAATTGTCTCACTTAGCATATCAAAATTCAGTTGTACTGCCTTTGTTTCCTTATAATTTAATCACTTTGGAACCAACCTTTAGATATTCAGTATATGAAAGTTAATAATATTTTGATGAGTGAGTCAATTTAATTTACTATAAAAGTATAACAGGTTTAATTTATAGAAGAATCATGAATAATCTTTTTTAAGACATTTATTTATAACATATCGTTAACATATAATTAGTTTTAAATTTGTTTGACCTAATTCAAAACCGCTTTATTTGATCTAGACACAGTCATGGATGGGATGCTTTTTTTTATTATAGTTGGAGAAGCTTGCGTGCCACAAAATATACTACCATCTCGGATTTACTAATTCATATAAGCCCTTTAATAGATGTATCTAATGGTAAGACAATCATACTATATAATGTTAACTATATGAGTTAATGGCAAGAGGAAAATAAGCTTAATGGACGCAATCTTATTTACTACTATACAATCAGTTTGTTTACTACACTAAATGAGAAAGGTGAATCAACAAAATAAGTTAATTGTCAAGCTCATATGTCAAAAGAGGGATTTATAAGTATTCAACTTTAGTTGGTTTATAAGAGAATGAAACTGTTGTGAAAAAAGATTAGATAAAGTTATTGAATTTGAAAAGTTGTTAATTTGCCAATGCACTTTGTTGACAGCTTTTTTTGTCTTTGATGTAAAAGATAACATTGAAATGTAGATCATATAGAGAACCTATAAAACACACATACATTATACAAGTACTGCGTATTTATATTTGTTTACTATACAACATTATCATTTTCTAAATTAGTCTTAATGAATATTACAAATTTTGTTGGATCCATTTATAATCTTCTGCCATTTGGATTAATGAATCGTCCGTTGAGAATGATAACAAAATTCATAGGTTGTTAGAAGAAACCATTTAATAACTTTATTTCCTCTATGAGGATATAAATATTCTAAAATTATTTGAAGGAAGAAATTAATGAGTAAGGGTTAATAGTGGGCCATTGGAGTCACTTGGGGTAGTCTTTAGGAGACGAAAAGTAAAGTGGGAAACCCTATATATATAATACTCATTCCGTCAGATGGAACGGGGAATAAGGTATGATACAATATATCATCGAAATTGTGGTCATTTCAGGTAGCAACGGGGAATAAGGTATTTATGTGAAAAGTAAAGTGAAAATGAGTAACCTATTTATCTTATAATTTTCTATAAAAGTAATGTTACAATTTGTAGACCATGCATCGTATGGATATTGGACTTGAAAGAGAGAAATCTAATGAGCATAGCGACACTAATTGAGAAAGGTAAATCAACAAAATGAGTTAATTGTCAAGCTTATATATATGTCGAAAGAGTGATTTATAAGTATTCAATTTTAGTTGGTTTATAAGAGAAAGAAATTGTTGTGAAAAGAGCAGATAAAGTTATTGAATTTGAAAAGTTATTAATTTGCATATGCACTTTGTTTTGACAAGTTCTTTTTTCTTTGATGTAAAATATAACATTGAAATGTAAATCAAATAGAGAACCTATAAAACACACATACATTATACAAGTACTGCATATTTATATTTGTTTACTATACAACATATTCATTTTCTAAATTAGTCTTAATGAAAAAGTAAACTTTTGTTGGCTTAATATATTCTAAAATTGTTTGTAGGAAGAAATTAATGAGTAAGGGTTAATGCTGGGCCATTGGAGTCACTTGGGGTAGTCTTTGGGAGGCGAAAAGTAAAGTGGGAAACCCTGTATAGTACTCAGTCCGTCAGATGGAACGGGGAATAATGTATGATACAATATATCCTCGAAATTGTGCTCATTTCAAGTAGCAACGGGGAATAAGGTATTTAGGTGAAAAGTAAAGTGGGAAACCCCATATGATACTTATTCCGTCAGATGGAATGGGGAATAAGGTATGATACAATATATCATCGAAATTCTGGTCATTTCAGTTAGCAATGGGGAATAAGGTATTTATACTCCGTATGGTACTCACTCCGTCAGATGGAACAAAATTTCCTATGAGGTTTCGAAAAAGGCAGTTTATGTTGGTCATGTGTTTAAAGTCAATGACAATCCTTATCGCATAGTGGGTTTGTATCTCCAGAGACCAGTTCTCAGTCATGTCCAATTTTATGTAGTCATTTCTCAGTCACGAGTAAAAATTGCCTAATAGTACTGATTTATGAGAAAGAACATGGGAAGTCTAATACTTTAAGGCCATTTCGAGGAAAAAATGAAGACCGTAATGTGGAGAGGGTTTCTGAGACAATTGACCCCCTTACTTGTTACTAGGATGAAGGCAAAGTTCGTGCAAATTTTCTCCCTTTTGAGGCGGTTGAGATCCTTAATTTATCTCAGCCATATCAATATTAGATGATTGCTTTGTGTGGGTCTACACCAAAATTGGTAAGTATTCTATTAAATCAGGCCATCACTTTATTATTTTTTGTAAGAATTCCCATACAGATGTTGTTGGTGGTCTATATTTCTATCGGAAGGGTGGAAGAAAATCTGGAATTCCAGTGTTCCTCCTAAGGTATTGTTGGCTTTGCTAATGATGATGTAATTGCTTATGACTAGGGATGTCAGTGGATAATGGACCCTACCTGGATCCGTGGATCCAGATCCGTTTTTAGCGGATCTAGATCCTCAAATTTTGGACCCTACGGATCCGGGTAGGATATGGATCCTAGTTTTTAAAAACGGATCTGGACCGAGTCCTTAGTTATTACCCGTATCCGGATCCATTACCCGTTTTTGAAAGTTATTTTAAAATATATAATTAAAAGGGTAAAAATTAATGTTATACTCTTAATGTTATTTATAATTGAATTTGTTATATTAAGGTTGAATGCTTGTGTACTTCAACATTGACAAATGAAGATGCTAAATGGCGTTGTTTTGTTCTTTAAAATCTTTAATTATTGTGAAAATTAGAGTCGTTAGAAGAAAATATATTAGGATCCGTTTTGGATCCGTTTAGGACCCGGATCCGTAGGATCCATTGGATCTGGATCCTCAATTTTATTACCCAGCGGATCCGAGTAGGATCTGGATGCATACCTAAAAAACGGATCAGGATCTGGATCCTAGAGGATCTGGTCCAGATCCTACCCGTTGACATCCTTACTTCTGACTATGTTATAGAAGTAGCTTCTTAATAAATTATGTTTTGCCCTAAAAAAAGTCTTCCAAAATATGAGTATCATGTATCTGCTAAACAACTTTATAATTAATATAAAGACATATTTCTCTTAAACACAAAGTTTTTGATCAAGTAGACGTAAAGAATCATTTATACGTTTTCAATGTAGTTGATATATAAACATTCTTATTATACTAAAAAGTTCCCGTACATTATGCACGGCTCCAAAACCTAGTAGTATTGATAATCGTTCTTTCTACCCACATACTTTGTAATTCTGCATTGTTTATTTTTTTATCGTTCTTGTCAGATTTAACTCAATTCAAATATTTAAAATAATAACTTTCTATAATTTTACTTACAAAGAAGATACTTCATATAGATAAGTTCAGATTTTGTAAATTTCATGGTCAATTTAATCTGATGAACTTTCATAACAAAACATTACTTTCCTTCACAAATGATCGAACAATTCCAGGATTTTCAAAATAATTTACAGCAGATTGATTATGGAGGAAAATAGTGCCGGATCTGGCAAAGGGGAGGGGAATACTAACGTTCAACCACCATCAATTATTAGTGCACTGGACATATTCACTACATACAAAGATATGACTCAAGGTAAAACATATTCCGTAATTCTTCTGAAGATGGAGACGTTCCAACATAGAATCTCAAAAGGGGTATGGGGATTATATTTGATACCCTAGTGCCCACAACCAAAAGGAATTAGGGCGAAAGGGGTGAGGGAAGAAATCTAAAAGTTCTGACTAAAACACTTTGTAGCACATAGAGCGTCTTGAACATGAGGCTAATTGCTATCCTAGATGACACTCTGATGGAATAGATACACATTACTTTTGAGAACTCAATCATCAGCCTCGACATTTTCGTTCTCGATGTTAGCTCCTTTGAGGTGCAGGTGTTTCTCCCGCTTCTGAAAATCCGTCAAGCCTTTCCCACTTCCAGTCACACCAACCTTACCATGTGGATCATCTGGGGACTTGAAAATGCTGTCTTTTTTGCGCCCTGAGAAGAAACCAACCTAGTGGGTGGGCATCAAAGAGCACCAAATTAATAGTCTTGAGAACACTTTTCACAGGTAAACTGTTAATTATATGTTGCCAAAAATAGACTACAAGATTTTTTAAAAATCAGGTTATTTTGTCTCGGAGTAATCCCATCGTATACCTATTTGGAAGGTCAGGTAATCACGTAAGTTTCTACTGGAAAGAAAAAGTTCTAGTGCAGCCACGAATTTGGTTAAATGTAGTGAAGCACAACAGAGAAAGACAAGAAAGAGGCAAGCATTCAACTAGTGTAGATATGCAGATAGTTAAGGAATTGTCAAATCTCAGGATCGATGTAAGCAGTAGCCGATCACAAGCAACCACAACAAACATACAACTTATAAACGGTACCTTTTTTGCGCGGCCTTTTGTAGTTTGAAACTGCTGCCAAGCATTTTGTCGTTTGTTCTGTGTCACCTCTAGTTGCTCAAATCGCACTTTCGACTTAAATGCATGTATCTTCTTACGCTTTGCTGCTTTCTGCACAGATCAACACAAAAGCTATCAAAATCATGGGAGATGATCAATGCAGATGCAATTGAGAAGGTGACACCCCCACCATTATATACATGTAATTCAAGATAACCACCAACATGAGTAAACAGAGGGAAAGGGAAGGGGAAGTAGAGTTGCATTCACCTCCAAATCTTTCCAACTTTAGAAGAATTTGATTAGTTAGAAGGGAAAGACAATTGGATCCCTCCATTTCCCTTTTCTCAGTCAATATCCAACTACGAAAATGGGATCCATCATTCTATCTCACATTAAATCCTCACATCCAACCATATTCAGTGACAAGTCGGCCACTTACCCTGATACTTGAATGAAAACCTTGAGTGATGTAATTTGCAGTATGTAATTAATACGACAACATGAATGCAGGTTGCTACCTACTACCAATAAGTCTACTAATTAAAGCTCAAACACTAACAACATACATTAAAAGCGAGGGAGAAAGGCTTGGATAAGAGAGAAAGTAACAGAAAAAGAGAGATTATTGTCACGGGAACTTATATAATACATATACATATACCTCCTCTGTTTTTTATTAGTTGCAACGCTTTGATATTTGCACCATTCATATACTAACTTACAACCGAAAAAACTTCACTCATACATAAACAAATTCTAATATGAAAAAATATTGTTTGGACTAAACTCATTGTACATTTACAAAATATAAAGTTTCAAAAAAAAATTCACTAAAACATAATTAGAGATATTAATGGTCAAATTTGTGCGTTGACAAGCGTCAAGTCAAAGCATTGCAACTAATAAAAATGGAGGAAGTATATTGAACCTACAAGAGTTTTCCATAAAAAAAAGAATGAACCTGTAGTTTGAATAGATGAACCAGCCCCTTTGTGTAACATGAGGAGAAGACCTAAGAGACTAAAACTCTAAAAGTAAATGGTCCCTTCATTTCTCTCTCCCCTCTCTCTAGAGCCTGAAATAGCATGAAACATTCTGGTGTATTAGCATCACTCCGACGAGCGAAATCTATATGCTTTTAAGCTCCAAAGTTTCCAGCTATGCCTCATTTGCATATCTAGGGTTTCAAATTTAAACCCTAAAACTGAAATACCCTTGGTTTTTCTAGCACAAATGACGAATTGGATGGGTTTTAAGAAACAAAGAAGTTAGGTTGGCAAGATTAATACATTGGGTCGTGATCATCAACAATATGGTTTGCATTTGCTTCGTGTTTCAGGACCCACAAGTTGGGTTGGCAAGATCAATACATTGGGTCGTGATCATCAGCAATATGTTTTGCATTTGCTTCGTGTTTCAGGACTCACAAGTTGGTTCATTGTTTAAAGTGTCCAACCAACGATCCAGGCAACACTAAACTAGATCCTTGACCGAGCGAAGTTGCTGACATTCGATTCCGACCTTCTCTAATGAGGAATACAACTTTTCCGGTCGACTTGGGCGCACTCCATCCAGCCACCATCCTAAAGGTGTGTTTTGTTGGATGGAAAACATTTCGGACGGAAATTGGTTTTCCATGAAAACTATTTTCCATAGAAAACTCAATTCTAGATTGATTTTCCTTTGTTTTGTTGCAAGTAAAGTACAGAAGATAAGTGAGAGGAGAGAGAAGATATAGCTAACTAAATATAGTGGAATAGTGGAGAATGTGTGAGATCTTCATGCCATGGTTAAAGAGAGAGGAATGAGTGTTTTTTGTCAAGTGAGATGGATGGAGCCTTTGATAATGACGGAAAGTGCAGCTTCCCTAGCCTCACGAGGGAAAGTTATTTTCCTCCCTTGGAAAAGAAAGCTCAACCCATATTTTCCCCCTATCAAACCGATCCAAACCAAACAAAGGCAAGTATAAAAAATAGTTTTCAGAGAAAGCACTTTCCTCCCAATAAAAAAAAAACCTAAATGAAAATGTTGCAGCTTAGCCCATGTCTTGGGCTCAACAGGTCGCCCCATATATGGGTGTTATGCATCAGGTCAACCAGCCCAAGCCTCCCATTCAGTTCACATATACTAGACGTGGGAAGAAGCAAAGGCAGGGGCACATTAGCATAAGTTGGTTAGGAGATTTTTTAGCATTTTTCGTTTGGATGAAGAAGAAAGGGTACATGAGAGAATTTACTAGAAGTTAGGTATGATGTCATTAAGAGGATATAGATAAAGAGGAGAGGGGAGGAGAAGGTATGCACAAGATATAATCGTAAATTTCCTCTTTATCCATTTCCGGAGATGCCAGGCACTCAAAGAGTCAAAGCTATGGCGCCTTAATGCTTGATTGTTGATCTAATTGCCTCAATATACAAGCATCTATCTATCTTCCTGTTTCTCATAATCAGATTTCTTTCAATCACTCTCATATGTTGTTTAACAGTGGGAGCAGGGGTCACCTAATAATAAATCTAAACAAAAAGGCAGCAGCAACTAGCTATGCTACCAGAAAAGAAGCTCTCACCACGTCTTCAGGGTCTTCAGGATTTACACGAAGTTTTGCTGGTAAACTTCGTGACTGGAAGTCACCAGCTGCAGCTTGAGCAATTTTCCGTTTCAAGGCCTGTTTAGTAGCCTCAGCTTCCTTCTCAGCTTGCAATAACGCATCAACTGCTGCATCATCATCCTGAACTGATCGTACATTGGCAGGATCAACCTGAAAACCGAATCAACAAATCAAGCGGTGTCACTAGCACAACATAGTCCTCCTGCTGCAATTTCCAATATAAATTTCATATTAAATGTTCCATTCTCCATGTTGATTCACATCAACCTTACCAAGGAGCGCAAGTAACAAAAAGAATTTTCATCAGCATTGTTTTCACTTATTGGGAATATTGGCAATATACAAATTCATCAAATAATTAAGATAGCAAAATGAAACATACTCCCTTCGTTTCTTTTTAGTTTACTCACTTCACTTTGGGAGAGAACCAAGGAGGAAGCACAAAAGTATAAGAGAGAAACTGAAAAGGTAGAGAGGGAAACTGAAAAGGTGGAGTGAAACTGAAAAGTGAGAGAGAAACGAAAAAGTGGGTTAAATATTAAAAAGTGGATGACATGGGTGGAAAAGGAGGAGAAAGTAGATGGGACATGTTACCAAGAATAGAAAAAGCAACAACATTTAGATTAAAAAGAAACAGACCAAAAAGGAAAGTGCATAGATTAAAAAGAAATTGAGCAAGTACTAAAGATTGAACCAGGAGGGCCAGGCCGAAGCAGGGCACGATCCGACACGGCAGGGTATTGCACGTACTGGGCTATGTGCTATGCCTAGGCCATATTGTTGAATGGGAAAGCAGCGCACCTCATGAACTCCGGCACGCAAAATATCAATTTATTAAGCATGCGACCTAGCAGGTTGACCCAACAGGCTGTGCCATGCCTGGACCTCAATTTTGTGTGTGGCCAGCATAGCACAAGTATGACCCAGCATGCCGTGCCTGCCCAAGCCTTCGACAGCACCACGAGCACAGCCAAGTGCCAACTTTAAGACATACCACAATAGAAATCAGAATAATAACAATTCTGGGAAGGAGTTTCTCAAGGCAGTATTAACTTAATTCATTTTCTAAATCTAGAGTCCCTTTCTTGTTTTGCTTTTTGCTGCATGCTCGGAAGACAAGATGCCAACTGGCAACAAGAAGGTTTGAAGAGGTACAGAAAGCTGGGGAAGGAACTTTAGAAGAAGAAAAAAAATGTGTCATCAAACATTTCTCGTATTTAAATTTGAGTTTACGATGCTTCCGTAAATAATTTTCTTTGGAATTTTGGAGAAGCAGAAAAACAAATATAAATAAGAGGAGATTTTGAAGTAAAGAAAGAATTAAAAAGCAAAAGCAGAAAAAGATCAGAGAGTGCAGAAAAGGTCAAGCACAGTATGTTGTGTCACCAACATACATACTGCGTACAGTCACACGTAATGAACTTGGCTTTTTACGTCCTAATTCTAAAAGACAGCAAACCAACACCACAGGAATCTTAGAATCGAGAATTATGAGATATACCTAGCAAACAGGGAAATACTGTTGAAGTTTTCACAGCTGGGAGCTTCATAAAATATAAGCTATACATCTAATTGTGGCTTGCACGAGTCAATAATTTAACTTCAAATACATAATTGATATTTGTTTAATGTCTATTATTATTGTGGAATTTTACCAGGTTAAACAGTATATTTTGCCACTCTAGTATAAAATCCAGAGAGAGAGAAGAATAGATGACAAAACCCTTCCCAGCTCGCAAAGCAAATAACCTTAAGGGATAGGATAGCTTTCAAGTATCTCTATTTCATAAGGGAACACCTCGGGACCTGAAATGCCTAAAATACCCCTTTGTAATTAATATTTACATTGTTCACAAAAATGTCATCGTTTTTTTTTCCTCTTTACTGTAGGTGAATATTAGAATCAAGATATTATATTAGTTCATTCAGCATCAGGAATGCAATATTATTGACTTTTTTCACTTGGTGTCACAAGTTTCCTTTGGCCTAGCTCTCTTTTAAAGCATGGTCATGAACAAAGAACAAGCTCCCAAGGTAGTCTTTAGGAATCACTAAGGCCTGAACAAATTGACCCTATGATACACCACCTACATGTAAAATATTCTCCCTAGTAGCAGTTGATGGCTTTAACCATATATCTGGTAAAGATCATGTCCATCACAGTCTAGATATGCAATCTCCAATATAAATGACAATTCAGAAAGCAATGAATCCCATAATGATGACAATTGACAGAGATCTGTAACAGATTGATCTTAAGGGGAAGGGGCACTTTTGGTAATGTACATTACTTTGTTATGGGTTAGCTTGAGGAATAAGGAACTAAGTTAATTAGAGAAGAGAGTAGGAAAATCCTCTATAAATAGAGGAGAGTAGGGAGGAAGAAGGCATGTTGAAAATTGTGGTGAGAAATTACTAGTGTTAGCTTGGGAGAGTGTCATTCCTCTCCAAAGAGTGTGTTATGAATCGATATTTAGGGGGTAAGGGTATTTTAGGGAGTCTCTTTAGTAGTTAGCTTGAGGAATAAGTTAGATAGTTTGTTAGGGAAAATAGTCTATATATAGTGGTAATGAGAAAGAAGAAGAGATGTTGAAAATTGTGGAGAGTGATTAGTGGTTTTAGCTTGGGAGAGTGCCATTCCTCTCGAAAGATTGACAAGGCTGTAATTGGTGATTAATCACCTAGATTAGCATTAATTCAGTCATATCTTACTGTTTTCTTCTTAAACCTTGTTCTTCTTCCCTTAATCTCTCAACTATATGTGTAATCTCACTGTTTTGGCCACTAAGCTATGTTAATTCATAGCAAATGGTATTAGAGCAGACGATTCAGGGAGATTGATTGCTGATTTTCAGTTTTTGATTTTTTGAAAAAAAAAAAAAAAAATCTGCAATGGAGTTCGCTGGAAGAACTGCAGCAAAACAGATGCAAATGTGGATCAATGAGGAGTTTGCACACAAGAGAGATCGAGAATTTTCAGATCTCGAAGAAGAGAGGAGGATCCGAAGAGAGCTTCAACTTCCAGAGTTTAATGGATGGAATCCTGAAGGCTGGATTCTGGAATTGGAGGACACCTTCCATTTCTTCCAGTTGGATGAGTCGGCGAAGTTAAAGGCTGCCATCATGACTCTTGAGGGAGACGCGCAGCGGTGGTTCGAATGGGAACACCGGCGACTGTCATTTCGTGACTGGCAAGAACTGAAAGAGCAGATTGTACGACGTTTTCGGTCAGCAGCACCTATCCAGTTGGAGGTGAACGACGATCAAGAGTCCAAAACATTTAAGGGGTTAAATTCTGGTTTGGGTGCCTATTGCAGTGACTCTGGTGTTCTGGAAGGTAAAAATAGAAGTCCCCCATGCGTACTTCCTACTGCACCAGAGAGGGAAGAAGAGGTGGCTAAGACACATCTGGTGGAAGGCAGATCTAGGGGTGGAACAGGTGGTTGCGCGGGTGTCTTGAGAGCTCAGATGAGAGAAAGAGGAGTGATGAAGACAGCAGCAACGGGAGGCAATTTAGGTTCTCTTGCTGATGCTTACACCGATGACTTTGGTGAATCTCGTGGTCTGGTGGGTGGTGTTCTCGACAATTTTATGCGCAGTAGATCGGGTAACGAGCTTGGTAGTGACTTAGGTGGTTTATCTCGTGGTGTATTCAAGAGAGGCGGTGCTGAAGGTTGTGGATCTGGCGGTGGTCCAGGTTATTTGGCCGGAAAAGGCATGCGAGGTGTTGGAACCGCCACAAGTGGTGGCCTGCTTAGGGAAGGACATGGGTTCATTAAAGGTGGATTCGAAGCATGTGGGTCAGAGCGTGGACCGGGAGACTTGTCGGGTAAAAATTCCCTCGCTGGCAAAAATTCTGGTGGTGAAACAGGGTGGCTCTCATGGTGGGGCTTGTTGCAGAAACTTCCAAAAGTTGAGTACCAAAGAAGAATGACAAAGATCCTTGTTGGCTTGGGGAAGAAGCCAATATTAGAAGAAAGTAGTAAGGGCAATCTTGTAATTGTTCATAATAGTGACATCATCGGTGAGGTAAGGACTTGTGGTCCTCTCTTTTCCTACCTAACTGATGATTCAGCTACTAAGGTGAACAAGCAATTTATTGGGCCGGGCTTAGTAAATGTGGGGCAGTCTATTTCTAAGTTCTCTCAATCCATTCTTCCATTCCCAGTTTTAAATCCCACTTTTTCAACCCCTCATATCAATGAACTATTGTCTTTTACACCCAAAACTTTCAGCCCAACCTCGTCTAACCTTCTTCTTACTTATCACCCTAACCCAATTCTCATTAAACCAACCCAACTTCCTTCTTTTCAGCCTCATACTTTTTCCGGTTCTTCCCACTCTTTTAAAACCCAATGAACCTAACCCTCTACCCACACAGCCAACTCAATTGTTATAAGTACTCCACCTTATGTTCCCATTTATTTCTCCCACCCAAACACTTATGACCCACTTGAGAACCATGGGATAGTGCCCAAATCTAATGCTAGCAATTTTACACCCAGACCTTCCACCTATTTTTCAACCCTCTTCACTACAATGCTCTGCCAACTCAGTCTTTCCACCCAATTCCTCAATCAACCAGTTCTGATGTTTCCCTCTGCCATGGCTTTTCCTTCATGTCATTGTGCTTCTAAACCCCAACAATCCAAGTCATTTTTCCATCACCACAATCCCAGCAAAACCTTACCTCCACTTCATGACATTTTAAGGAACATTCTTTTGTTGTGCTTTATGAGGAGACGCAAAGTTTCACCACTGAGGAGCTTCAAAGGCAATGGAAGCCAGGCATCAAGGATGACACTGATCACCTTTACCGAGGCAGAGAATTGAGTGCCAACTACTACCCACCTTGAGGAGAAGGTGGAAGTTTGAGGGGCCGGTAATGTTATGAATCGATATTTAGGGGGTAAGGGTATTTTAGGGAGTCTCTTTAGTAGTTAGCTTGAGGAATAAGTTAGATAGTTTGTTAGGGAAAATAGTCTATATATATAGTGGTAATGAGAAAGAAGAAGAGATGTTGAAAATTGTGGAGAGTGATTAGTGGTTTTAGCTTGGGAGAGTGTCATTCCTCTCGAAAGATTGACAAGGCTGTAATTGGTGATTAATCACCTAGATTAGCATTAATTCAGTCATATCTTACTGTTTTCTTCTTAAACCTTGTTCTTCTTCCCTTAATCTCTCAACTATATGTGTAATCTCACTGTTTTGGCCACTAAGCTATGTTAATTCATAGCAGAGTGGCTAGGTTGTAATCGGTGATTTAATCATCAATTCAATCATATCTTTGCTTGTTTTTCCTTAATCATCTTTCTCACTTCCATAATCTCTATTTTACGCTGTTAATCTACTATTTATTACAATGGAATTACAGTCGCATGTTCCTTTTGTGGCCTAGCTGCTGCCAAAGTACAGGCAACGCCAAACTTGACATTTGACGGAGCTGAGATTCGACTACAAACATTTGAGGAAGAAAGGAAGAGCTCGTCATGAGGTTGGACAAGATGTTCCATAGACATTCTAAAAATATGGAGGAAACCGTGAATATGTGGAAGGAGGAGATTCGCATAACATCCATTTTAAGATCGGGGGAAAAGAAAAAGGTGGAGGAAGGTGCTCCAAACTCGCGGCCAGAGTAGCACCCCCATACCTACTGTTGAAGTTATTCGCGGTCCGAGAGACAAAAAAGTCAGGTGCCAGACCTGGTGATAGGCAGAGACGGTGACTACGTCGCGGGAGGAAAGTATGGTGGTATGATTCGGGATACTGCCATAGAGAACGAAAGTGACTCAGCAACGACTGAGGTCAGTGGGTCGTATGGTGCTGCACGGGTTAAAGGAGTTAACCACCACCAAGAGGAAATTTTCGAATCAAACCGGAGAAGATAAATAACGGTGAAGAAGACTTCTCCGCGCATAGTAAGCCTGGTGAGTTTGAAGGTGGTTTTACGGATGGTGGTCAAGGATCCTTTGGTGATGATAGGGTGGATGGTGGAAAATGTGGCTTCGTTGACCACGATAGAAGGAGAGGAAGAGATGATGGAGCCTATGTGGGATCTGGATCTGGAGGTGGTCCAGATGGGGTCACTGGCAGAGCATTTAAGCTTTTGGTGGCCTGCTGGAGGTGCTCATGGAAGGAATGATGAAGTTCATGGTGGCTTCACCGGTCAATATGCGACTGGTGGTGTAGGTGGTTTTGTGGGAGGTGGAGAAGGGGAACAAAGGTGGTGGAAATTGAGGGAAGAAGCTGTCAATAGTGGCCACCAGGCGTGGTGGAGAAGACAAAACAAAGCAGATTTTTCAGCCTTTTCCTTTGCATAACATTGGATCCTCTATTACCTTGGAGAAAAAGGTGATTCTAGAAGCTCCTGTTAGTAAGGGCAACTCAACTCTGTAATTACCCAAGAAGACTATTCCCACGCTGAGCAAAATCACGTGACATCAACTCTTGAGGGACAGATTCCAATTTCAAAAACCACTTTCCTTTCCTTCCTCATTTTGTTTTAGTCAACCGATCCAAAAATCTAATAACAACTTTCAAGTTCATGAGGTCAGTAATTTTGATGGGCTTATTTATTGTAGACCCAAATGCCCATCAATTTTAAAAGCCAAGGAACCTAAACCTCACCCCATACAACAATCAAACCCAGACATCATTGAGCCCATCCAGTTCCTAGCAGATAACACTCCTGATTTATCTGCCCCCCACACTTATGCCTGTTGCCACTCTAAGCCCCATCCTTTTATCTTTTTATTTAACCCACATTTCTCTAAACTTCAACTTAGAATCCCACTCATTCAAACGTATATTTTCCCCACCCAACCTTTCCCGCCAACTCTTTCCTACCCTTCCAAACTGGCAAATAACAATTCCCACCCAAAGACCACTCATTTCTTCCAACACCCAACATTCCTCCAAGACTTGTCTCTGCATCTGTATCCCATGGGTAAGCCACTGATGAGCAGGCTGCAAATCATCAAGGAAGAGCTTGAACACCAGTGGCCATTGAGCATCCTTTGTGAGGGTAAGAAAAGCTGGGATCACAAATTCAGAGGCCGTATATTCAGCACCAATTACTATCCACCTTGAGGACAACGTGGAAGTTTGGACGGCCGTATTGTAATAGATTGGCCTAGGGGAAAGAGGCACTTTTGGTAATACACATTAGTTTGTTATGGGTTAGCTTGAGGGATAAGGAACTAAGTTAGTTAGAGGAGAGAGTAGGAAAATCCACAATAAATAGGAGTAGGGAGAAAGAAAGGCATGTTGAAAATGGTGGTGAGAAATTAGTAGTGTTAGCTTGGGAGAGTGTCATTCCTCTCGAAAGAGTGGCTAGGTTGTAATCGATGATTTAATCATCAATTCAATCATATCTTTCCATAAATATCTATAACTAAGAACAGCTCCCAAAGTAAAATCATGATCATACCTCTTCTTTATTTCCCCATTCCGCAAAGCGGATAAAGTAGCCGTTTGGAGTGTAAGCCTCGACAATTGCATCGTACCTGAACATTTAACTAATCAAACACAGAACAGAAGGTAAAAAAAAGAGCAAAAGCAACTGTAGACTACTAAAAACATGATGCACCAATTCTTACCACTCTCCATCTTCACTCCAAACTGCTTGAATTTTCGTTCCAACAGGAAATCTATCCTGCTGATCTGAACTGTTCATGGAGTCCTGAAAAAAGAAAAGTTAAAGTTAAGACATCATCACACCAACAGAAGACGGGATCTCAAACTAAACATGACTACAGAAATTTGCAGATACAATTAAGAAAAATATTAAAAAGAACCCCATGTGCTAGGTGAGAGAAAGAGATAATATATTGCCAAAAATGGAAACGATGCAAGTAATAGAGAATTGCCAAAATTGGGAAACGGTACAAGCAATAGTAAACGGAGGAAGTATTAAGTAATAACTAAGCATTAATAACACCAATCCATGTGCTATTTTGTCGTAGATTCCTAAACTATCATTTCTGAAAATGTATTTAATACCACTGTTAGCCCTTAGGGCTGCATACATCTAAATTGTACAGCTAAATCCAGAGATATAGAAATATGAGAGCACAAAGTATCCTACAGCCTCTTTATTTATGAAGATATTGTCAGTCATTTACCATGATCATCATGAGGCCAATGGGTGAAACAAGATAGAGCATGTGATATAGGAGACAATAACACAAAAAAAGCTAAAGGCCCATCTTAGCCAAACAATCAATGGGTGCATATTTCAAGACAAAGCCACGCTTAAAGTGTCACAATTAAAACTTATGAGAGTTTCTTCACCAAGAACAGACTATCAAAACAGCCTCACGCACTATATATTTTGAGAACGTTCGAGAACTACCATTTCATACTGAGATATCCTATCTGACAACTGCAGAGTGTCAGATGTACTTGCACTTGTATTGATAGCTGAAACAAAATTCTCATTTTGCTTTGCAGTCTCCAGTAGCTCTTCTGTCAAAGCAATCACCTGCGAAGTACATTACACTCAGTATTAAAGACATGCAAAGATACAATTTAAGCCTAGACAATTGTTAAATTCCAGACTTAGAACATCGAGGTCAACTCCTGAAAGACTGAAATCATGAGGAAGAATGCAGGGGTGAAACATCCAACACATGGCAGACCTGCACAGAAACCAAGATAGAAGTGATGGGCATCTGGATGAAAGTCCAATTGTCTACAAATCTCTAGGCATTTCTCTACTCCCATTACAACTGCCCATAAGCATATGATATGAGCCAAACTTGACCTAAAAACCAATTATACCTTTAAAATAAGTATTAAGCAGAAATCCACCCAAGAGCAGCTGGTTTTTGTTGCTTGTTGAGCAGCACAACGATTCCTTAGCAATACACAGTAAAATATAAAAAACAAAAAGAGGCGAGTGGGAGGGGGGGAGGGGGGGGACGGTTCTAACTTGAAGCCCATACCAATTGACAACTATTGACAGTAAAAGCTTCATGTTTTCTTACCATTCTTCCCTTGGAGCCACGTAATCCTTTTTAAACATTAAGCAAATTTTCACAGCTTTTTCTACTTTTTAGTTTTCCCTTTCTTGGATCTTGTTCATTTCTTTGCCCTTTCTTCTTTTGCTGGCTACTTTTTAATCATGCCTTCCTGATTATCACAATTATCCATATAGTAGGATTTGAAAAGTAATTACATACAAAACAAATAAAAAAGAAAAAAAAGAGGACTAGAAGTCCTCCACAAATCAGGAAAAGTAAAAAAAGATACTTCCTCCACTCCCATTTAATTGCGACACTTCCAGTTTCACGCTTACTATTACACAATTTACACTATTAATATCACAATTTACCATATACTAGGATTTGAAAAGTAATTACATACAAAACAAATCAAAAAGAAAAGAAAAAAATAGGACTAGAAGTCCTTCACAAATCAAGGAAAAGTAAAAAAAAATACTCCCTCCGCTCCCATTTAATTGCAACACTTCCAGTGTCACGCTTACCCAGGCACAATTTACACTATTAATATCTTTAATTATGTTTTGGTTAAAATTACAAAAAAAAAATATTAATAAAGTACACAATGAGACAAATACAACAAGGTCCCGCATGACTATATTTTTCCATACATATGAAATCTAGTTATATGAGTGATTGTGAATAGTGCCAAAACTCAAAGTGTTGCGATTAAATGGGAGCGGAGGAAGTATATAATTTTGCATTACAAATCAAGGAACAGCCCATGAGCATCAGCCCAGAGAGAAGCTAAATACACTACTGGATCCCATAAGAAATCAACAACGATTTCCAGCCAAACAAATCTTGTTATTCCACTCAACCCAAAGCACCCACATATAAGCAAGAAAAACAGCCTGCCACAAAAAGATGTTTTTAGACGCCCAAATAAACTGAAATCTCTTTCAATAAACCTACATACTCATTCTCAAGCAGCAAGATGATCGCTCTTCTCTTCACCTACCTCACACCTACGGAGAATTTCTCATGAACCTCTCCACTCTCCTTATTATACCAGTCGTAAGCTTAAAAGGGGGGTAAAATAATACAGAGGCAAAATAGACCAAAGAAAGATAAGCCCTTGTCCAGATAGTAGCATAAATTCTTGAAGGCACTCCAACACATTGAGATTTTTCTACTTATGAAAGATTATTGCATATATAACCAACCAATGCATCCCAAATTCTATAACAAGCTAGCAATGTTGTAGACTAGTCTCATAATAATATACAAATAGACTACAAGCTTAAAACCATATTGAAATCCTCCATTATGAAATTTAACATTCGAGCAAAGACAATCAGTATGAGACAAAATTAATTTAAAGATATTATTTAAAGGACATTATAAAATCTTTTATCCTCTAGCCAACTTTTAGTCCAGCCTCCCAAAAAGAGACTATTGTCTCTGCTGTTAGATACGACAGCCGCAGGCCCGTTTCATCCCTAAAACCCCAACAAAAGCATTCATAATAAAGTAAACAAAGATAAAACCACAGAAATAAAAAATATTCTTAGGGAAGGTGTCAACAGAAGTTTTGGTTTATAATCACCTCTTCAAGCTCCTTTTCCATGTCCTTATATTCGGAATTGACTGGGTCATCCTCCAAAAGCAATTTGACCTGAAAATGAAAAAAAAAAGTAGTTAAAATGCAATCAGTGCACCTGCAGAAAACAATAATAATATCAACTAGAAGAGATAAAAGAAGTAGCAGAGTAAGAACTCAATCTACATGGTCAGAACTAGTCATTACAAGCATGCAACATTCATATTAGAACCCAAAGAGACTCCTTTTTTTCAGCACTATGCAACCTATCAAACCCTCTCTTAGCCTATTAATCAAAACACAGTGACTCAATGGCTGCCCAAGTGAAATTGGGATTAAGGTCCTGGGTTTGTAGATGAAGACGGCAACCCATTTTGGGGCTCCCACAAGTTGCTTGATAGAGGATGAAAGAATTATACTGTTGCTTACAGCTTTCATTGTGTCCTTATCTTACCCATATCCGATTGGGACAGAAGCGAGTCCCCCAGAATGCTTCAGGATTAATTGCAGTTTATTTCTATGAAGAAACCATATGAGACTATGAATATTATAGATTGAACCCACTATTTTTCTCTTCTAGCCACAGGAAGCTCTGTTTAAAAGTTATAAACAGATTGCACAGCTCCTTGATTGGTTATTTAGAAAGTCCAAATCACCACTCCAACTGATTCAGTGCCCAAAGTACATAGCCTTACAAACTTATCTGTATAACAGAAGCTGGGCCCTGGGAACTTCGTACTAGCAAGTAACAATAGAAAATTTCATAATAGAAATAAGTAGGAGCATGGAATAGAGATCCAAAATGAAAGAACCAATAAACCATCTCACAAGAGCTCCTTGCCATCTTCCCACCAAATTTTACTAATGTTTATGCACTCAGTATTTGAAACAAGAAGGTATCTGTCAAAAATGTATAAACAAGACTAAAATATATGCACAGGGGTGCGAACAAATATTAAAACAAGTGCAAGAACGTCAAAAGATTTGACCATTACGATTAGCTTAAATGAGAAACATCCCCACTGAGTCCTTTCCTCTTTACGACAATCACGAACCAGAATGTCTATACAAATGGAGGCACCATAGTGTATGTAATTTGTTAACGATGATGTTTAGTGCATGAGTCTAAGCATGTGTTGCTATTTGTTTAGAATTCTTGGAAACTAGACGATTGAGGCTAAGTTGCAGGCTTGAAGCATAACAGAATAGTTGGAATGGAACTTTGAAGTTTGAACGGAGGAGGCTCCTAATCAAGATACTCTGTAACTAGAAGGGCGGAAAGCATGCAGCAGGAGTGTTTGAGGTACATGCTTTCTGTCCTTCCCAAGAATGGAAATGTTAACCAAGATAGTTTGTTGGAGAACACGTCTAGATAGTTTAAATAAAGAGGAGCATCCGCAGTTCTAAATGTTGCTCGTCCAACTTTGCTATATGGGTTGGAATGTTGGGCTTTTACGAAAAATTATGTTTGGAAGATAAAAGTGGTTAAGATGCATGTTGAGGTGAGCATGTGGTGATGTAAGAGGAGATCTAATTTGCAATGAGGTAATCCTCAGTAAGGTCCAAGTGAAACTCATTGAGGATTAGATGAAGAATAACCAACTACGGTAGTTTACCATGTCCAACACCTACAACAGGAGGCACCCAAAAATAGAACAGGGACATCAAACAATGAAGCTAGATACAACATAACCCATATGGAAGGGATAAAAAAGCACATGAAACAAATAGGCATCCAAGGGTGTGAGGAGTATAAGAATTACGTAAGAGACTCACAAGGAAGACATCTGGTCCATGTAGCGGATCCATTCTTTTACGATTAAGGCTCTGCTATCGTCATTGTAGTTAGAATTTTTGTGATATAAACCAAAATGATTACACAATTTACGAAAAAGTCGAGTTATTCATGTCGCATCGTTCCTGCCAAGTTCACGCCCAAGTTTCTCCCAATCAGCATCAAGTTCACGTCGTGATATATTTCATCTTGTGATTATCACCTCTAATAGAGAAATGTACGACAAAGAGCAGACCGTGACTCATCCATCTAGAAAAGGACGACTATGACAAAACCTCGATCACAAAGAGACACTAAGCACAGTCGCCTGCAACGAATACTTCTAACAATAGCCTTCAACAAAATTAGATTCACGGCCTTATCTACGCAATCAAAGAAACGTGATACTGATTCAACTTTGGAGGTTGATTTAGTATTCGTGTCGGCTCCTTAAGCTTATATTATTATTCGTATAAAATTATTCTTTGAAAATTAATAAAAACTTCAATTCATCTCCAAATATACAAGAGCATCAATATTCAAACGTCAAATGAATAACCTATATTAAGATAAAGCAGTACATTCAACCAATCTAGAAACAACATTAAACAAATTTCCTAGTCAAATCGAGTAATTAACCATCCAGTAGACAGCACAAAAGCGTAAACCTAATTGTCTGACATACTAATAACAAAATCGAATAACAATAAACCCTAATTCGCAAAACATGATGTCAAATCGAACAAAATTATAGTAGGAAAAACGAAATTAGAGGAGAAAAGATAAAAATTACTTGTTGAAGCTGTTCTTTGTAGGTAGAAATGCTAGAGGTTAGCTCTTGTATGCTGAGCTCTTCACCGCCTTCCATTTTTGGTTCTCCTTCTTCACAAATTTGAAATTGAAATTGAATTGAGAGATAGAGAGAGCGAAAAAGAGGAAAGGAAAAGAATATGGTTGGGAAAGAAGAGGATGACTCACTGACGGCAAATCAATCAAAGAGTAGTTACGGGCTTACGGCTATTTGCCGAACCGTTAGGTGCCGAACAAACTTCCCCCTTTTTTTTCGATATCTGAAGTATGATTGATTTAATTAGCAAGATGATCGTTTTGTGGTTGGCCTCAAACAGGTGTTGGTTCCACTCGTTGTTTGAGGTGCATTGGGCAAAGCGCGGAAGTTAGGCGTACATACACAGTTTATTTATACTTCCATATTATGGGGCAGACAAAATGCATGCTAGTGGTTGTTTGCAGTGTAATTTGAACGTTAAACCTAGCAATTTCAAATAGTTATCTAAACTGGGACTTATTGCTGACTTGTAGGTATTCCACATGTATTTGAAGTGTTATTGAAATGGAGCCTTGTTCTACTCCTACAAGATGGATATAAGGTCCCACTGTAGGACCCTATTTCTGGAAATTGATGTAGTTGGTGTGATTTGGATATAAAAGTGTTGCAATCAATTCATCGAAGATGGTGGTAAAGGCCTAGCAAGCGAATGTAAATGTACAAGGACTTATAATTAATGGTTTATATGAAATTAGTATGAGAACGAATGTAAAGTGAGAATAAATGTAAAGTTTAAAGATGTTTACATTGGTAGGCAGATTACTAATATGTTCGGCTGACATGAAAAAAGCTTCACACTGTACAATGTAAGCCGTAACAAATATTGAACCTAGGGGTGTAAATGATGCGAGTCGAGTTCGAGTTTAAGCTAGCTCGACTCGACTCGTTAGCCTTTCGAGTCGAGCTCGAGTTGAGTCGAGCTTGACCGAGTTTTGACCGAGTCGAGCTTTGACCGAGTCGAGTTTTGACCGAGTCGAGTTTTGACCGAGTAGATTTCGAGTAGCTTGCAAGTGTCTCATATTAAAAGCAACCCTAAGGTAGAAAAATGTTGAAGTTAGGTATTTTGCTATTGATAATTGGGTTTTCGAGCTTCTCACGAGTTTTCGAGTCGAGTATCGAGTTGCTCAACTCGACTCGCCAACATCCCGAGCC
The DNA here is from genome assembly GCA_947648045.1 of Beta corolliflora. Lineage (NCBI taxonomy): Eukaryota > Viridiplantae > Streptophyta > Magnoliopsida > Caryophyllales > Amaranthaceae > Beta > Beta corolliflora. The sequence goes on along the minus strand of CANSZD010003077.1, from coordinate 1,079,727 downwards.
GAGTTCGAGCTCGAGTCGAGCTCATTCGAGTCGAGTTTTGACCGAGTATTGACCGAGTCGATCTCGAGTAGCTCGCGAGTTGTCTCGTCTCATTTACACCCCTAATTGAACCAGTGACATCGGGAGCTTTGATTTGGAAACAGAGCCCAGGAATAAAGGGATAATGTCATTTTGTTCTTTTTAAAACAACTACGATTAGTTATGTGAGGAATTGCATACCTTGGCACAGATAAACTTTCTCTTAAACAATTTAAACAACCATATGGCACATTGTTTGCTAACGGAACGTGTTTGCCGCAAGCAGTGCATGCAATATATTTAACCAAATATAAATATATTAGTGCTTTGAATATGTTTTTTTAGTGTTAGCTCTATGAATATCTATCTATTATCAAAATAATAAAATCATATCTCCTCCTCTATCGTATTTGATTGAATAAAAAATGCATAGAGATATTGAGGTTGATGCTCTTAAAAGATAGTGACTGGATGTGGAATCCCTTTGCCATTCCTGATTTCTTTGAGAAGAAGGCCCAGGTTAACAATGAAATCTTAGCATGTTAATTGGTTGTCATATTTGTTGAGGATGAGGGTATAGAGAAAATCGAGAATTGGAGAGCTTGGCATTAAAGAGAAGAATGAATGATTTTCTTTATAGAGTTTAAAGTAGAGAGAGTTTGTGTAACAAAAAAATGATATGTTCGATGATAGAGTAAGGTAGACCTATGGTGACTAATTAAGTTGAAATGTTTCGAAACACTTCTCCATATATGGTTACTAATTAACATAAACTGGTGACTAAAAGGCTTATAGTGGTCACAAAATAGAACTTTGCCTACTGCCTACTATGCCCATAGTTTTTTTCATATTTACATTTCAAAATATAACCTAATATACTGATGACAACTATAAGAATACTAGGTGACTAATTAAGATAAACTGGTGACTAATAGTATTATAGTGGTCACAATTAAGAATATTGGTTTTCTTTTAATTATTTAAAACTACACACATTAGAATATTGATGACATAAAGTTGAAATGTTAGTGACATAAACTTGTGAGCCAAACAAACAAAATATTTCGAAACACTTCTCCATATATGGTTACTAATTAACATAAACTGGTGACTAAAAGGCTTATAGTGGTTACAAAATAGAACTTTGCCTACTGCCTACTATGCCCATAGTTTTCATATTTACATTTCAAAATATAACCTAATATACCCTATCAAAGTTGTTGACGTGTCAAAATATAACCTAATATACCCTATCAAGATTTGTGCAAAAAACCAATATACCCTATCAACATTTGTGCAAAAAACATATGATCAGAATATAGCTTCCTAGGAGACATTCTTTGATTTTCTAGGAGAAATTCTTCTGGTGGGAGATCCTTTTGGTGGTGCTTCAGTTGCTGCTTCATGTGCTTCTTGGTGTCTCTTTGATCGTCTGGTAAAGACTTGGGGAACAGGTTTGCTTTGATCTTCTTTTTGTTTGTGTTTTTTGGGTTGCCTTTATTCCTTCAATTCGGGTATATCCAAGTCAAATGATGGCATGTCTGCAACTGCTTGCCTTGTTGTTGTTAGGAGCTTCTCAATGTCATCAATCTGTTTAAGAACTTCAGGGTTCTCTAACAGTTGAGTCAATGTGGGTGATCCATCCTGTGGAACATCTTCCTTCCTTTGTTTAAGATCCTCCAACCTTCGCGTGTGCATACTATAGCAAACCTCTAGGTCACGTCCCAATTTTAGGCGAGCTTGATCAATAGGCTGTGAAATTTACAAGTATCATCATTGCAAATAATTGAAATAATAATATATTAATGCAATCAACCTAGTAATATTATGATAATACTTTGTAATTTAACTAGTGACAAAAGTAATTAAACTGGTGACTAAAGTAATTAAAATGGTAACAAAAATAATGTACTGTATGTTAAGAGCAAATTTAATTTTAGTTGTAATAATTTAAACTTACATCTTTTGTAGTTTGTTCAATTTCTTCATCAGTCATCGTGCCTTTGGGAAGCTTAATTATTATCACCCTCTCTGCAGAATTTGTGATCACCATTGGTTGTGACTTTGACACCGTCATTGTAGGGTTTTGGAGGATCTTCATTCATGTCTTCATGCTCAGTTTCATACCTGTTTCCATTGAGGCAGAATTAGGAAAGTAGTAAGTAATTGAATTTGAAAATGCTGGGGGAATTATGACTGTTTTACAACAGGGTAATGGTTTTTAGCATAACTTACTAGAGCAAGTTTAGTTTTGATCTCCTGGACAATCTGGCCTAACTTATTAAGTAACAATACTAATGCTAGAATTCTATCTAATGACCTAACTAACAATAATAACGAAACTCTAACAACCTAGAACAATAGTTAAGCTCTATACTCCAACACCATTACCCTGATTGAACTTATTCATGAGTACAAACTTATTAATGGAAGCATTTCTAGTGTAAACATGAGTACAAACATTTGAATTTCATGAAGTGTAGCTGACAGAGGATGGAGCAGGCAGATTCACAAATACATTGATGGCAAGCATCTAATGAAGGTACCCTGTCATGCACACCATCAACAACACGCTTTGGGAGCTGCACCCAACTATCCATGATAAGACTACCAAACATCACATGAGCAGAAATCCCATAAACCTTTACCAACCACCAATACACCAATACAACAATTGAACCAATAACGAGCAACTGCCTATCCTCCAAACACACCATTTGAACCAACCACCCACCAATCACACAAATTGAGAAAGAAATGTGGATTCAGATGACTTAAATTGATTCCAAAATGACTTAAAGTGGTCACCAATCAAGTTATAGTAGCTACTAATGTATGTAAATGATTCTCAAATGATTGAAATTAGTTAAATCAGATTTGTAGTCTGTAATTTTCATATATGACAAAGAAGTACTTAAAATGTAACTAGCTTAGTATTAAATCAGTAATGATATACTCCCTCCGTCCCAGAATACTCTTTACACTTTCCTTTTTCATCTGTCCCAGAATACTCTTTACACTTCTATTTTTGGATATGACCCACTATTATTTTAATCTTTCTACCTTTTAAGCATTGGCCCACACTCTCTCTCCTCCAAATAAAATAATACCACTCCTACTACCCACCAACTCTAACCATGGTCCACACTCTCTCTCCTTAAAATAAAATAATACTACTTTTACTAACTACTAACTCCTATCACATCTACTTTTTAATAAAATAACAATTGATAATCAAACAACTTCTTATCATCTAAAACTACGTGCATTGATAAGTGTCAAGAGTATTATGGGACGGAGGGAGTAATAAATTACAGTGAATAGGAATTTAAAACATAAAACCACACATAAAACAGCACCCAAAAAAACATAATAGTCTGCCATTTCATTTAAGAGCAAAGTTCAATATTTACAAAATTTCTTCCACAACAAACACCAGAGTCAAATATTCCAACAATATTTCATAGTACATGATTAGGTCAAACATAAACAAAAGATATCTAAAATTCTTATGGAACCAGTTTGATACCTGTTTTTATTGAGGCAGATTGGGAACATTGCAGTTTCCCACTCACCCATACCAAATCTGCCTCATTTGCTGTTCTTTGCTGCAACCTCTTCTAGCACACGCTCATGGACCATTTCGTATGTCCAATGCTGAATTAGTGGAAGTGATGTTGGTGGTTGTATTCCCTTTCAAAGTAAACGGTGGAAGTAAACAAGTTGTAGTATGATGATGCATCCACCTACACTCTTTGATCCTTTCTTGTTGCAACTTGTTACAGCTTTGTCCAACCTCTCCAACACATAACTGCACCAATTCATTCTTTGGATTTGCGCGGGATCCAGAAGTGCTTTTGTTATATCCATATCAATGTTGTTGTGTGGTGTAGGAGTGAGAAATGTCGAGAGTGCATACATAGCATAGTAGCTTTGGAATCTGCGACCTCCATTTGGTAGTTTCAAAATCTCTTCAACCAGTTTGGATGCCTTTACTACTGCATTGCCTGTACATCCTAATTCTTCACGCCAATTATTTTGCGCCCAAAGATCTGGATTGTCTCTTTTCGCAAGAGAGTTTTGGACAACAGGATCTCCTTCTTTTTGGCAGTTGAAAGATGTCATAAACATCATCTTCAGTTATATTGCATCCCCTAGTTGCATCAACCGTAAACCAGTGGCTGTTCCCATTATACTGTTGTACAAGCCAGTCCACCATCCCTTGATAATATGCATTCATGTTGAGCATAAGCAATCCTCCAAATCCCATATATTCCACATGCACTCTTTGATCAGTAGTGAGTTGCTCATTCAACTTGAACAGTCCACTAGGGAAACAATATGTTGAAATCAGAACTTCTTTAACCCTATAAAAGAATTTGGAACAATAACAAAAAATCACAACCACAGTGATCATCAGACATTAAACTGGTCACTTATTGAGATAAAATGGATACAAAATGACCAATATTGGCAACAGAATGACATAATCTAGTGATAACCCTATTTATGTTTTGCAACTGATTTTTTCTAATAGGTTGATGTTTTAGAGTTGAATAATGGACACAAAAACATAATTTAAACATAAAAGTTGAATGAGCCATGAGTACCATAGAATTACAAACTAGTGCCATAAGTGGTGACTAATAGAATTAAACTAGTTACTAAATGACATAAAATGTCAACTAATACTGTATTATAAAACATGAATGAAATATTTGTGCAAAGGGACAATAAACAGGAATGACATAATTTAAAAATGAATGAAATGTCAACCTGGGTTTACTGATTTTTTTGGAGAACCATCGTGGTCAATCTCTTTGACAAGTTGTTTTCCTTTTTTCTTTGCTTTCGCACGAGCAGATTGTGGTGTATTAACTTTTTCAGCAGTGTTAGCAGGTTGTTTCTTTCTTTTGCCTCCCTTTCCATCATGTGACTCTACTGAACCCTTTGGAGAAATGCTTATCTCGTGCTCTGGAGGAGTTTGCTCTCGAGTTTCCCTTTCATTCTCTGGAGGAGTCTGCATTCCCCTTGTTATGATTCTTCTTTGGGGTGACTGTGGTTAAATACTTTGGAGTACTTTGTTTTCCTTGTTTCATCCGTTTTCCATGAGGTAAATCTTTTGGATCTATTTCTTCCTTTATTAGAGGTTGTTTGCGTCTTTTCCCTCCCTTTCCTTGAGGTTGTTCTGTTGGACTTCCTTCATCTGGCCCCTTGTTTGGCTCACCATCAACTTGTTCTTCTTCAGTTACGGGAGGAGATGTTCTTGCCTCACTTTTCTTTGGTGTTTTAGGTGGTTGTCGTCTCTTTTCCTTTGCTGCAGCTCTCCTATCATTAGCTGCCTTTTTCTTCATCTCAGTTAGAGTTTCTGCCACAGTCTTGTATGGTTTTGCCTTTTTTGTGTCTTCATTTTGTGTGTCTGTAAAAAGTGGTGATAATTTAAATTAGTCACTAAATGACATAAACTGGTTACATATACAAATGTAATGGGTACTAAATGAAACAAAGTATAATTTAGAATCATCTGGATATAATACATAAACTATTCAGCTATTTGTAAATTCCCAAAGGTAAAATACTAACATTAATAAACAAACCCACAAATACCAGCAAATCTCCAAAATGGCTCAAAAACTATTCAACCATTCATAAATTCCCAAAGGTCAAAGCTGCTATAAAGATCACCTTGCATCGCTGAGTCGTTCAACTGGAATGAAATAATACAACTACCAACAACGAATTCTTACACTCCTACGACTTTGTTCACCAAACTACCTCTTCCACTGAGAAGTACTAGTGAAGTGCTTCACTGGCATAGTCCCCATTAACCTCTCAACCCCGCACCATTGCTACATTCTCAGACTCCACTATGTTATCAAAACTGTATATCTAGGCTACTTCACAATTTTCAGCACAAACACACGCCTTGCACTCAGCTACAAGAGGAGACTAAGATGTGAAAAACATTAAAATTAACCACCAATGACCTCACACAACAAGTCTAGAAATTCAACAATCAAACAATAAAATAAATGGAGTATAATCAACAATAATGTTCATTACCTATGAATACAACACAACAAGGTAAACAAATGTTGAAAAACACAAAATGCATCAAGAAATAGTGCTTACGAAGGGAAACTATCAATCAAAAGCTCGATCGAATCATCCAAAGGAACTAAATGACATAAACTGGTTACTTATACAGATTTATTGGTCACTAAATTCAATGACGTAGAAAATGAATGTTCAATTGTAGGACCTAAACATTATGCAGATCTACACGATTCACATAAAAAAAATCATCATATCACTGGAAAGAAGATTCAGAACGCTAAACCTAAATTCAAAAATGAAAAACAAACATCTAATATCTAAATTTTGAAATTTGAAATTAAAATGCAAAATGCGAATGCATGAGTTCATAGAATCACTGAAAGGCTGTAATTAAGATCAAATAAGGACGAAATTACACAAAAATTAAAGCAAGCAAAATCTTATAGAAAATTAAGCTATAATTTGGCGTGTTTATACTGAAATTCAGGAGATTAGGTCAATTGAGTGTTCTAAATTCAGGAGGAAATTAAGCAAAATCTTATTCAGAAAATTGGTTCAATTGAGTGCTCTAAATAACACATGCATAACCTAATACTCAATTTTACACTGAAATTTAGTAAAATCGTTTTGTAAATACCTTCATTTGTTGGCGCTTTTGGCGATTTTTTCTTTCGTCTTGCCATATTTTGCTATTGAACAGCAAATTTGTGTGAAAGTGTGACGACACCAGATTAATTGTATGAAAATGCCTAAGAAAATCGCAGATAAAAAAACTTCATTAAATTAGTAGAAATTTACATTTAAACGAACTAGAAATTGAAGAAATTATGATTCGAAATCACAGACCTAAGTTGATGTTGTATGAAAATTGATCGTTTTCCTTCGATTTTTGATTTTTTTTCGGTTGAAAATTGGAAGATTTTCAGTGTTTGTTCAAGAGAGAGAAGTGAAGAAACTGTCAGATGAAAAGCAATTAATTCAAATGAACGAGCGCGTTTGTTTTTGTGTTTTGGGTTTCAGTTTTTGTGTTTTGGGTTTGTCGGGGTGGGTAATGGTATTTTGGGCCGTTTTGGGCCGATTGGGGCTCCGTCTAATTTTATTAGTAAAGTTAGGCCGTCTCTTGCAAGACGAGTTGCAATTTTACTTACATAAAACTCACTTGTTCAAGATCAATAGCTGTCCATTGATTTAAAATAACCCTAACCCGAGGGCTTATTTAAACGGGTTAAGACTTTCAATCCAACTCAAGTCGTTTATTATACACATCGGGTTTGGCTTGACCCGTTTATCACTTTAACACATATATGTGATATTTTCAATTTAATTCAATAAGTTCTAAACCAAAAAGGATTATTTAGATAGTTAGATTAACATTGAATATTGCATACAAAAAATATCAAATAAACTAAATTCAACAATCTGAAAATGGAGGTAAACATAAGAAAGAAAAACATTAATTTAATGCAATTTATCATGATAAACAGGTTGTCGTTGCCAGGTGCAAAAGTTCAACTCTAACCCAATTCATTTATTAAACGTGTCGAGTCCCCATCTATTGAAAAGGATCAAAAGTCTTGACCAAAGCCGCTAATTCGTGTCAGGTTTGGGTTGTCGGTTCGTGCCCTTTTTTACCACCTCTAATATTTCCATTGTGATTAAATTGCCAAAATTCGATATTTTCATACCAAAATTGACAAAAACAACAACCTCAAATTTGTTGATCTCATTTAAGACAAATTATATTCAGATATTTTTGCACTAAAAATTTAAATAAATTATATCAGTTTTATATCTATTTTTGTTTGATTTTTGAGATACAAATATCGTCTATATTCTAATACATATATGATGATGTGTCGTTCTTTAAGATGATGATGATTTTGCAAAGTTTTGTGGTTATATGTGGGAGTGTTTGTTATTATATGGATAATCTTTTGTAACGAATATATTTAATTTCTATCTATTATAATTGACCGGTTCATACATCAAAATTAACTCCACGCTGTCAGTTATAGCTAGGTTCATAAAATTAGGCCTCTCCCATACACGTATGATTCTAACTCTAATAGCCGACAATTTAATGCATTTGGTTAAATCACACACATTAAGGCTTATCACTCAAGTTAGTTGCCATTAGAAGATAGTTGGGTAAGCAGTGAGAGGAAATATGAGCTTGTGATTTATATATGCAAGGTTGACACATATATAGTGCACTACATGTGGGATTTTTTTTTTTTTTTTATAAAGGTAAGGAAAAAGAAGGTTAGGAGACCCTCCGCACGAGGGGAGCTCCAACCTTGTCGTTTTTCAATACAAAAACTAGAATCTATGAGGTGGCCAACATTGGCAATCCAATCTGCTGCTTTGTTTGCTTCCCGGTAAACATGTCGAATAGTCCAAGAAGAAAAGGAGCGGATAGAAGTCTGGATATCTTGAATGATGTGAGCGATCTGCCAAGAGGGGGACCAGATGCCTAAGATGGAGTTGATAACCATGAGGTTATCTCCTTCGATGTGAAGATGAGTAATATCATTTTGAATAGCCAGCCGGACTCCATGCTGAAGGGCCGTAGCTTCTGCCACCGAGACTGATGATGTACCAAGGTTTAAGGCTGCAGCTTTGACTAGGTTGGCGTCGGTGTCTCTGATGATAAAACCTGCTGCTGCTGAAGAATCACGAACGGAACCGTCGAAGTTGAGTTTGAAAAATGGAGATGATGGAGGCTCCCAAGCCACCAAGATTGAAGAAGGGTACTTGGGAGTGGAGGGATGGAGAGAAGAGTGGAAAAACGGGGAGCCAGAGGAATTGCAGTAATCAACTGCATTCCTAAGACTCCATTCTGAGAAAAGAAATTTTGCTTTATGAAGAATCCTATGAATATTAAGTGAGTCGTTATGAAAGATGATATTGTTTCTTTCTTTCCAAATACTACAAATTAGGAAGACAAATTTAGAAGCGTAGCTTTTATTCTTTTTAATATTAGAAAAAGTATCTAATAAAGTGGCACTAGTTAAGGAATGGGGAAACCAATCATTAAGTTCTTTAAGCTGCCAAAGGGGGAGGATCTTGGAACAATGTCCAAAGATGTGATCTATGGATTCCTCCTGGGTGGCACAAAGGGCACAATGACTAAAAGGGATGATATTCCTTTTTGCAAGGGTTGCACGAACCCCAAGACTATTATGGCAGATCTGCCATGGAAAAATCTTTAGCTTTGGCGGGATATCGAGATTCCAAATCCAACGGTGAGGCCATTTTTCCTTGCTAGGTGGGAGGTTATGAGCCAGCCAAGTAGCGGACTTAACTGTGAATAGTCTTGAAGGACTAGTTCCCCAAATAGGTTCATCACGGAGGGAGGCAGACGGTAACAGAATGCCTTTAATGCATTTGATGATGTGGTCAGGGAGAAGAGTTTTTAATTTGAGAAGATCCCAAGATTTATCTGGTAAAATGAAATCTTTTAATAGCAGGTTAACATCAACCTGATTTTCATTTAACTTTAAGATGGTCATTAAGTTTTCCTCTAGGCACCAGTTATGGAGCCAAAAAAGAATTTGAGAACCATCTCCGATTTTCCAACGAATGCCTTTATGGAGTAATGGGCGTTGAAGTAAATTTTTTTTTCCAAATGGGTGAGTCATTTGGCTTAGGTTTACAGTTAACAAACGATTGATTTTGAAGATATTTGTCGGAAATGAGTTTAACCCAAAAATTATTAGGTTCGGTGAGAATTTTCCAACCAAGTTTTGCAATAAAGGCTTTATTCATTGGCAAAGTTTTTCTAAGGCCTAAACCCCCTTGGGATTTTGGTCTGCAGATTTTATCCCAGGCAATTAGTGGGGTTGCATTTCTTTCCTTATTTTGACGCCAGAAAAACTTCCTGTGAAGAGAATCAATAGAGGTAGCAATGCTAGGTGTCAACATAGTTGAGACGCATGTATATGCTGGTAGGGCCTCGAGGTTGGCCTGGATCATAGTTAATCTCCCTGCTTTGGAGAGGAAGGCAGATTCCCACAAATTAATTCTTTGCTCTGTTTTTTGGATAATATGGGAGAGATCAGCTTTAGAAGGATGGTGGGAGCTGAAGAAAATTCCAAGATATCTGCCCAGGGACGAATTAGGGAGCATGTTAAAATGGCTAGTTAAAGCCACTTTACGAGGCTGGTTGACCTTTTTGGAGAAGATGATCGATGATTTGTGGAAATTAATTAATTGACCAGAGATGGTACAGAAGTCATCGAGTACTCTTTTTAGATTGGTACAAGCTGACGTAGTAGCTTTGCAAAAGAGTAGGCTATCATCCGAAAAAAGGAGACAGGGAATATTAGCAGTTCTCGGAAGGAGTTTAAAGCCAATGCCTGAGTTGGGGACTTGGCTTTGGATAGTCAATTTCCTTATTAGCACTTCCATGCAGATAATGAACAGGTAGGGCGATAGGGGGTCACCCTGACGAAGGCCCCTGGAGGGCCGGAACCAGGGTGAAGGTTGGCCATTCACTTTGATTGAGTATGAAACATTTGTGACACATTCTTTTATCCATGAGATCCATAGGGTGGGAAAACCAAAAGCACGAAGAGTTTCCCAAAGGAAATCCCATTCAATTCTGTCATAAGCTTTCTCCATGTCTAATTTTAGTGCACACCAACCAGTCTTATTTTGAGATTTATGGAATGTATTGAGAGCTTCTTGAGCTATTAGGAGATTATCATGAATAGAGCGATCTTGAGTAAAAGCATTTTATAGGGGGGACTTATTTCTTTTTGCAAAATTGGTCGTAGACGGTTAACCAAATTTTTTGAAATTGCTTTATAAATAGTGTTGATTAGGCTAATCGGATGGAAATGATACGGGGTTTCGGGAGCCTCTTTTTTGGGAATAAGAGTGATCAGAGTATGATTCAGTGAAGGAGGGAGTTTCCCATGGAAGAAGAAGCTTTGAATAGCAGTGGTTACTTCTCTTTGTATGATGGGCCAGTAAGCTTGGTAGAATTTTGCACCAAAACCATCGGAGCTTGGGGCTTCTAACGGATTAATATCAAAGATAGCATTTTTTATTGGAAAAATGGAAAAGAATAATCCCACCTTTCGGCGGTCTTCCCATAATAATCCCACATTCACTTAATATCAGAATAATCCTAGCTTTATACCCTATTTTCTTAAAATGGGCCATTTCACCTACAACCTGTTACACAGGTTACTATTCTCATAATCTCACCTCTTTTCCCTCTCCTCTCTAACCCCGTTCTCTCTCCTCTTCTCTCCTTTTCTGATTTCAGCAACACCCAACAAACCACCACCAACACCTACTCACAAATTACCCACCACCAAACCAGCCCCACCGACCCAGAAAAATGCACCACCGTTACCCACTTTCTTGAACTGGGTTGCGGGGCCGCGGGTGGAGGGCATTGCCGGGGACCTGTCGAGGAAGCGTGCGGGAGGGTTGCGTCGAGGAAGCGTGCGGAAGGGGGGGGTTGCGTCGAGGAAGCGTGTGGGGTTGCGGGGAGGAGATTGCGAGTGGAGGAGGACGAAGGGGGTGGAGGCTGGGTGTTCGGGATTGCCGAGAAACGAGGGTGGTGGTCCTTCCTCATTTTTGTCGAGAAATGAGGGTGGTGGTGGGTTGGCGATTTGTGTGAGGGTGGTGGTGAGTTGGAAAAAGGGAGGACGGTGGTGGATTTGTTGTTGTGGTGGGTTTAGGAGGGTGGTGGTGATGAGAGAGAAGGGTTTAGGATGGTGGTGGTTTTGTTGTAGTGGTGGGTTTAGGAGGGTGGTGGTGATGAGAGAGAAAAGGGAAGATGGTGGTGGGTTTAGGTTGAGGTTTTTTTTTAATTTTTGTTTTAGTTAATAATTAAGTTGTATTAGAGATAAATTTTAGTTAATTAAGCTGGTCAAAATTAATTAACCGGTTAATCTTCATATTTACCTCTTTTTACAAGTTACTTTTGAAATGGGACCATTTTAAGAAAACAGGGTATAAAGCTAGGATTATTCTAATATTAAGTGAATGTGGGATTATTATGGGAAGACCGCCGAAAGGTGGGATTATTCTTTTCCATTTTTCCTTTTTTATTTCTTCGGCAGAGACTGGAGCAAGGAGTTTATCGGAGTCTTGTTAGGACACGAAAGGGTTGATAAAGTTCAAATCAATCTGTCTATTTGCGGAGTGTGAAGATTTGAATCGTTTCTTAAAAGAATCTGAAAGAAGAGCAGTAAGATCGTCATGAGAGTCAATCCATTGGCCAAGATCATTTTTTAATCTGAAAATAGTCAAGTGGGCCTTTGTTTTCTTCATTCTATTATGGAAGAATCTAGAGTTGCGATCCCCCTGGGTGAGCCAAGTTTTCCTTGCATTATGACCCCAAGCTTTTTGGTTAAAAAGCAGTAGTTTTTCTCTTTGCAAAATGAGACAATTAATATGTTTAATTAGGATTTGATTATACGGTTGTAGCCAGAGTTTATGTTGTATCTCTTTTATTTTTTTGTCATTGTGGTGTAGTTTATTTGAAGTGTGCTTGTACTTTGTTTTGGCCCAAGATTTAAGTTCAGTTTTAATGCGATTAAGCTTTTGCTGAATACGATAGAAACGCGAGCATGTAATTGGAATATTCCAATTTCTCTTAACAATATTATGCGAGTCATTGTCTATATATCGTCTAAAAATTTTGGAACCGGAAAGGAGGCGGTTTTGTGATTTCCCCATCATTGCTGGAAAAAATAATGGGTGCATGATCGGATACTGTAAAAGCTACCATAGAAAATAGTGCTATTGTTGAAGCAGTCGAAGAAACTTTTATGACAGATGGCCCTGTCTAAACGTTCGTAAATGACGTCGTTGTTATGGTTGCCTCTCCACGAAAAAGCTTGTTGTAAACAGGGAATGTCAATTGCTTGAGAGTTAGTCAAGAGGAGGGGGAGTCGGTGAAGTTGGTTCTGTTTCAGAGGGCATCCGCCTAGTTTGTCGTTGGGAGAGAGCATCTCATTAAAATCTCCAAGCATAAGTCAGGGGAAGGGGAGAGTAGTAACGTAGTTATTCAAAAAAGACAAGAACGTATCCTTTTCGATATTTTTAGCCGGGCAATATGTACCCAAGACTGAATACATTTTATTGTATGGCTTGTAGAGATCGTCGAGATGAACCAAACGATCATGAGAGTAATGATTTTGAACAGTAATATTGGAGTTATTCCAACATACCCACATTCCACCCACATGGTTAATTGGATCAATAACTAATTTATTGTGCAAGTGTAGAGCTTTAAGAATTCGATGGCTATTATTATTATTAGTTAAGGTTTCAATGATGAAGACAATATCCGGATTATATTTGTTCTTTAGGTATATAAGCTCACTCAAAGCTTGGGGTTTTTTTACCCCCTTGAATGTTCCAACATAATATCTTCATATAATAACCGGATTGGTGAGAAAGATTCGTTTGGTAGGTTTAAAATAAACATGTTCATACATAGACCAAAAAAATGGCCTCATTACCTTTCTTCCTATCCTTGTTTCAGTGCTGAGAAGAGAAAATAGGCCTGCCAAGGAAAGAAAACGAGTCAGGGGGTGTAAAACCACCCCTTTGCAAAAGCGAGTGTCAAGCACTCGGTTCAATAAGGCTTCAAGAGCCTGGTCATTTAGATAACTATACATTTGGACTAACAGTCCATTAGCAAACCAATCCGATACCGAATTTGGCGATAAAAAGCCAGCGGGCAGAGAGATGGGCCTTTCTTCTCTTCCTCCGATGATTGAAATGATGAAAAAATTATCATGCCACATAATAAACATGGGAAACAGACAAAAAAAGTCTTCCTCCAAAGGTTCTTTTATTAAGTACCTGCGATAAGAACAAAAGCAAGAGCAAGAGTCATTAAGGGGTGTGAAAACACCCCATTTCGTTTGCGTGTGATGAAACACACGAGTCCAAGTGAGCAAAGAGAGTTTAATTAAAACTGCAAGAAAAGGAGTATAAGATGTATGATTGGTTGGAGATGGATGCTTAGACCGCCAACTATGAGACTTTCTGAGAGACTGCCTGAAAAGCCAGAAAACAACATTAAGGGAGGTAAAACCATCCCAGTTCCTTTGCGAGTGATTGAGCACTCGAGTCCAAGTGGGCGTGGAAACCCAAATCCAGGAATAGGTAAGAGCAATATAACAAATAATAAAGTAGCATTGCGAGAGCAAGGTGAAATAATTCTCCTTGCCTCCAGACATCATAGACCATATTGAGCAATTGGCTAAAGTAGATGCAAAGCAATAACCCAAAACAAACAAGAAGAGAACGAAATACAGACAATAAGCAATATGATAATATATTAGTTGGAGTACATCCCAATTCCTTTGCGAGTGATGGAGCACTCGAATCCAAGTGAGTGTAAAACCCCAATTCGAATGATAGTTAAGAAAACTAAAACTGTTAATTAAGCGGCATGTAAGAGAAAATATGAAGGCAGAAAAGTCATGGAGTATATAGAGAACAACGAAAGTAAAAGTTGTAATGTTAAGATAGAATGCATTATAAGCAACAAAGCTACTGCCCACAGAAACAGGAATGACAATGATACTTAGAAAATTAAGCATTATGTTCAAGTAAACGTAGGAAGATAATACACGAAAAATGCTAAAATTCCAGAGACAAAGAATCCTGTAAATTCGCAGAGCAATGATAAAGATAACAAGGTGAAGATTGAAAAACATGGCACAGTTCCTGGACATCATACAGGTAATCAGCAAATGAGCACAAAAGACATACCAAAGCCAATGAAAAATATGCAGGACTAGGTGTTCTTTAATAGGTAAAAGAGTACAGTGAAAAAATAAAGTCCAACCATAAACCTGAAGTATGAGAGAAGTTGAAATAGTGATGTTAAAGAAGACAATCAAATATATAAAAGGATGGTATAAATTATTTGGCAGAAGTCTAGAACCATTGAATGAAAAAGTAGAAAAGTCCAGCCAAAACCAAGAAAAGTGTAAGTGAGCATAATATTTAAAGCATAACCAAAGTACAATGCTTAGAAGTAGACACTTTTCTATAATTAATATAGCATGATGAAAATCTGAAATGAAACAATGCATTTTGAGTTTAGAATCTCGCGAGATAGTGGCGACAAAGTAGACCGTTAAATCCATAGCAGTATGAACCCAAATGAGTGATAAATTCTTGGATATAATGACTAAGAATGAAATCAGTAGATAGCAAGTGATTAAGAAAAATCTCAACCAAATGAAATTCAAAAGGGGAAGTAGAAAACTTACCTGAGGGAGCCCGTGGAAGCGGTAGCGGCGCATTTGAAATGGCACGCTAGAGGTTGGCCCATTGAGCGTTTGGCAGGGCACGGTGGAGGTCGGCCCAACGATGAGACGCAAACGGTTGTTGAGGACGTAGAGGCTGTTGAGCAGATATTGATAGCAGAGCGCGTTAGGGCATTAAGGCTGGGCACAACACCATTAACAGAAAAGATGGTGGTGGGCGCGGTGGTGTTGATTGAGGCACCGCCAGGAAACGTTCGAAGGAGCTCCTTCCCACACGGCGCAACAGGGAGGCCGTGACAGGTTATGTGCGGGTGGATGTTGACAGTGGTCGTAGCGGTGGTGGCGGAGGCGGGACGATGGTGGATGTGGATGGTCGGCGCGATGGTGATGATTGCGTTCGAAGCCGATTCTGAGGGGTAAAAGAAACAACTTTGTTCAATATCTATAGCATAAGAGGGAGCATTAAGATGGATTTGCAGTGAAAAAGATTTGAGAAGGGATAGATCAGGATCGGAAAAAGTCCATAGGAAGAACTTAGGGTTAGGGTTTTGTTTCATTGAAGGTTTTTTGTATTTTTTCTTTTTCTTTTTTCGTTTTCTCTCTCTAGAAATCCCTAGCATCTTTTGGAGCATTTTCTCTCACTAGAGTTTCCTTAGTTGCTTCACGCACTGCATGTGGGATTTATTCTATTTATTAACCTAATGTGGTTGGTATCCAACTCATTAAAACAACAATATTGTTTGCTTATCGAGATCCAAAATCAATATCTTATTATTTATGTAAACCATACAAATCATATTACATCATATATTTTAATTTCCTTATCACATAAACTTATAAATGGTGACAGTGTACATCACTAATGTTACAAAGCAAATAATAGATGATATGGTACTATCGATTGACTTTCCTTTTTAATTTTATGTATTATTTATCAGTCACAACTCACAGTATATAATACTCGTATGCCCCCTTAAATTTAGCATGATTCAAACAATAGTTTGGTACTATTATAACCTTGATTTTGGATAAAACAATATGGTGATTCTTTATTTATTAGATTTTTGATTTATATTTCATGTCATGTTATTTAATCGTATTATAATAGGAGTTCTATCTATGGTAAATAGATCTCTAAATATGTTAAGTTATAGATATCTTGTAAGTATATCTTGTATAGGAGTTTTAGGCTATTAGGGTCTCTCGATATACTATATATTGTAACTTTGTGGTAATTAATGATGAAGCCATTTACTCCTCATATTTTCCCATCTCTTAACATGGTATCAGATGCACGTTTAACCTAGTTTTTTTTCTTCCAGTACTGTTTACGTCGCCGCCTTCATCTTCTTCGTTCCTTGTTTTAGGCTGCTGCCATGACTGAAACCAAACCACCTCGTTATGAGCCTTTTTCTGCGTATTATCTCCACCCTAGTGAGGGTACAGGAACCGTGATTAGTCCAATTTTGTTGAAAGGCGACAATTATGAAGAATGGTCTCGTTCCTTACGTAATAATCTTCGTGCCAAGAATAAGCTCGGTTTCATTGATGGTACTATTGCCGTACCCGACGCAAAATCTCCCGACTATGATCAATGGGGTATTGTCAATTCCATGCTTGTGGCTTGGATTTTTAACACCCTAGATATTTCTGTTCGCTCCACTATGCGTTTCCCGGACGATGTTAAGTCCTTATGGGATGATTTGCGAGATCGGTATTCCTTGGGTAATGGTCCACGCATTCTTGAGTTGAAAAATCAGATTCGCGATTGTCGTGAACAAGGTCGGCCTGTGGCTGTCTTCTTTGGCGAGTTACGTCGGCTTCAAGATGAGTTGGCTAGTTATTGTAAGCTTCCTGCTTGTACATGTGCTGCTGCTAGTGAGTATGTTAAGCTTCGGGAAGCAGACCACCTACATCAATTTTGTTTGGGTTTGGATCCAAAAAAGTTTGGGTCTTTAGTGTCGGGTCTTCTTATGCAAGATCCTCTTCCCTCTCTTAATGTTGCCTCCTCCAAAATTATTGCTGATGAACGTAAACAAACTATTTCCGAGGCCCAAGATGCTCCACGTCCCGATGCCGTCGGCTTTGCAGCAAGTGGTATTGCTCTTACTCGTGGAGGTGAAGACTCTAGGCTATGCAGCCACTATGGTAAACGTGGTCATGAGAAAGACCGCTGCTATGATCTTCACGGTTGACCTGAACGTGGTCGCGGTGGTCGGAATGGACGGGGTGGTTGTGGTGGTCGCACTGGCGGTCGTAATGGTGGTCGCACCTTTGCTGCCAATATGGGTAATGATCGTCCAAGTGGGTGACAATCCGAAGTGGGTGATAGTGATAGACAAAGTGTTCCTACTCTTACTAATGAGCAGTGGACTCAACTTATGTCTGCTCTCAAAGTATCCAACTCCACCCCTTCTTCTGAAAAGTTAAGTGGTAAGTGTAGTTCCAAAACGTGGCTCATTGACTCTAGCGCCTCAAACCATATGTCTGGTAATATTAGTTTGTTCACTGATTTGTGTGATGTTTCTTGTACTGTTGGGTTGCCTAATGGGAAAAGTACGGTGGCTACAAAAGTGGGAACATTATTTTAGGAGAAAATTTGGTGTTGGACAATGTTCTTTACGTACCTGCTCTCACTTGTAATTTATTGTCTGTTTCTCAATTATTAGCCAACCAACAATTAATTATTATTCTCACTAATAAGTTATGTGTCATACATGACCGCACTTTGAGGAACCTGATTGGAGCGGGAGTGCAGTGTGACGGGGTCTATTATTTTATTCCAGTTCGTGCTCGTGATGTTCAAGCAAATAAAATAACGGATGCAGATGATAGTATATTGTGGCACCGTCGGTTAGGTCATCCTTCGATAAAAGTAGTTCATACTCTACCTATGCTAGGTTCTCGTAGTAGTAGTCTTAAACAGTGTGCTTTAGATTGTTCTATTTATTTTATGGGTAAACAACCCCGCAACTCTTTTCCCTTAAGTGCTAATAAAACAAAAAGTGTGTTTGATTTGGTACATTGTGATATTTGGGGTCCCAATAAAATCCCTTCTAGTGGCGATGCTCGATTTTTCCTTACACTGGTTGATGATTTTTCTCGTGCTACATGGGTTTATCTGATGGTTGGAAAATATGAAGTTGCTACTTTAATCCCTGCTTTTTATCATATGGTTAACATCGACATCTTCTCAATGTTGCCCGTGCTTTACGGTTCCAAGCTAAATTACCAAAGTATTTTTCGGGAGAATGTGTTTTGACTGCTGTTCATCTTATCAATCTCACCCCTACGCCTGTGTTAGGTGGCAAAACCCCGTATGAATGTTTGTTTGGTGTTTCTCCCTCTTATGCTGATGTACGAGTTTTTGGTTGTTTGTGTTATGCTGCTAATCGCCCCCGTGTGAAAGATAAATTTGACCCCAAGTCTCGTAGGTGTATTTTTGTTGGCTATCCTCATGGTAAAAAAGGGTGGCGTCTCTTTGATTTGGACACCCAAAATATTTTTGTGAGTCATGATGTGATTTTTTATGAAGATACTTTTCCTTACCTTGCTAGTCTTCCCGATCATGCTCGTCTCCAGTGGGAGGCCTATTTTTCTCAACCCATGGTGTGGGATGATGATGATGTTTTGGTGTCCGAAAGTGATGCTTGTCGTACTCCTATAGTGTATATTGGGGATGTTCCTTGTGACACTACACAACCTTTGAGTTTGAGAGGGAGTTTGCGTGCTCTTGACGTTGGGGCTGGTGTGGCTAGTGAGCCACGTGTAGATGCTGCCACGGACAGCATTGATGTGCCGCCTACCACAGGTAGCCATCGTATTGAACCTGCCGCGGACAACAATGGTGTGGGGGCTGCCACGGGCAGCAGTGTTGTTGGTGTTGTGGATGCTGCCGTGGGCAGCAATGTTGTGGGTGATGCTGCGGACAATAACACTGTTGGTGCGAGAAGTAGTGAGGACTTGGGTCGTGGTCATCGTACGAAGGTTCCATCTACCAAACTTCGAGATTACAGCACCAATACCGTTGTTTGCCGAAATTTAGACCCCTCTACTTCCACCACTGCTCTCTCATCTCCGTCTCGTTCTTCAGGTACGCCCTTTGATATAGCTTATTATGTTGATTATAATAATTTTTCTGTGAGTCACAAATGTTTCCTCACCTCGGTTACAAAAGGTCGTGAACCCCAGTCTTTCCAGGAAGCTGTTCAGGACTCCGGTTGGTGTAAAGCTATGCAGGAAGAGATTGAGGCTTTGGAGCGTAATGACACTTGGACAATAGAAGATTTGCCTCTGGGTAAGCGTGCTATTGGTAGTGGTTGGGTTTACAAAATAAAATATACCTCCACAGGTGCTATCGAACGTCTGAAAGGGCGTCTTGTTGTTCATGGCAACCGACAGGTTGCTGGTGTTGATTATACTGAGACTTTTGCTCCAATTGCTAAGATGGGCACGATTCGTCTTTTGTTAGCTGTTGCTGCTGCACGCAATTGGGAACTTCATCAGATGGACGTTCGCAATGCGTTTTTGCATGCTGATTTGGATGAGGAAGTATACATGAAGTTACCTCCGGGTTATATTTGTTCTACCCCCGGGAAGGTTTGCAGGTTACGTAAGTCTCTATATGGTTTGAAGCAGGCTCCCAGGCAATGGTTTGCTAAGTTATCTGTTGCCTTAAAGGCATATGGTTTTGTTCTATCCTATGCGGATTACTCGTTGTTCAGTTATCTTAAAGGCATATGGTTTTGTTCAATCCTATGCAGATGATTTGATTATTGCTGGTTCTTCTGCTGCTGTTGTTACTCGTTTTAAAAGCTACTTGAGCTCTTGTTTTCACATGAAAGATTTGGGTGTTTTGAAGTATTTTTTGGGGATTGAGGTGGCTCGTAGTCCCACTGGTCTTTTTCTTTCATAGCGTAAATATACTCTTGATGTTTTGAGTGAAGCAGGGATGTTGGGTTGTAATCCTATCGACACACCTATGGAGCAAAACCATAATCTTGCTCGTGTTGAAGGTACAACCATGGCCGATCCGGATCGCTACCGTCGTCTTGTTGGGCGTTTGGTGTATCTGTCTGTCACTCGGCCGAAGCTCAGTTATGCCGTGCATACTCTTGCTCAGTTTTTGAGTGCTCCTCAGGTCCCTCGCTGGGACGCGGCTTTGCGAGTCTTACGTTACCTAAAAGGTAGCCCGGGTCAAGGTATTTTGTTAAGCTCCCGGAACGATATGTGTTTATCGGCTTATTGTGATAGTGATTGGGCTGCCTGCCCTTTGACTAGGCGTTCTTTGTCTGGTTATTTGGTTTTCTTAGGTTGCTCTCTTGTTTCGTGGAAAACAAAGAAACAACCTACGGTGTCTCGTTCCTCTGCTGAGGCAGAGTATCGTTATATGGTTGTTACTACGTGTGAGTTGAAGTGGTTAAAGTCCTTGTTGTTTTCTCTTGGTGTTCTTCATAAGAAGCCTATGCGTTTGTTCTGCGACAGCCAGTCTGCTCTTCATATTGCCCGAAATCCAGTTTTTCATGATCGCACAAAACACATTGAAGTTGATTGTCACTTTGTTCGGGATGAGTTGCTTTCTGGTAATATTTCCATGGCATATGTTCCTACAGGTCATCAGTTGGCTGATATTCTTACCAAGGCTTTGGGACGAGAACAATTCAATTTTCTGTTACGCAAGTTGGGCATTCGTGATTTACATGCTCCAACTTGAGGGGGAGTAATAGGAGTTCTATCTATGGTAAATAGATCTCTAAATATGTTAAGTTATAGATATCTTGTAAGTATATCTTTTATAGGAGTTTTAGGCTATTAGGGTCTCTCGGTATACTATATATTGTAACTTTGTGGTAATTAATGATGAAGCCATTTACTCCTCATATTTTCCCATCTCTTAACATATTATATCATGTAAGTCTTAAATTATCATCATTCTATTACATAAAATTATGTAAATCAATCTATTATGTTATAACTAATAAACTGGTTCTTATTTATGCGATTGACATGAATATATTGAAAGCTTCATCAGTATACTAAGATTATAACTCATACCGGTAGTATAAAGTGCAAGGTAAAATATAACATCATAACCAATAAGCATAAAAGAACTAACAAACAACAAAACCTACCTACTCTATAAAGGAAATAAAATAGAAAATAAGTAAATTTATTATATATTGAATCATCTCTCTCCATCTCCCCATTATTATATTTTCATCACCTTCTCTAATTCCTCTCATTGTCAATCACATTACACATGTGAAGACACATAATCGTGTCTCCCTATTTAGGGGCCCAATGATGAAACATACCTGTAGGCGTGTTTTTATTTCGCCTACGCGGCGTGAGCGCGTATTTGACTACCCCATTGTTAAGGTTTTATTGAAATTCGTTTTGAAGTCGCCAACAAGTCTTTAAAGGAAAACTTATAAACCTAATTGGATATTGAAAACTATAGGGACATCTTAGGGACTTATCCAATGTATATTTCCCCCGTCTTGACTCCATAGATGGTCATTGAACCAAAAATTGAGTTCGGGGGTGAGGGTACGAATATGGTCATAGTGAACCAAGTTCACCCATTGCTTGCCTTTACTAAATAACGATTCAAATCATAGTTTTATGCAAAAGAATAACCATATAACGTTTTAAGCACCCTAAAAATATTAGTCTAAATTGGTTCAAGAAACACATAAAAGACTATATTTTAGTGACAAGTTATTAAGCAATAATATTACAAGGTACCTAGCAGGTTGTCCAAATTATCTGAATTAGTTAGAACAGTTCCTTAGGTCTTGTTTAGCAATAATAACATGTGGGTGATAAAAATCGTGCATAGGACAATTAAAACAACATGAATATTATATACAAAAATAAGAGTAAAAGGGATTGGAATGTACAAATAAACACGATTATTATTTAAATATCTACATCACGACAAGAAATCGTTAGTAACTTCAAGGCAATAAAAACAATAGAATTATTCAAGAGTACTCAGGAATTATTCCTATGCGGCTTAGGTTGAAGAGCATAACGACCTTCAGGTGGAGCAATCGTGGAACCAAAAGCGTGGTATGATTAAGAACTCGAAAAGGATTGGTGTGTTTAATGTGTTTGGGTATTTGGAGGTTCGAAATATGGTTCGTAAGTATTCGGAATTTTAAGTGCTCGAGAAAATAATAATTGAAAAAGCCGTACCGGATTTGGGAAATCACAGGTATTTATAGAAAACATGAAACTGCGCTTCACGCGCCCCCTGCGCCAGGCGCAGGCTGACATGTGAGGCGCAGATCCACGTGTCAGGCGCACATTGGTGCGCCTGACGCGGCAAGCCAATAAGAATCGTGCACGTAGTACGCGTATTTTAAAAAAGATAGAAAAGAAAAGATGCGTCTCACACACATAAGTGCGATAGGCGCAGGACTCTATGTGAGTCATAAATCCATTTGTCAGGCGCAGATTGGTGCGCCTGACACAGCTCGGCCAATGCGCTAGGCGCACGTGGCGCGCTAGGCGCACCTCCTACGTCCAACTCATTTTCCAACCTTTTTTTCCTTAAACGCGTTTTAGAAGATATTTTTTATCCCTTAAAATCCGCAGATTGAGTTTTGCGGAATAAAAATCCGATTTGCATTTATTTGAATATTTATTAAAAATAATAAATAAACAATTGGGCTTTTAAAATATTTTAAATGAACTCAAAATATCTTATGGGTTTAAAATACAATTAATTATCATGAATAATTAATTGGGCTTTAGAATAAGATTTCAAAACACTCTTTAAATTGATTTTGGGTTGGCTCTTCGGATTGCTCTTCCGTTGGGTTGCGCCAATTAATACCGCGGTATGTTTCATCATTGGACCCTTAAATGGGGAGACACGATTAGGTGTCTACAGAAGCTCCCACTTTGACCGAGGTTTGTAAAACCGAAAGTCAAAGTAAATGTGTCGGGACGGAGAATGATTCTAGATGCTCTGCAATCCAAAATCAATCTTTTGCGCCGGTACCTGCAAAATAAGCAAAAGCTTCAGGAACATGCATGTGTGGTACATATTTGTAAATATATATGTAAAATGAGATGGTGCGTGAAAGAAGGTGTCATGAGCTATTTTCGGCCCGGTTCATGTCGGAGTTATGCTGTCTCGATGGGTAATGGTCCGTAGACCTGGTGGTTGTTTGTCGCCTTTTTGATTGATGATGGTTCGCAGACCTGACAGTTGTCTGTCGCCTTTTAGTTGATGATGGTCCGCAGAACTGACGGTTGTTTGTCGCCTTTTTTATTGATGGTGGTCCGCTGACCTAGCGGTTGTTTGTTGCCTTTCAGTTGATGATGGTCCGCAGATCTGACGGTTTGTTTGTCGCCTTTTAGTTGATGATGTTTGTCGCAGACCTGTGGACCCGGATCCGTTTTTCAGGGTCTGGGTCCTAAATTTCTAGACCCGACGGATCCGGGTCGGATCCGGGTCCACTTGCAAGATAACGGATTCGGGTCCGGATCTGTACAGTAGACCCGGACCCGGATCCGTAGATCCGTTTTTTTTTAAACCAAATTGGGCTGGGCCTCCTCTCCCCTTCTAAGCTCTTATGTTCTACTGCTATACGAATCACTCAGCTCAGTTCTCATGAATCACTCACGCCTCCCCTAACCTAAACCCTAACTCTCACTCTCAGTTCTCCATTTCGCTTACAGCTCCACGGATTTACGGACCACGAATCACGCCTGAGTGCCTGACGGCAGTCACGCCACCTGTCCTGCTCACCTTTCTCCACCAGTTCCGGCCACCGGTTCCAGCGCACCAAGTACTTCTCCACTACCAAGAAGGGTGAAATTCCTGAACTCAAAGAAGAGCTCAATTCTCAGTACAAGTTTTTTTTCTCCATTTTTATTTTCTTACAACTCACTTTCTTCGCTCATTTTCTCCTTTTTTCTTTGCTTTTCGTTCTCAATTGCCGGAAATGTATTCAGATCTGTTCGTCGTTTCTTTCAAATCCCTGCTAGTTTTCTCGATTTTTGTCTGATTCTGGAATAATTTGTTTGATTTTCGATGCATGATTATATGGATCATACCTTGGGATTAGCATTTAGCAGTAGCTTGATGACCATGTACAATTGCATCTTCTAATTTTGCTGTATCGAATTTACATATGTTCTTTTTTTTTTAATCAATTTTGGTATTCGATTATAATTGCGGTGTATGATGAGTTTCTATTGTGTAATGTTAGAAGTTGGATTGATTCTACTTTTCGAAATTTGATCCTCGTAAAATTCAACAACATGCCAGTATGCCACCGGTTTGATTAAGTATTTGATTCATTTCTGATGAATATATTAGTAATTGAAGATGAATTATTTGTGTGATGATTTTTTTTGAGATTAAATCAGTGATAGTTTTTGTTGTTTTGTGATCGTGATTTTAGATCATTTTAATATCACAAAGTAGGTAAAATTGCATGAAATGAGCCGGACCCGTTTTGGACCCGGATCCGCAAGATCCGTCGGATCTGGATCCGGGTCCAACTTTCTTAGACCCGGTGGATCCGGGTCGGATCTGGATCTAGGGTCTGAAAACGGATCTGGATCCGGGTCCACCTGGACCCGGTCCAGATCCGACCCGTTGCCATCCCTAGACCTGACGGTTTGTTTGTCGCCTTTTTGATTGATGATGGTCCGCAGACCTGACGGTTTGTTTGTCGCCTTTTTTTATTGATGGTCCGCATACCTGACGGTTAGTTTGTCGTCTTTCTGTTGATAATGGTCCGCAGACCTGGTGGTTGACCTCCGCTGTTAACTTTCCAAAGTATTCGTTGCTTTTTGAGCAATGTATGTTTGAAATTTTGAAATCATTTAGAACTGAAGAAGTGGACCCCACTTTGGCTATGAACCCCCCAAGTGCATCGTACAGGCTTGTGCGCAGGACGCAGAAGCCTGCGCTTGGCGCAGCTGTTGCGGCCCAGGCCGGATTTCTTTGCGTTGCGCGCTCTTGCAAGGCCGCTTGGGCGGCTGGACGCACCATGTATATAGCGCTTGTCTTCCTCTGTTAAATCGTAATGGTCCACAGACTCTGGCGGAATATAACTCGTATAGAGTTGCTCAATGTTGGGTACCTGTAAATACACAGAATACACAGATATACAGACAAATAATTAGGGGACATGCATGTGTCCCGTGATGTGGGTGCTAGTGTATGGATATGAAATGACTTGACTTGACTTGACTTGACTTAAAGGTGTTATCGTGTGCATACATGTGTGCGCGTGTGTGTGTGCGACTCCATGACTTACGTTAGAATCCTATGGTTAAGGACGAAGGATGCAATGCTTGACACAATGTCTGGATGATGCAGATATGTAATGCAAATGAAGAGATGTGATACGAATGCAGATGATATGATACTAATGCAGATGATATGATTTAATGCTAATGCAGCGATATGATGCTTTTATCGTTTTTTAGAAGCTCAAATTTTCGTTTAAAAAATTGTTTTTGAAAGAGAAGAAACGGGGAAGCCCCCAGGGATGATCTATGTAAGTTATGCTTGATTCTAAAGGTGTTGTAGTTGTTACGAGCCTAAGTGAGCCCATAAAACAGTTAGGATCTCGTATGGGTCTGGAGCCCACAATTTTTTGTATCAACTCTTAATGAAGTCCTTATCAAGGTACACATGGAGCCCAAGGATAATCTATTCAGTTAATAGACTATGTTGGGTTTGAAATACGTTGTAGAACGAGCTTTTGTAGCGCTTGAGTTGTATATGCTTCGAGTTTTGTATGCCAAGGGCCTAAGTGAGCCCATAAAGTAGGTTCGATCTTGTATCAGTGTGGGTTTTAAAACCCAAGATGTCATGTATGGACTCGTAATGAATTACTTATCTCAATAGTTCTGGACTTTAGGTTGTAACTTTTGCATCCATGTTACATGACATTTCCTTGTGATCGCAATTTTTGCCTGTTATTAACTTGGCAAATTTTCGTTGTTATGCATTGCGTCTAAAATCGTGTCAAAAAAACAAATAAAAGATCGTCAATTGGCCAAAACCTCGCCTAAATCCCCAAAAAACATGTCGGGGGAGCAGTGCGCTAAGCGCATTAAGTTGCGCCTGGCGCACTGCTCCCGCGCCAGACGTACGATTGTGTGCCGCGTGCAATAATGCTTCGTGGCACACAGTCTTTGCATCGCATGGCTTTTGTCGATTTAGTCGTTGTGGGGGTCGATCCTATGTTCGGTCCGTCTGCATTAGCGTAAAAGCATGGTCATTCTAGGGTCTATTCTAATTTTTTTTTTTAAACATTTACTAATCATCATCATACAAGACATTTACAAAAATATTTTCAAAATTAATCCATCATCTTTTCTAGCAAAAGATAAAAAACAAGGGGTTCGTTTCAAAAATGTATTTTGAAAATTCTAAGCCCAGTCCAAACACCTTCATTCAATACAATCCAGACCAATCCCAAGTCATTTGCATTCATCCTAGGCCCATATGAGTTTGAGTCATTGCATTCATTTTAGGCCCATTTGCATTAGAGTCCATTTTGCATTTATCCTAGGCCCATCTAAATTTGAGTCCTTGCATTCATATAGGCCCACTAGCATTAGAGTCCATTTAAGGCCCATATAAGTCTAGTACATGTCAAAATCTAGGCCCATTTATGTGCATCTTTATGTGAACCCTAGTCTATGTCAAGCCTAGTCCAAGTCTAATCCCAGTCCATATCAATCTAAGTCCAAACCTAGTCCAATTTTAATGTCAAGCCCATGTGCATCTCCAAGTCTAACTTCAAACCAATATAGGACTAAGTCCAAAATTAGGTCCATATAAGGCCCAATTCATACCCTAAGTCTAATCAAATCCAATTCCAAACCATGTAGGACGAAGTTCAAATTCTAAAACTCAAAATCTCTAAGCCTAGCGAAGCTAGCACTTCTTAAAGTCAATAAAGGCAAATCCTGAGTTTAGCGAAGTTACTCACTTTTTAAGACCATAATGGCACCCTTTAGACTTAGCGAAGTTAGTCATCCCCAAGACCATAAAGACACCCCTTGAGTTTAGCGAGGCTACTCACCTTTGAGACCATAACGACACCCTCTGACCTAGCAAATCTAGTCATCCCTAAGACCATAACCCTCTGAGTTTAGCGAAGCTACTTACCCTTTAAGACCATAATGACACCCTTTGACCTAGTTATCCTTAAGACCATAATGGCACCCTTTGACCTAGCGAAGCTAGTCATCCATATGACGATAAAGGCACCCTATGAGTTTAGCGAGGCTACTCACCTTTTAAGACCATAATGGCATCCTTTAGAACTAGCGAAGCTAGTCACCCCTAAGACCATAAAGGTATCCTCTGAGTTTAGCCAAGCTACTCCTACCTTACATCTATAGCATCCCAATTAAGTCCATAATGGCCCAAAACCTTTGAGTCTAGCGAGGCTAGTCCATCTTAGATCCATAGCAACCCAAAATCATCGAGTCTGGCGAAGCCAATCACCCTAAGTCTTGCGAAGCTAGCGTTCCCAAAGTCCACATAGGCAATCCTTTTGAGTCTAGTCTGCTTGCAAGTTCAAAGTCTAGTCCAGTCTGGTTGCATAGTCTAGTCCATATCTGCATATGCATATAGTTAGGGCATGTTCTCTTCGGCATAAGAATAGAACTGAACTGAATTGAGCTGAACTGATTGCAACTGAATTGAACTGAACTGAACTGAACTGAACCGAATTGAACTGAACTGAACTGAACTGAACTGAACTGAATTAAATTATAACTAATAATAATGATAATAATTTAGCTATCATTAATTAATATATATTAATTTATAAATAAATAATAGTAATAACAATATTAATATAATATAATATAATATAATATAATATAATATAATATAATATAATAGTAATAACAATATTAATATAATATAATATAATATAATATAATAAACATTAATTAATGATAATAATAGTTTTTAATAATATAATATGTTAATATTTAATAATAATTACTCCCTCCGTTTTCTTTTGTTGTTCCCGTATTCCGCATTGGGAAATTTCAATATGTTGTTCCTCTATTGAATCTTTCCATATATAGTACTCCCTCTGTTTTTTTTATCATTCTCACTTTCCTGTGTGCGTCTCCCAATGCACCTCTTTGAACTTAAATATCTTTCATTATATATTGGTAAAAATTATAACGATTGAATATTAATAATGTACTAATTGAGACGAATCAAACAAGACCCCACATGACTATATTTTTTCTTATAAATTTAAAAAAATTGAGAAGATTATCTCTAAGTATGAACAGTGCCAAGATTCAAAGTGAGAAAGATAAAAAAAACAGAGGGAGTATAATTTCTGAATTAAATTTCCCATTAGTTTTGAGTTGCAATAAATGTGTTCACACTATTGAGTATTCATTCTTTACATTTTTATCCCTCAAACTTTTGTCTAATTGGTTGTCTAATATAGAATAACTCAAAGAGCAATAAATGTGTTCACACTAGTTTATAGTTCTTTCTTTCTTTTCCCTCAAACTTTTTGTATGATTGAGTGCTTAACATAGTATAAGTCAAAGGGCTAGAATCTTTGTTTTTAGTTAATTTAATTTTATTTAAAATAGTGGAATCTTGCCCATTTTTTTAGTTGCATTGGTTTCCTCCCCGATTCCAAATAGCAACAACAAAAGAAAACGGATGGAGTATAATAATAAAAATATTATTTATTTAATAATAAATTCATAATAATAAGTTATTAATAATAATAAGTTATTACATAAAATAATAATAAGTTATTATATAATAATAATAATAAATTATTAAATAATAATAATAAATTACCTAATAATAATGATAAAATATTAACTAGTAATAATAATAAACTATTGAATAATAATAATAAATAAGAATTAAAAAAATAATTAGCAATGACAAATATTATTGAAATATGTACTTCTTAGGCTTGAATCATCATTTTCAATATAATTAGCAAAATCATATAGAAAAAAAGAATTAGCAAAATAATAATTAGTAATATTAAAATAATTTTAATAATATTAATAGTAATAATAATAGTAAAAGCAATAGTAATAGGAGTAATAATAATAATAATAATGATATAATAATAGTAATTGTAATAATAATATTAAAATTAATATTAATATTAATATTAATATTAATAATAGTAATAGTAATAGCAATAATAATAATAATAATAATAATAATAATAATAATAATAATAATAATAATAATAATAATAATAATAATAATAATAATAATAATAATAATAATAATAATAAAAAATAAAATAATCGTAATTGTAATAATAATAATAATTATCATTGCTTTATTATCAGAGAAATAAATTAGCAACTGAACTGAACTGAACTGAACAGATTGGAACTGAACTGATTGCAACTGAACTGAACTGAACTGAATTGAATTGAACTGAACTGAACTTAAAATAAGCTGGGGAGAACAGGTCCTTAGGCCCCATGTCAACATCATGGTCAGGCCCATACTAGTCCAAAAATCCATAACCATTTCTAATCCCCCATTTCAAATGCATTTCCATTTCCCATTTCCCATTTTCATTTCCATTTCTGATTTCATCCCTCATTTCCATTTTTCATTTTGAAATTTATTTCTAAAACCTACAAGCGAGGTCCACTCAATTATGTTCATGACCTGTCGAGAGATTACAACACTAGGAACACCTAATGGAGGAACAAATGTGAGCCTACTCTATGGCTCATCAAGCGCACTATCACCACCCCGACTTCATTTAGAGTCATGAAAATTACTTTTGATCGCCTTCACAACATAGGCGCGATAACTTCCATAGGGTCTACCGCTTTCACAATAGAGGCGCGATCACTTCCATAGGGTCTACGCCGAACCCTGCACCTAAAAGAAAATTCAAAAGGTGCAACCTACATTTCTACCGCGAATTTCAAAGGAATAATTCCACGTAACATCTAGTGTCAAATACCATCACTGCGATGCGGAAACATGGTCGATCACAATAGACTTCTAATACTTGCTACAACGAGAATCAGCATCACCAGCAACCTTTTCTTGCGTAGTGCATCAACAATTCAAAGGGCATAGTCTTTTATTTCTGGTTTCCTAGGATGAGTCATAGAGTCCTTACCCTAAGCCATTTTTGTCCTTTCCCATCGAGTCTATGTTACTATTGGACTTCATCTATTATAGCCTTTCCATTTTCATTTCATTTCATTTTTATTTTTATTTTCATTGGCCTTTCACCCTCATTTATGCTTCGAATTC
Organism: Beta corolliflora; assembly: GCA_947648045.1. Lineage (NCBI taxonomy): Eukaryota > Viridiplantae > Streptophyta > Magnoliopsida > Caryophyllales > Amaranthaceae > Beta > Beta corolliflora. Next base: position 1,049,112 of record CANSZD010003077.1, on the reverse strand, counting down.
GATGATGAAACCCAAATCAGATTATCTCTAATGACTTTGATTAATAAAAAAAATTGAAAATAAAAAAGAGAAAAATGAAAAAAGGACAAACTTTGGATCAAGAGTTATTCCCCTCTTCCCTCAATCATCCATAAACCATCATCTCTATTAGCCAAATAATCCTTTCAAATCAAAGCTCCACAAAATGGCCTTCAAGCCTCCAATATCCTAAACCAAAAACTCGTGTGCAAGCCTTACTAAAAAAAATAAAAATCAATGCCAAGCAAAAATAAAAAAAAGGTGAAAAAATCAAAGTGCGAAAAAAGCAAAAGTAAAAGAAAACGCACAGGACAATAAGAAAAAAAGGCAAAAAAAGAAAAAGCCAAAGGCAAAGAAATAAAAATTCAAGCTAGGGGTCTTGCACACAAGTTCTACCCCTTTATTCAAATCTTTCAATCCATCAAAACTTTAACCCATGCAATCCATATCCATGATCCTACCTTAGCCCAACCAATTGAGTTTTTATCAAAACCTCAGGCCTCAACCTTTCAACCTTCCATATTCAACCCTAACTCCTTTTTCAAGGTATGTCTAACCCCGCTAGGTTGAAAACCCGAAAGGGCAGCCTAGGAAAAAGTTAGGGCACAAAAAAAATAAAAATTCAATCAGATCCAGAACTACGGATGGTCTAATTCCGCAAGGAGACGTAGGAATCCTCATCTCGAGGTCCGACCGCTTCAATAAAATAAAATCAAGGTCTAATGATTTGACTTTCTAGAATTCACGAGCATACTCTTTCTAGATCCCGGCATAGACTTGAGTCTGCACCTAGCCTCGTTAAAGCCTTTCCCACCTACATTTATTTAAGTCGCAAATTTAAACTTTCTATTTTTCAACCAAACTCTCCTTGTCCCTGAAGGACTCTCCGACAATTCCATGATTTTAGGCGATATTTGACTTTGCCTGTATCAACTCCTCAAAGAAGAATCCCCAGTAGAGTCGCCAAATTGTTGGCGACTTCAAAAATATTTTCAATAAAACCTTTACAATGAGGTAGTCAAATACGCGCTCACACCGCGTAGGCGAAATAAAAAACACGCCTACAACATGCAAATCTTATATTAGTCGAAAATTTACCACAACATCAAAGCAAACTCAACTTGAAAACATTATAAACTCAACACTACACCACTAACAAATATCTCTCTCTCCCTCACCACACTTCCATTAACTTCTCTCTTCAAATATTACGAAGAAAGCTTCTACATATTTCGAGTAATTTATAAAAATTTCGAACTAAAAAACTCTACTTAAGCCAAATTCTCGAGTTAAAAAACCCAACACAACCGAAAAAGTTCACCAAAATAATAGGAAAAAATTTCAGAAACTACATGCAAGTAGATTTAGGTTCATTTTTTTTCGAGCTTAAAAACTATTTCTTGATTCGAATTTGGGGCGATTTGGGCCCAAATTTTGAGTCTTTTCAACATGCATATGAGTATACTTGAAGAAGAAGGAATGGATTTATCAAATCTAAAATAGAATCAGTTCTTGAAGCTAGATTATCAAAGAAATGAGGAAGCAAAAAAGGAAAGAGATGGTTTTGGTCAAATCGTTTCTTGCATGTAAATTATTTTTAATTCCTAAATTTAATTTGTTATATTTTAAGTTTAAATATAAATGGTCAATGAAAATATCCACTTAATTTGGCAAGTTTAGATAATTATCTTGTAATTTTGTTAAGAATTCTATTGCATGTACATATTTTGGTTCTTGAAAATTATATTTTTTTATTCGAATTATACAACAGATGAAATCTACTTAATAATTGGGAATTCTATTGAATATATAACCTTGGAATGATTGAAATTCAAAAATAATGTTTTTTTACATTATATAGAATGATTATATGTGTTGGCAGTGTAGTAAGGGAATCAGTATATTTAAAAAAACTAATATGAACCCGGTGCACACTAATTAGTGTGCACCCGATCCATATCACGTGAGTTGAGGCAATAGTAATGATTACGCTTTTCTGTTTTTGCCGCCTTTAGTTTTTCTCTCTCCTCAGATTTCCTCAGATTTTCTCTCTCCTCATAACTTCTTCCCACTACTTCGTTCTCTTGTAACTTCTGCATTTTGTCTCTCAATAATAACTTTTCATCTTCTTTGTCCTAACTTCTTCATTTTCTCTCTCTTCAAGTTCAGTTCTGTGTAATCTTGTCTGCCCTAACTTCTTCATTTTCAGTTCTGTGTAATTTTTTCGCTTGAATTTAGCAATGGGAAGGAAGACGATCACTAATCGGAATTTTCCAAAACCTAGTGGTTTGCGTTCATCTGTTGGTGCTGGTCGTGCAGAGGATACGGAGTTTCCTGGTGTTAGTCGAACTTCTCATACTGATGGTAATTATGTTGTTGATTTTGGTTTTTACTATAATTTCTTTTAATTTTTGTAGTTTTGATGTTTTTGTAGTTTGAATTACTCTTCGTTCATTTTTTGTGCAATTTTTATTGTTTGCATGCTAAATTTATGTTGATTTTTGTGCGATTTTTGGAGTTCTGATGTATTTTAGTTTGAATTACTATTCGTTCATTTTTGTGCGATTTTTTGGAGTTTTGATTTTTTTTAGTTTTAATTACTCTTCGTTCAATTTTTGTGCGATTTTTATTGTTTGCATGATAAATTTTTGTTGATTTTTGTGCGATTTTTGGAGTTCTGATGTTTTTTTAGTTTGAATTACTATTCGTTCATTTTGGAGGTCTGATGTTTTTTTAGGTTTATTTTTTTGTGATAATTTGTAATTGTGTTATTCTTGTGATGATATAGTATATTTTGACATGATATAGTTTATTTTGTAAATATATAGTGTATTTGTAATTGTACTACTTTTTATTAGTCTTGAAATGATAGTGTATTTTGAAATGATATAGTGTGTTTTGATATGATATAGTATATTTTAAAATGATATAGTGTTGCTGTAGTAGTTCTATGGCAGTGTTTTGGATAGTGTATATTGATATCATATAGTGTGTTTTGACATTATAGTGTATTTTGATATGATATAGTGTATTTTAATATGATATAGTTTATTTTGTAAATATATAGTGTATTTGTAATTATACTTTTATTAGTGTTGAAATGATAGTGTATTTTGAAATGATATAGTGTGTTTTAAAATGATATAGTGTTGCTGTTGTAGTTCTATGGCAGTGTTTTCGATAGTGTATATTGATATCATATAGTGTGTTTTGACATTATAGTGTACTTTGAGATGATATAGTGTATTTTTACATGATATAGTATATTTTGATATGATATAGTGTATTTTGTGATGATAGTGTTGCTGTGATAGTTCTTTGGCAGTGTTTTGGATGATAGTGTATATTGACATCATATAGTGTGTTTTGACATTATAGTGTATTTTGAGATGATATAGTGTATTTTTACATGATATAAGGTTTGTGTTAGTGTATTTGGCCATGATATAGTATGTTTTGACATGATATATTGTGTTTTCGGCTAATATAGTGTATGTTCTGTACAATTGTTTTTTGTTGCAGAGCACGCTGGACATGATGTTGGTATGCCATCTATTGAACAACAGGATGGAAGAAGTGATGCTGCTAATCCTGGTAATGAAGGAACTGATGCTGGTAATCCCGTTGTAAAAAAGAGGGAGCAAAAAGCAAGAAGAGGGTAAAAGGTGTAGCTCGAAGGATACCTTCCAAACTCCAAAGAAGAGGAAAATATACACCGATCTTTGAAGGACGGAGGGTAAACCTTGTTCAAAACTACTTCTGTGGTAAAAGGCTTTGTGAGTCGAATGAAGGTTTTAGTGTTGAACAGAAAAAAGCTGTTATAGAAATTGGTTTTGGATCTTTATTGGATTTAAAGATTTCCAGGACTAATAATTCTTTGAGTGGATGGTTGGTGGAGAGGTTTGATGGTGGTTCTGGCATGTTTAAGGTTGGTTATGGAAAAGAGTTCAAGGTTAACCAATTTGATGTGTATGATGTGCTTCAACTCCCTCTAGTTGAAGGACAGGATGTGGTGGATGTGTTTAGGGGACCTAATGCGGAGAATTCGCATTTTGAGTTGAAAGCAAGCTGGAGGGAGTACTTTGGAGTTGATCGGGATAAAGGGAAGATTCCTTTGTTTGCTGTTTATTCTGTGTTAAGGAATTTAGTTGATGGTGGGGAGGTTTATCAAAAGCTGTATGTGTTATTTGCTTTTTCTTCTTTTTTAGCTCCAGTTGCAAATAACACACTGGATTTGAGGCTTGTTCTTGCTGTAAATGAGGTTCGGATAATTCCTCGTTTGAATTGGTGTAAATATATTTTAGATAGGTTGATGCATGCGAATGTTTTGTTCAAGAATTCACTGTTTGCTAAAGGTGTTCGGGGGCATTATACTGGGTGTATAATTTTGTTGCAGTTGATTTACTTCCATCACCTACAGATTGGTTATGGCGTGCCTCCAACTCGACTGCCTCCGTTGGCTCACTGGGATAATGAGTCAATTGCCAAGAGAATTCGTCGTGAAGTATTATGTGATAAGTTTGGAAGTGGTTTGCTTGATGAAACTTATCCAATAAGTGCTAAGTTTTACTTCACTGATGATGGGCAAGTTGATTTCACCCGGATGAAGCCGGTTCAAAAAAAAAATGAAGTTCGGTATGTACCACGTCCCGTATTGAGTGATGATACGGGAAGTGGAGGAAGTAGAAGTAGTGATGTACCAAAGAAGGCTGCGCCCAAGAGGAAGGTGAAGGGCAAGCTTCATATTCAGTTTAAGCTTCCACCAGGAAGTCTCACTGATGAAGAAATTACTGCACAAGCTTGAGATGTAAGTTCAAATTTTAGAATAATATTAATTTTTGATATAGTAGAGTTTTGAGTGATATAGTCTGGTTTTATGTGATATAGCGTGGTTTTATGTGATTGTGTGGTTATGTGATGCTGGTATGTGATATTATGTTTGTATTTGATATAGTGGTGTTGTATTTGATATAGTGGTGTTGTATGTGATATAGTGTGTACTATAGTGTGTTACTTGTAGTGTAAAAATTTAGAATAATTTAATATAGTGTATTTTAGACTGATATAGTGTTGTTCTATATGATATAGTGTATGTATGTGGTATAGTGTGTGCTTTTAATATTTGATATAGTTCCTTGTAAAAATTGAATAATGTGCCGTTTTGATATAGTGTAGTTTTGAATGATATAGTGTTGTTCTATATGATATAGTGTATTTTGTATGTGATAGTGTATGTGTTTCTATTCTGATATAGTTGGTGTTATTTTCATATAGTTGGTGTTATTTTCATATAGGTCTTGTTTTGATATAGTGTATTTTTAGTGTTTACATATAGAGTATTACAAATTAGTAATTTGTTTTGATTTTGTAGGAGCTTCATGCTATGTGGTTGCTGTGGAAGAGGGATTTGGAAGCTGTCTCTCATTGCCACATAGATTCGTTAAAGAGTTTGAAGGACTCTTATGTGGCTGGCATTCCTCCTTCTGATAATCCTTCTCAAGATGATCTTGACAAAATTTTGTCAAGTTCAATTTATCAGAAGTACTTTGATGAAATGGTATCAATTGCATATGCTGTGAAGGATTTGCCAGCTGGTTGGGAAGAGGTTTCTAATCCTTCTACTACTGCGTTCCCTAGCTTTATAGTGACTCAAATGAGTCAGAAGACCATTGTCAAGAATGTTTTTTATGATGCAAGTGAGGACATGTCCGTGGAGGAGAATACATGGACTGTTTTCCAAAATGGTTTGTCTAGGGGTCCAGCCAAGTTAACTCTAAGGCTGGATGAATATGCAGTTGAGGGTCCTTTCACTCATCTTTCAAAGATGATGAAAGATTTTGAAAATGTGATGCAAGATCTCCCAATATTTTTAAGGGAGGCTGTGGATTATTGTTCTGAAAATCAACATCCTTTAGATGGGAGGTAAATTTTTGAATGAAATTTGTTTAATGCATTATTTTTTATTGAAAACATTCTTACAATTTGTGTTGTTTGTTGCAGTGAAGAGCTCTTTAAACTAGATGGAGTGTTCTTCTCTATACCTCGGAGTGAGATTTGGACGGTTGCTACTGAGACTGAGATGTTTGAATCAGTTATAGATAATTGGGCAAGAATGATGAATATCAATGAACTCTGTCTCTCTTCTCCTCCAAAAAAGTTTTACTTTACTTCTTCTCAGGGTGTAAGAACTTTTTGTAATATATTTTTATGTTGTTGAATTCTTTATCTTTGCATGCATTATTTATTTATTGATAATATGAGTTCTTATGTTGCAGGCTGTATTATTGCATGTGCTTGAAGATGAAACTGATGCTAAACGCATTGATGATTTGATCAAATGTTGGAAGTTTCAAATTCAAGACTTGAATAATATTTCAAAACTGGATGCTGGTGTTGAATTAGTGAGACAAATTCTATTTTTGAAATTATGATGAAAGCATTTCTTAGTATAAATTGACAAATATATAGTGGGTTTGTTTATGATATAGTGTGTTTCTTTATGGTGTATTTCTATGTACTAGTTTAGATATAGTATTAGACAGACATACAGTGTGTGATATAATGTCTCTGTAGATCATATAGTGTATTTCTTTATGATATAGTGTATTTATGTGCTAGTGTAGATATAGTATTACACAAACATATAGTGGATTTCTATGTGATATAGTGTGTTTGTATATGATATAGTGGTTTTGTTTATGATATAGTGTTATTATTTTTATATTATTATGTTATGATATAATTATTTTTATTCTCATCTAGTGAGTTTATACTTCTATTTAATTTGTAGGTTTTTTTCCCAATTTTGCTTAAAGGAGCTAATCATTTTGTCCTTTTTGTGCTGGACACAAAGAAAAAGACTGTTTTCTATGTTGATAACAAGATTTGGGATGATGATAAGGAATATAAGAAAATGATGGAGACTCTCAGTTCAACCATTGCTGATGGATTTTCAAGTCTTTTCCAACATTATGAAATCCCACAATCTCAAGGTGATGATATGGGTTTATGGGGAATGACAGAAGTCAAAGGAAGCTGGAAAATAGGTGCATATATATGATTTGGACTGTGGTGTGTACATACTTGTCCATATGCTACTTTTTGAAGGCTCGGAAGAGTTTGAATGCCCATATTTGAATGATGTAAGTTTAATATAATTATTTCTAACTGAGTTATCTATTTAAGTTTTTTTTTATAGTTTCTTACTTATTTAATTTATTTTCAGGATAAGATTAGGAAAGCAGCAAGAGTCTCCTTGTGTGGTTGCATGATTTTATCTGATCTGAATAAGAATAGAAGTGAGCTTGTGAAAAAGGTGATATCATTCAGATCAAAGAGATCAGAGACTGTTGCTTTTATTGAAGAAAATAAAAGGAAAAACGCTGAAGAGAGTAAGAGGATTGAAGAGGAGTTGAGACAGAAAATGCAGCAAGAGAAGAAGAACAAAGAAGTTGAGGATGGAAAGAAGAAGAAGAAGACAGGAAGGAAAAACTAAACTGTCAAATTTACAAAGTAAAACTATATTGATGTATTTGATTGATTTTACAAACAATGTTACTAATCTAATAGTAGGTTAGGGTTGACAGTTGGTTTGTGTTGATATAATAGGTTTACAAACAATGTTTCTTTATGTAATTGTGTAGTCTTGATTGATTTTACAAACAATGTTAGTAATCTAACAGTAGGTTTGATTTGATGGAAATATAGTGTTTTTTTTAATGTGATATAATGTAGTTTTTACTTATATAGTGTTGTTCTATATGATATAGTGTATTATGTATGTGGTGGTGATAGTATGTTTGTATTTGATATAGTGGGGTGGTATGTGATATAGTGTGTACTATAATGTTTATGCATGGTAGTGCCTTGTAAAAATTGAATAATGTTCCGTTTTGATATAGTGTAGTTTTCAATGATATAGTGTTGTCCTATATGATATAGTGTATTTTTACTTGTTGACATATAGAGTATTACAAATTAGTAATTTGTTTTGATTTTTATTGGGTTACACAGCATGTTTGCGTAAATTTAATGGGTTTACAAACAGTTTTTCATAAGAATTTATTTATATAATGTACTTCATAACCATATCCTTTCAAAAAAAATGCACATAACCATATAGTGTACAAGTCTTATTTTAAACTCAAATGATTAAAAACATTGCATAGTTCTCTTGGTAAAGTATTTTAGAACAGATGTTCTTTTGGAGTTATGCTTCCAAACTCCTTGTGTCTCTTTTTCCCTTTTTTTGACGCCTTCTTGTATGAATCATAGTGTCCTTTTATTCGCTTGTTGTCTCTTCCTTTTGCGACTGCTCTATCTGGATCCAAAATTGTTGGTCTTGGTGCTGATTCTTGTGCATTGTTTTCTTGACTTTCATTAGCTTGTAATGCTGCAGCTGCTTCTTGTAATGCTTTCTCATGAGCTTTAGCTTTTTCTGCTGTTGCTTTTGCTTCTTCAATCCTTATTACTTCTTCAACTTTTGAATTTGTTTTTTTGAAACTTTTCTCTATCACTGCTCTAGCTAGTTGTATTCTGTGGCTCTTTAATATGAGGTTGTAGTACCTTATGGCATGAATGTGTTAGTATTTAGACAAACATATAGTGGATTTCTGTGTGCTATAGTGTGTTTATAGATCATATAGTATATTTCTGTGTGCTAGTGTAGATATAGTTTTAGACAAACATATAGTGGATTTCTATGTGATATAGTGTGTTTATAGATCATATAGTGTATTTCTTTATGATATAATGTATTTTTATGCTGGTGTATAGTGTGTTTACATACCTCCTTATCATGTGCAGCCTCCATGGTGTGAAGCTGTTTATTTCTCCTTTTTCTCTCTTTTCATTATCAAATTTCTCCCAAACTTCTTTTTTTGTAAATCTTGTCCACCTTGATGATATGTATTTATCTGGTATTTTTTGGACAGAATGCAAGTGTAGAACTCTTATGGCATGAAAGCACAACCAACTTGATTCTTCAAAATTTCTGCATCCACACTCAATTGTCTTCTCTGGGTAATTGAAGGAGACTTGTTGAGAAGAACCATCAATGCCATTGAGGAAAACTCTGTATGTCAGAATGTTCCCTTGTGTACCAACCAATTCAATTGCACTTGCCATTGCATGTTTGAATTCTTCCTCGAAATCTCGGAAAAGAGTATGTGTGTACTGTGAAGCAGCATGTTTTAATAGTGGACTCATGCAGAGATCTGATTTTGGTATTCCCTTTGTACAATTAAAATCATCCCTTTCTTCCTGTCTTCTCCACCTTATTACTGTTTGTTGGAATATTGAAAAGAAGTCTCAATCTAGTGGTTTTGCTTGCCTTAAACCCAACAAAGCATGATTTGTGCTTTCACTTCTCTCGTGAAGATAGTATTCCGAAGAGAGAAGAAGTCTTTGCTAAATGTTGTACACCATTTTTCTTTCAAACTATACAATCTCTTGAACCAACGATCATCTTCTAGTTTGTATTTTTTGGTCATTGTGCTCCAAGTTTGTTCAAATTTTCGTTGTTGTAATGCAACCACTCGGACACTTGTGAAAAATGTTCTTGAATTCCTTATCCGCATTCATCAATCCAAATTGTTGATTTGCATTTTGACTCAAATGCCATAAACATAGCCTGGGTCTTGAGGTTGGAAAAGCCTCGTCAATGAGTTCATTTAGTTAGTTTTTCAAGTAATATCTATTGCTCCCGAAATAGTACATAACGTAGTAGAAATGTCACATAAACATGAGTACCTTTTTTATTGCTCCCGCAATTGCGGCATCTTGGTCGCCGAATATAGTTATTGGACATTTACCTTTCATTGACTTTTTGAATGTTTCAAAAACCCATTCAAATGATGGTATTGTCTCATCCGCAAGAAACACACATGCAAACATTGTGTTTTTCTAATGGTTATTAATTCCTACAAATGGTGCACAAATAAGATTATACTTGTTTGTCCTATATGTAGTATCAAAAACCATAACATCTCCAAAGATTGTATAGTCCTCAAGCATCATAGAGTCTCTCCAAATCAAGCAAAGAAACCTTTCCTTCATCATTCAATCTTACTCTAAAGAAGAAGTTACTATCTGTTTGCATCTGCTCATAAAGGTTATCAACTACATTTTGTGAATCCTTTCCCTCAATTGGTTTTATTTTGAGTCTATAGCAAGCGGTTGAAGTGGTCCTTCATGGAATGACCCAATACATCTTCACCACCTCGCTTCGTACTCATGTATTTGAATGAATCTATCGGTCTCGATCCACACTCTTGCATAGCTTGTATGGTTTGTTTCTTTGGATCACTCATCCGACGCTCGGATCTATGAAGGTAATTTAGTGGTTCTCTTGTAAGTGGATGATTGTGTTTTATAACATGCTGCACAATCTCATAGTGTCCTTCAGGGTTCATCCTTGCTCTAATCAGGGCAGGACATTCAGTTCTTGTGATCATAACTCTTCTTGTCCTTTGTTTCTTTGAATTCTTTGTCTTGTATCATTATATCCGTATTATTGTCTCCCTGTTTTTCTTTGATTTTGGTATTTCTTTTCCCTTGAGCGGAAGCGGACATAGTACTTTTGATGCACAACGGATGTCCCTTCTTTTTTTTTTTCTGTTTTTGGATTTTCTAACACCGAACCCTACTATAGCAAAGATGCCGACAATATAGCTCATGTATATCATCCAATGTTGGTCTTACTTGACCAAGTAAAACTCCTCCAATTTCATGTTTATTCAGTGATTGTTCAGTTGAACCTGTTATAAAAGATTGAAGATATTTTTGTCACTTTTATTATAGTGTATGTATATATGATATAGTGTATCTATTTATGATATAGTATATTTGTGAATTATAGTCCATTTTTGTGTTTCATAGTACACAATATTTTTGTTATATTCTATAGTGTCTTTCTGTGTGGTATAGTGTACCTATTTATGATATAGTGTATTTATGTGTGATATGGTATATGTTTGTGTAATGCATTTACGTAAATATTTTCTATATATGCTAGTGTATTTCTATCTGATATAGTGTATCTATTTATGATATAGTGTATGTATTTATGATATAGTGTATGTATGTGATAGTGTATCTGATATAGTGTATCTATTTATGATATAGTGTATCTATTTATGATATAGTGTATGTATGTGATAGTGTATCTATTTATGATATAGTATATGTATGTGATAGTGTAACTATTTACCCGGAATGACAAATTGAATTAGATTCATCAATTGATACTATAGCATATTGCTCGTCAACTTGATTTTCTAGCTCATCATGAAACAGAACCACATTATCTATATAAAATTATAGTGTTAGTGCATTGCTTAATCAAACAAATGATATTATTTACTTCGATGTTGTTACCTTCAAAACTTGGTGTATTATTGAGATTTATTACAAGTGGATCTCGATGCTCATTTTGGATTGAATTGTGATGTTGTTCGTCGTCGAGTGCTGCAATGCTCGGATTTAGGTCGTCTATATTACATGCTATAATACTATGATTGAGATCTATTTGATCAATTAAACCCGAATTTTCCATGAATTTGTCGTAGTTGTTCAACTGAATAGGAAATTGTCGAAGAATCAATTTCGAATCAATTTAGTGTTACAATTATTGAATCAAATAAGAACAATAATTTGATTCTGAATGAGATGTATGTAAATTTAGGTTTCGTATGAAATTGATTGAGAAATAATTTGAATGAAGAGAGAGAATAGTTTGCAGAAATTTTATAGCGATAGAATCTTTGGTTTTTGGAAATATTGAAGAGAGAGAAAATCGCAGATTTTGGAAATATTGAAGAGAGAGAAATTCGCGCATTTTTGGAAAGTGGGAGTGACTATTTTGTACCGGGTCACGTGCCTGGGCCTGGTCCACACTATTTTTAATGTGAACCGGGTCCACGCAAGACGGATTGCAGTATATTTTGAAAAGTATAGCTCATAGGGATGTAAAAAAAAAGTCACTTATTTGATAAATCAGACTAAAATTTTTTTATAACTAATATTATGCACGTTTTTTCGAGTAACAATAGGATAAGTAGTATCATTGAATCATGTATTTTTACATAAATTAGATATACCAATATCATTGAATCACGTATTTTTACATAAATTAGATATACCAATATCTAGCAATTATTATTAATTTTGCTACCATAAAATATGGAAATCATAATATTATAATTATCTTACATGCATCCCAGCTAACCCAATAAAAAACAATTCTCCATATTTCAAAAAATAAGCAAAATTATTATAATTTTCTTAAATACATCCCAATCAATCAAATAAATTGATTACTAAATTCACATGAAAAAATTAATTAACATGAATTATGAAAATATACATTTTACGTAATTTGCACATATTCTTAATATAACAAAATTGATGATTGATATATTACCTTTTCTTTTAGGTATATATTACCTAATTTAATACCTTTAAATAGTACTTCAAAGTCGAAAACAATTAAAAATCATTGTTATTACCATATTTATCATTTACAATACCATGTCTAAATTCAAGGCAAAGATCACCTAAATTAATGTGTGTTGGTATAATTTCTTAAATTAAGATTACAATCACTCAATTGATGATTGTGAACATATCAATATCCAATATAATTTAATGAAGGAAACTTTTACTTCCCAAAGTTTTATCATTTTTTGAAGGAAACTTTTAGTAATATATGTATATCACATAAATAGCCTTGAATAGATTTTCATATCTTAAACAATCTGAAAAATAATAAATATGCTCAGATCTTGTAATATATTTTTTTCTACAAATTGAACTATAAGAACTTTATATGAATATTCATTATTCACGTATAACTGTTGTGTTAAAAATCTAAGATAAGATAACATAATTTTCTAATCTTATAATTACGTTAAATATAAAATACTAATATTTTTACATATCAAACTTTTTATCCCATAAAATCAGATATATAATATCAAAAGAATGTGTAATGTAATTAATTATTAATTAGTAATCACTTTATAGGTTAACAATACACGCTTACAAAAATAATACCAAAGATTTATTCAATTTGATTAAAGAATTATATTTGTAATCATAATAATTCATAATGATAATTCAACTACTTTCCCTCTTAGACGGAATAAAAAGTAACAATATAGGTATGGTAAAAAAAAAAGAGATACATGTATACTAATCATCACACTAATATTTAAAACAAAAATAACCAATAGGCATATCTTCTATGAATATAATTTCTTTTTCTTCGACAGGCCAAATCAATGCAGGTCTCCTATTGCATTCATGTAGGCACTTCAGCAAACAGAACATATAAGCTTTATGATCCTCTATACATGACGAAATTTCTTCGAAAGCATCTTCTGTTCCATTGAAGAAAATTTTCAGAGTTTCTTAATGAGAATGTTTCGATGTTGTGGACTGTGTAAAAAGGATTTATGAAGAAGTAGAGTGAGTTATATTAATATAAGCACTAAATAGTGATATATATATATATATATATATATATATATATATATATATATATATTGTTGCAAATGAATCTTGTTGAATGAGATAGTATTATGCCATCCATTATATAGAAGCGAATGTGGTAAATATGAATCTTCGTGATTTGAGCAAAGATGGAAATAATGGATATTCTGCATGATTTAAGGCTTTGATTAGCAATGACTTTGTAATTTGAAGAGAAAGGTAACTGGCCATATCTCCTAAGAACCGACACATAAGCATAGTTCTCAACTGGTTGGCCCGCGACAATTTTTGTGGTTGCTAACACGTCGCGAATACAATGGTTGTATGCCACACTCAAAAAGAACAATATATGCACGATTTTGGAGTAAGCCACGTTTTGGAGTGATGGTGAGCAATGACATGGTCTATATTTATACTTGCAACATTGTACATTGAATTGACCCTAAACCCTAATTCTGATTTTCTTGCATGATTGACAATTAAGATACCTTAAATCAAGGTTGATTATAATTTCGGATTCCCTACCCTAAATAATGGTTTTAATGTCAATCAATTAAATCAAAAATGGCAATGATTTATTAGTGATTTATCTACATAAAGATTTTAGGATACTAATTGCCTAATTAGAGTCATCAATCACCTAAAATCACGAATTAAGCATAATATTGGCCGATTTTGTGCGATTCTCCCCAATTCGAATTTCTTAGTGCCACTTGTCCCTTCCTTAGACCTTGTACACATAAGAAAAAAAATTGGTGTTTAATTGCACATAGGATTTCATTATTACCTTGCCTAAACGACATATAAGCAAATTTTTCTAGATTTATATAATATAATGATTTTTGCACATCCAAAACCTATACTTGCACATTTAAAACTTATATTTGCACATTCAATTACTAGTGTCGATGTTTGCACATCTAAAAATTATGTTTGCACATCCGAAATATATAATTGCACATCGAAAGCCTATAATTACACATCCAAACTAATAAGCTTGCGCATCAAATAAGTATTCTTGCACATTCAAAAGTTAGGTTTGCACATCCAAAGACTATGTTTGCACATCCGAAGACTATATTTGCACAAACCAAGAAATATGCTTGCACATCCAAAAGTTATGTTTGCACAATCAAAACGTGTGGTTGCACATCCAAAGGCTATTTTTTGCACATCTAAAGACTATATGATTGGTGACTTGATGAATTCTTGAATGAGCAAACATTGTGGGGTGCAGATGTGCATAGCTAAGGCATTGGATGTGCATCACATTTATGTAGTTGTGCAAAATAGGAGAAATGATTGGCTTTTTTGTAGTCTAACCAGACCTAAGGATACAATAGCCTTTTCGTCTTTTCTATTCACCACCGAACAGTTTGATATTTTGCCTTTTTTCTTTTAAAGCAAATGAAATACGTTCGAAATCGAAGCACATCGGCTCATATGAAAATTATTTAATGCTCCATAGAGTACTGTTCTGCTCAGTAAACGACAAAATAAAAAAAAGAAAACAAATTATAAAAGGAAAATTGATGCTAACGAACTGTTTACGCGCGGTATTACTTCAAATTATTTCACCCTCATTTTCTCTCTCTCTCTCGTTCTCTATAATTTTCTACAATTGTTGAAGAACTTATTATGAGGAGTTTGCTCCATTCTCTAGCTTTTAGAGTTGATGGAGAAATCACAATCATATGTTTTGGTGATTATATTTTAGAATTGATGGAGATTTCAAGTAGTTTTGAAATTCGATAGAATTCTAATGCTTATTCTGTTGAAGTGCAAGGTAAATTTTTTAGTTTCAATTAAAATTCAGTTCATTTTCCTTCTCAATTTCTAATTTTTAATTAATTTTGAAGAAGAAGTGTGATTATTCTCATCTAGTAGCAAGATACATTATTTTTTTTCAGTTGTACTTATGTCATATGGTTTAATAAAATTTTGTGTTTTAGGATGGAGATTTCAAGTAACATTTAAATTCAAGAGAATAGTTCTTATGCTGATTTTATTGATCTGACAGGTTCGATTTATCACTTTCATCTTTGTTTGAAGCTTATTTTGATTTTCATCTTTGTTAAAATTGAAATTGTTAATATTGAGTATTTGAGTAGAACATCATGTTGAAGGTATAAAATGACATTATTATATTAATGTATTTTTTCATTTCTAAAAACATATCACAAAAGTTGAAGTACCTCAGGAAATTTGAAAGGCACATGGTAATATTTCAAAGGCACGTGACGTTATATGACCTATTTAACTCATATTTTTTAAATTGTGCTTGTGATGAATCTATTTTGTTATCATTCGAACATAGGTTCCTTTATTTATCAATATATTATTATCCAACATAGTTTTACATTTTGTTGTTTGTAATTATATTGTACTCTTATTTAGGTGATTCTTTTGGCCGTGTTGATAAGAAGAAAATTATTTTCATAAATACGAGAACTCTAAATTGCTAGGCTTAAAGGTCAACAAACTTATAAGCTTTATAATGGTTATACATATATGTGTGGTTTTGGTATTAGCAAGGGGGAGACTTATATTGTAGCAAGAACACAAATGAAGTTACTGTGAGGGAGTTTGTCTGTTCAATGATTGATTTGAAGCAAAACAAGGATGGTTTCGGGAATGTTTACAATAAGTTAGATTATTGGAAAATTTGTCTAGCTCGGCTTAGGTGTCATGTCGATGAGGAGGGTAAGTACGTAGTTGTGACACACATTATGGTTCGCACAAATGCAATGGTTTCTGTAGAGAAGAGGCATTTGCTTAGATCACATAGGGATGTTTCCAAGGAGCAACTAGAAGTGCTTAAGAATTTTGTTGCTAGTGGTGTTCGTCTTTCAGATGCGTTTGTTGTACTGCATAAAGAAGTAGGAGGATTTATGAATGTTGGATTCACTCAAAGGGATGCATATAGTGCACTAGTTGCTGATAAGCTCGTCAACTTGATGGATGTGATACTAGATAGATTTTAAACATTTTTTTCTCAAAGACAAGCTAATGAAAAGGATTTCTATTATGATGTTGAAGTTGCATCTGAGGGTTGTCTAATAAGCTTCTTATATCAAGATGGTAGAATGAAGCGTGACTATGGATTTTTCAATGATTTGCTTGTTCATGATACTATGTATTGAACAAACAAATATGATATGATTTGTGGCCATTTGTTGGCATGAACCATCAAGGTAAAAATGTTATGTTTGGTGTTATTTGTTGAATGAATCCACATGTGTAGCTGTTCAAGTCTTTTTTGAAGTCAATAGGAGGCAGACTTTCTGCTATAGTGACGACGGATCAGAGTGTGGCCACGACAGCTGCAAATAAAATTATTTTCAGCATCAGTAGACATCGTCTTTATACTTGACACATATTGGAGAACTCAAAGAAACATCTGAAGAGTAGTTTAAGGGAAATTGATGGTTTGGTTGACGTTTTGAGCTATATTCTTAAGTATATTGATACAGTGGCTAAGTTTCAGCATTTTTGGTCTATGTAATTTTAAATTTTTATGGCTTTATGTGTAAAGAAGATATTTACCATTGCAAGAAATATAGGTTAATTTAGGAGGAACATCAGTTAAGCTCAGAGGAACATATGCTTCATGTTAATGTGTTTATGTCTTGTTCTATTAGTTTTTGAGCTAATATTGTTTTTAATGATTTTTTTAGGATGATTAACAAGTACATATATGGTGACAATGTTTGCCGCTCATATGAACATGAAATTGTTTCAGTTGGACGTGAATATGGCTTTTCTTGACGGCTATTTGAAGGAAAAGGTATATGTTGAGCAACCACCTGGTTTTGCTGATCAGTTGTTCCCTAATCATGTGTATAAACTTGATAAGGCTTTATATGGTCTTTAAGCAAGCTCCAAGAGCTTGGTATGAAATTAAAGCCTGTTAAAATTCTTCATGGAAAATGAAGAGGGGAACAGTTGACAAAACAGTGTTTATCAAAACCAGGGAAAACATCTACTGGTAGTTCAAATTTATGTTGATGATATTATATTTCGAGCTACTAATTAGGTGATATGCGTCGAGTTTGCTAATCTTATGCAGAGTGAGTATGAAATGCTGGGAGAACTTGGTTTCTTCTTTGGGCTATAGATTAGGCAAACAGCTGATGGGATCATGATCCACCAGCAGAAGTATCTTAGGGAACTGTTGAGGATGTATGGAATGAAGAACATCAAGGCTTATGACACTCATGTTCCCACATCTTCAAAATTAGATGCTGATCTAAAGGAAAAGGATATGGAAGCCTCGTTGTATAAAGGGATGATTGGTTCCCTCTTGTACCTAACAACAAGTAGACACGACATTGTGTTCTCTAAGGGATTGTGTGCCAGTTTTGAAAGCGATCCAAAGGAGTCTCATCTAAAGGCAAAGGCATATCAATTGAGCTAGTAGGGTACACAAATGCAGATTATGTTGGTTTCCTTGTTGACAGGAAAGCACATCCGGTATGGCTTACTTTTTAGGTTCATGATTGATTTCATGGGGCTCTGAAAAGCAGAATTCTTTGGCCTTATCCACGGCAGAATCCGAATACGTTGCATCAGCAACTTGTTGTTCCCCATTATTGTGGATAAGGAACCAGCTAAAAGATTTTGGTGTTGTTTATGAAAGTATTCCTATTATGTGTGATAACACCAGTGTTATTACTATTTCAAAGATTCATGTTCAGCACTTTAAAACCAAGCACATTGAGATTAGGCACCATTTTCTTAGGAATAATGTTGATAAAGGCTTGGTTGAATTATTGTCATGTAAAAGTGAAGATCAAATAGTTGATATCTTCACAAAACCTTTGTGTAGAGAGTCTTTTTACAAATTAAGAGTCTTGTTAGGGTTAATTAAGTTTAATTAGGTAAGAGTCCTGTTAGGAGTAATTAGGTCTAGGTAATTTGGCTTCAGTTGTTTCCCCTAATGGTTAGAATTGTACTCTTTGGTGTGGATTGTATATATAATTTTGCTTAATATTACGGGTTATCATGTTGATGCTTTCTATATCCCACAAAGATTGGAAAGTATCGTTGCTTGAATAAAGGTGAAATCATGCTAAGTTGCTTGAACCAGGTGCAGGCGTTTCCTGTATAGAATAGCTGAGGAGAACAATAGACTTGTATAGATATGTTTCTGGGAAGTTTTGTTCTTTCCAAAAATTAAGCAAGTATCTTTAAACTCTGCAAGTTAAGATATTTTGTTACAGTTATTCTTCTTAGCAAAGGCATGCATTATGTACACATCATGTACTTGCCTTTATTTCGACAGTTGAGGTAATTATGGGAAGTTATGATTGCTTCCAATTTAGTAAATATCTCTTCAAAAATCTCAACTGAATTTTCCTTCCTTTATTTTTATGTTCTCTATATATACATATATCCCTCCTTTTGCAATCAATTTAAGTCATAAAAGATTCTCTCTTTCTCTGACTAAAACGTGTTCTTCAAAGTTCAAAGTTCAAAAGAGTTCACTAATGGGCAAAAAGGCAATCGTCGGTTCAAGAAATAAAGGAGGTAAGACCAAGGAGTTCTCCAAGCTACCTCCATCTCCGAAGAAACCAGCCACCGGAGATGGAACCGAAAAAAACCCTCATCCACCACCATCTCATAAGATCCTACCTCCATTACTCAAACCCAAACCGCTACCACTTCATAAAATCCCACCTCCACCACACTAACCCAAACCACTACCATTCCACAAAATCAGCCTCCACAACTTCAATTACACACATCTGCCACCTCATCTCCCACCAAACCCCCAACTACCTTCTCCACCGAAAAGCAACCTGCATCAACTGTTTCCCACAATCTTTTCCCTGCTGATATG
Organism: Beta corolliflora; assembly: GCA_947648045.1. Taxonomy (NCBI): domain Eukaryota; kingdom Viridiplantae; phylum Streptophyta; class Magnoliopsida; order Caryophyllales; family Amaranthaceae; genus Beta; species Beta corolliflora. The sequence continues at coordinate 1,029,761 of CANSZD010003077.1, read as the reverse complement.
GGTGGTTTCTGCACCTGAGGGGGAACATCAGAAAGACTATATATGTTGCTGGTTCTATTGAGAAGGTATTGGATTATTTATCCATGGAGGTTCCGTTTGAAAAGGAACATAAAGAAGAAGAAGATCTAGTAAGTACTGGTCACAAAGAAGGTTCTCCCACAGTCTTTACTCGTGCAAGGACAAGAAGGGTTACCAAACAGGAGATCTCAGAGGAATAGTCAGCTGGTTCTACTAGGTAAACCAAGAGAAAAGGGGTACCAGCCAGACTTCCTTGCACATCTTAAGGTAAATATGTAGAAAGTCCTCTTACTACTGGTTCTACTCCTTTGATTGAACGAAATGTATTGTCTGGTTGCTTTGTTGAAGCTGGTTATTTTGATATGCCTGCTATGTCTGCGGTTAGGCAATTGTTAGAATTTTAAAGTTTGATGCCACTGTTTAAGGATGTTAAGAATGCTTTTATGGATGTTGTTAGGGAGTTTTATGTGAATTTGAAGCATTTGCCTGATATGTCTTCGGGTTCTATTGTGTTTGGAAGTGAGGTTTCTATTTGTTTGTCTTGTTTGGCTTCTTTGCTTAATGTTTCTAGCTAGAGACGGTTAAATGGTTGGCCTACTATTGCAGGGGTAACAACTGATGAAATTTACAAATACTTGTTTGATGTTATGTATACTAAGAAATCTAGATTTCAATATGCCAACCTTCGTGAACGTATTATGCTGGTCTTACACTCCATATGCAACGAAGTTCTGATTCCCAGAGCTCAGGGCAGGGGAACAGTTCGAATTACGGAGATGACCTTAATTTATTTCAAGATGAAAAAGATCAAGAGCAATCTCCCTGCTCTCATCATTGATCACACCATGAACTATTTCTCCTCCTCTCATCATTCCCTAGCCTATGGATCCATCATTACCTTCATGTTCTAGAAACAAAAGATGCCTCTAAATGGAGAAACAGTGCTTGTTTAAGTCTTTACAAAGAAAATTTTGGCGCAAAAAGTGTTGGATGTGTCCTCGGATCAATTGAAGTTTAAAAATTTCTTGGTACTTGTAGGCGTGTTTTTATTTTGCCTACACGGTGTGAGCGCGTATTTGACTACCCCATTGTCAAGGTTTTATTGAAAATGTTTTGAAGTCGCCAACAAGTCTTTAAAGGAAGACTCATAAACCTAATTGAATATTGAAAACTGTATGGACATCTTAGGGACTTATCCAATGTAGATTTCCCCGTCCTGACTCCATAGATGGTCAAAATGAACCAAAGATTGAGTTCGGGGGTGAGGGTACGAATATGGTCATATAATGAACCAAGTTCGCCCATTGTTGGCATCTACTAAATATCGATTCATTATAAAATTTATGCCAAAGAGTAATCATATAATATTTTAAAGCACCCTAAAAATATTTAGTCTAGGTTGGTTCAGGAAACACATAAAATACTAATTTTTAGTGACAAGTTATTATGCAATCAATATTACAAGGTACCTAGCGGGTTGTCTAAATTAATCTGATTAATATTAGAACAGTTCTTTAGGTCTTTGATTAGCAAAAATAACATGTGGGTGATATAAATATTAAATCATGCATAGAACAATCAGGCAAGCATGCAATAATATATGAAAATAAATAAAAAGGAGGGATTAGAATATACAGTAGAACGATTTTATACCAAAGATCTACATTATGAAATAGATTGTTAGAAACTTGAAGGCAATAAATATAATTGAATTATTTCAAGGATCCTCAAGAATTATACCTATGCGGCTTAGGTCGCAGAGCGCAACGACCTTCAGGCGGAGCAATCGTGGAACCAAGAACGTAGTATGATCAGGAATTGGAAAAGGAATTAATGTATTAAAAGTGTTTGAGTATTTGGAGGTTCGTAATAGGATTCGTAAATATTCGGAAGTTTTTGTCTTCGTAAAAATAAATTGATAAACCGTCATTGATTCGGGAAATCGCCAATATTTATAGGCAGAGAGGATCTACGCTTCACGCGCCCCCTGCATCTGGCGCAGGATGACGTGCCAAGAGCAGAGCCACGTGTCAGGCGCACACTGGCGTGCATGACGCGGCCTGCCCAATCAAAGCTATACACGTGTATACGCGTCTTTAAAAAAGATAGAAAGGATAGAAAACGGATCTTGCGTCTCACACAGGGACTGCGCTAGGCGCATGACTCTAAGTGAGTAACAATTCCACGTGTCAGGCGCACATTGGCGCTCCTGACACAGCTTGGCCAATGTACTGGACGCACATGTCGCGCTAGGCGCAGCCTTTGCGTCCAACTCTTTTGCCAGTCTTTTTTCATTAAATGCGTTTTTTAAAGATAATTCTATATCCTTAAAATCCGGAGATTGAATTTTACGGAAGGATTTTTTAACTACAATAATACAAAATTTTGCCCGTTCTCTCGCAATAATACAAACTTTTGATTATTTTAAAATAATACAAACTTTTACCCGAAATTCCTCCAGTAGGTCAAGTTGACTTGTAACCTGTAAAACAGGTAAAAAAAATTACAAAATGATCGTTCTTCTTTCTCCCTCCTCCCCCAACCCCCCACCCATCTGAACCACCTCAGCCCCTCCCCCACCCCACAGCCACCATCGAAACCACCCCCAGAAGCCCACAGGACACGGCCACCTTGCCACGCCCTACCCACCACCCACCTGAACCACCCCCCAGCCCCCGGTATCTCCTCCACCCCACTGCCACCACCGAAACCACCCCAGTCCGTCTCCCCCACCCCAGCCTCGAAAACCACCTCAAATTAACGAATCAAATAATTCAAAAAAAAAGTATCACCTCAAATGACCAGCGCTCCTAATTCCGACCATTAACATCAACCTCCAAATTTCCTTCCTCCAATTTATCTCTCACCACAACTTCATCCTTCTTCGGCGACGAATTCAACAGCGAATTCGTAAAATCTTCAATCGCCTGAGCAGCAGAGCTGAGAAATTGTTGCAATGGCGACAAAGACAACGACGACGAAGACGATGAAGGCGAAGACGAAGAAGAATCGGACGAATTGCTGCTAAGACAACAACAAAGAGTGGAATCGAGAGGTTTAGAAATGGAGAATAAGGAAGAGGAAGAAGAGAGAGAAATGGAGATTTAAAGGATAAGCTTCTGCAGCTACGGTAGTTGATATTTGCGAAGGAGAAAATCGCCGGCGAAGTAAATGGCGGCGAAGGAGAAAATCGCCGGCGAAGTAAATGGGCAGGGTGGGGGTTGGGGTGGGGGGGGAGGGGAAAGCCAGGGCAGGGGCCATGGTGGGGAAGGGGGAAAGAGATCAGTGGAGGGGAGGAGGAAAAAAGGAAAAGTTTCTTTTGTTTTTTAAATTTTTTTTTAAAACAACCAATGAAATAACAACACGTGGCCTGATCAGTGCCACGTCAGCTAGTGACCTCCTACAACAAGTTAAGAACCGGTCATGACCTACTGGAGGAATTTTGGACAAAAGTTTGTATTATTTAAAAATAATCAAATGTTTGTATTATTGCGAGAGAACGGGCAAAAGGTTTGTATTATTGTAGTTAAAAAATCCTTTACGGAATAAAAAATCTGATTTGTATTTAAAATATTTATTAAAAATAATAAATATTTAATTGTTTTTTAAAAATACTTTAAATGGACTCAAAATATTTTATGGGCTTGAAATACAATTAATTATCATGACTAATTAATTGGGCTTTAGAATAATATTTCAAAACACAAATTTGGATTGGTTCTTCGGATCGCTCTTCCGTTGGGTTGTGCCAACTAGTACCGCGGTATGTTTCATCATTCGACCCTTAAATGGGGAGATACGATTATGTGTCTACAGAAGCCCCCACTTTGACTGAGGTTCAGGAAACCGAAAGTCAAAGTATATGGTATCGGGACGGCGAACGATTCTAAACGCTCTGCAGTTTAGAACTGATCTATATACGCCAGTCTCTGCAAAACAAAGTTTGTATGCAGGACAATAACTACAAGCAATCTGATTACCTGTAGAAGAATATGTCAATAGATAGGTGCAAACAACTCAGATAAGCACATAATGATGCAAAAATGCAAACTTAGACTCTCTAAGGATGCATGAGACGCTATGCAAGGATTAAGGTTATGCAAAGCTAAGGGATGACACATCATGCAAGGTCAGGGTTATGCAAGACTAGGATGTATGCAATGCAATGCAAGGTCAAGGTTTTGCAAGGCTAGAAGATATGGATATTTAGAGAGATAGAATGATTATAAATAGATAGAATGATTTTCAAAAACTGTTTTTAGTAACGAATCGGGGTCCGTAAATGAGATCCGCAAATTACAACTTTTCGGGAGTTTAATTTGATTTGATGGAACCACCACATATAGGAAGCCCCCACTTTGGGTGAGCTTGTCTTGAATTTGGTATGTACTTGATCTAATATTGTAATGCAGTTGATCTATCTTGAACGTTGAAAGTTGTCACTGGGAATTTTTCTTTGGGAAGTCGATATAGGCAAAGTCAAATATCGCTAGAAACCATGGGATTGTCAGAGAGTCCTTCAGGGACAAGGAAAGGTTAGATTGAAAAATAAGAAGCTTTAAATTTATGACTCAAATAAATGTGGTGGGAAAAGGCTTTAACGAGGCTAGGTTAAGACTCGAGTCTATGTCGGGACCTAGAATGAAGTATGCTCCTGAATTCTAGAAAGTCAAATCATCAGACCATGACTAATTTTATTTTATTGAAGCGGTCAGACCTCGAGATGATGATTCCTACGTATCCTTGCGGAATCAGACCATTCGTAGTTCTAGATCTGATTTTTATTTGTGCCCTAACTTTTTCCTAGGCCGCCCTTTCGGGTTTTCAACCTAGCGGGCTTGGACATACCTTGAAAAAGGAGTTAGGGTCGATGAAAGGTTGAAAGGTTTAAGGCTTGAGGCTTTGATGAACGTTTAGTTGGTGTGGCGAATGGAGGATCATGGATTTGGATTATATGGGATAAGGTTTTGATGGATTGAAGGAATTTGAATGAGGGGTAGAACTTGTGTGCAAGCCCCCTAGCTTGACTTTTTATTTTCTTTGCCTTTGACTTTTTCTTTTTTGCATTTTTTTTCTTTTTTGTCCTGTGCGTTTTGTTTTTGCTTTTTTTCGCACCTTGAATTTATTCGCTTTTTTATTTTGCCTGGCATTGATTTTTTTTTGTAATGAGGCTTGCACATAAGTTTTTATGGTTTAGGGTATTGGAAGGCTTGATGATTATTTCACGGACCTTTTATTTTGAAGGGGTTATTTGGCTAATGGAGATGATGGCTTAAGGGATATTTTTTTATTTTTGGTTGCATGGATGAGGATGGTTTATGGATGATGGAAGGTGATGGAGGAAGAGGGAATAACTCATAATCCAAAGTATGTCCTTTTTTCATTTTTTCTTTATTATTATTTTTATTTTCAGATCCCTTTTTTTTATTATTAGTCAAGATCATTAGGTGATTTTAGTTTCATCATTGAATTAGAAGCATATATGATGGAAGGCCAATGAAAATGCAATTATTTTATTAATTAGAAATAAATAGAACAAGGCTTATTAGAAATAAAATCCTAAATGACATAGACTCAACAGGAAAGGAAATGAAGGAGTTAGGGGAGGGACTCTCCGACTCAACCTAGAAAACTAGCGTTAAATGACTAAGCCTCCTGCACAGTTGAGACAATTTCCAAGGGATTGCTGTTGTTGTTGACTTTTGCTGCCGGCGGGATTGGAAGTCTGCCACTATCAACCATATCCTGCAGAGTATTCTTTAAAGTCCAGCACTGTGATGTCATATGCCCCTTTCCTTGATGGTACTTGCAGTAGCCATTAGGATCCCACTTCTTGGATCTATTCTCGGGAGCAGGGTCTGGAGTAGGACCGAGAGGCTGAAGTGCTCCGTTTGCATGAAGCCTAGTGAAGGCTTCTTCTAGAGACATGCCTAAAGGAGTGAACGTTCTTTGAGGCTTTTAAAAACCTCTCTTTTCAGTAGCTAGGACATTGACCTCATTACTTTTGGAGCTAGAAGGGTTGTTGTTACTCTTCTTGAAAGAGTTGTTGTTGTTATAACCCTTATTCTTTGAGGCTTGTACCTCTTCTTCAATCAGCAGACCTACTTTATAGAGCTTCGTGAAAGACTCAATTGGTTGGAATTTAATGTGATCCCCATACTTGGGCTGCAAGTTACGGATCACCAGTCGGACTTGATCCTCTTGAGATGGCATGTTAGTCATTTGTGCAGCTTTTTCCCTTCATCTGTTAAGGAAGGTAACGAAGTCTTCGTTGGATTTTTGTTTAGTTAACTCTAACTCACGAAGGCTAATTGGAAGCTGAGTATTGTATATGTATTGTTTGTGGAACTCCTCTCTGATGTAGTCCCAGTTATTCCGCTTGACCTTATTCAGTGACCTGAACCACTTGGATGGATGTGCATCCAAGGTCAAGGGAAAGACATAAGCCAACAGGTTTTTGCTCATGTCCTTGAGAGCCATAGATATAGAAAAAGCTCTCAAGTAATCATCTAGGTCTTCGACCCCCTTGAATTTTGGGAGGTCACCCAATGTTACCTTTTTAGGGAGCTTTTCCCTTAGTTCAGGATCAATGATGTCATGGCCATGAGCCTGACTCTCGAGTGCAGGAATTGACTGGATCAATTGCTCGAGTTTTTCAAACCTCAATTCTGTCTCGGTCTTGATAGGTGGTGGTGGTGGTGGTGGAGTGTCATAATCATGCTCTTCTTCCTCAGTTATCAGCTTTTCTCTCAGTGCTTTGATCTCTTTGCCTTGTTCCTCAAGATGATAGTTCATTAGTTGAAGTTGAGCCATGATGGCACTAAGTTATTCATTAGTGTCCCCCATCTCGGATGATGATTCAGATGATTCAGAAGTTTCGGAAGACACGTCTGAAAAATTAAAGGTGAGAACTCGTTTGACGAGTCTGGGAGTAGGTTGACCTTGTATCCTCTCTGTCGGGCGTTCCCAAGTTATAATCTCACGACCTGTCCTGAACAGAAATCGAATGGACCTCGTAAATTTTAAGAAATGATGCTTTCGAAATGAGAAATGGAAATGAGGGATGGAGAAATGAAAATGGAAATGAGAGGTGAGAAATGAAGATGAAAGTGGAAATGGGAAATGATTAGAAATGGGTATGATTATGGATATGATGGCGACATGGGCCTAACTATATGCAAATGCAGACATGGACTGGACTGGACTATGCAAGCAGACTGGATTCCACGACTGGGCTTTGGTGATGATTGGAGAGACTAGACTTTGAACTTACGGGTTAGGAAGCAGGCTAGACTTTAAGGAAGGCTGGACAATAAGGGAGACTAGACTCTTAACTTAAGGCAAGCAGGCTAGGCAACTAGACTTTGAACATACGGGTGAGCAAGCAGGCTAGACAACTAGACTTCGGAACTTACATAAGACTTACGGAACTTACGAAACGCTAGCTTCGCTAGACTTAGGGGTTGCCATTATGGTCTTACAGGGATGAGTAGCTTCACTAAACTCGAGGATTTGGGTAGTTATGGATCTATGGAAGGACCAGATGCGCTAGACTTAAGGGATTTGGACCACTGTGGACTTAAGGAGGAGTCGGACTTGACCAGGACCTACATGGAGATGCAAACTAGACCTAGGATATGAATTGGGCTTAAATGGACTTAAGTTTTGACTGGATTAACATATAGGTTTGACTTAGACTGGGAGATGCATATGGGCTTGACATTGGAAATGGACTAGGAATAGACTTGGACTATACTTCACATAAACATGTAAATGGGCCTAAATTTTGACATGAACTTGACTTATATGGGCATAAGGTCGACTCTAATGCTAGTGGGCCTAATATGAATGCATGGACTCAAATTTAGATGGACCAATTATGAATGCAAAATGGACTCTAATGCATATGGGCCTAAAATGAATGCAATTGGGTTGGATTTGGTTTATGGGATTAGATTGAAGGTATTTGGAATGGGCTTAGAATTTTTGAAATTGGTTTTTGAAAGGAACCCCTTGTTTTTATCTTTTGTTAGGAAAAGATGATGGATTAATTTTGAAAATATTTTTTTTATTGAATAGGTGGTATGATGAAGATTAGTAAATGTTTTCGAAAAAGGTAGAATAGAAGATGGTGTAGGATTGATTTTGATAAAAATGTAAGATTTTAAAATTGTTGAATATGGTAAGTAAGATTGATAGGGAAGATTTGTTTAACAACAGGGATAAGGTAGACATGCATGATGATTCTAACTCTAACATGACCATTTTTTCTATGCACTTTTTTTAGGACAGACTCGACCTTGCATGAAAAGACTGACCCTTTTTTTTGTTTGAATTAGGTGAGACCCTTAGAATGACCATGATTCTACGCGAATGCAAACAGACGAACATCAGACTGAACATCGAATCGACCACCACGACGACTAAATCAAAGAAAAGCATGCGATGCACAGACTGCGTGTCGTGCAGCAGGTGCACATGCGCTTGGCGCACTACTCCCCCGACATGTTTTTCGGGGATTTAGTCGATGTTTTGGCCAATTGACGAATTTTTGTTTGTTATTTAGACGCGACTTTTAGGCGCAATGCATAACGACGAACATTTGACAAGATAATAGCAGGCAAAAATTGCAATCACAAAATGGCATATAACATGGATGCAAAAGTTCTCAACCTAAAGTCCTGTTCTACATTCAACTATGGTCAGGTTTAGGTTAAGGCTGAAAATGGTCCATGACTAAGAGATTTATCCCACGGTTCCTACCCCTGCTTAAAGAGGTGGCCACATGTAAGACGCACTCCAGTTCTCAAGTCAGGAACAAGAGAACAATGCCATAGTTGGGTAGGTTTGCTTATAACTAAGATCCAACACTATCGCTCGGGAAGCTTTTTGGAAGGACAAAGCGCAAACCCCCCGGGGGTGACCTCACACATAGAACATGTGCTAATGAGGCAAGGTAGATTGTCCTTATAGTGGCTAAACAATAGCCATACATATGCAAAACAATATATTATTCAAAGGCATAAAATGCGAATGAATCGTATTTTTCAAGTTTCACCCACTCATTTTTAAAAAAAATAATTTTTTTCAAAATCCTCCCTAGTGGAGTCGCCAAATTGTTGGCGTGTTTTTATTTTGCCTACGCAGTGTGAGCGCGTATTTGACTACCCCATTGACAAGGTTTTATTGAAAACGTTTTGAAGTCGCCAATAAGTCTTTAAAGGAATACTCATAAACCTAATTAGATATTGAAAACTGTAGGAACATCTTAGGGACTTATCCAATGTAGATTTCCCCGTCATGACTCCAGATATGGTCAAAATGAACCAAAGATTGAGTTCGGGGGTGAGGGTACGAATATAGTCATAATGAACCAAGTTCGCCCATTGCTGGCCTCTACTAAATATCGACTCATTACAAATTTTATGCCAAAGAGTAATCATATAATATTTTAAAGTACCCAAAAAATATTTAGTCTAGGTTGGTTCAGGAAACACATAAAAGACTAATTTTTAGTAACAAGTTATTATGCAATCAATATTACAAGGTACCTAGCAGGTTGTCCAAATTAATCTGATTAATATTAGAATATTTCTTTAGGTCTTTGATTAGCAAAAATAACATGTGGGTGATAAAAATATTAAATCATGCATAGAACAATCAGGCAAGCAAGCAAGCAATAATATATGAAAATAAGTAGAACGATTTTATACCAAAGATCTACATTATGAAATAGATTGTTAGTAACTTCAAGGCAATAAATATAATTGAATTATTTCAAGGATCCTTAGGAATTATACCTATGCGGCTTAGGTCGTAGAGCAAAACGACTTTCAAGCGGAGCAATCGTGGAACCAAGAATGTAGTATGATCAGGAACTGGAAAAGGAATTGATGTATTGAAAGTACTGAGTATTTGGAGGTTCGTAATAGGATTCGTAAATAATCGGAAGTTTTTGTGTTCGTAAAAATAAATTGAAAAACCGCAATTGATTCGGGAAATCACCCTTATTTATAGGCAGAGAGGATCTGCGCTTCACGCGCCCCCTACGCCTGGCGCAGGACGTGTCAGGTGCACACTGGCGCGCCTGACGCGGCCTGCCCAATCAAAGCTATACACGTGTATACGCGTATTTAAAAAAGATTGAAAGGATAGAAAAGGGATCTTGCGTCTCACACAGGGACTGCGCTAGGCGCAGGACTCTATGTGAGTCACAATTCCACGTGTCAGGCGCACATTGGCGCACCTGATACAGCTTGGCCAATGTGCTGGACGCAAGTGGCGCGTTAGGCGCAGCCTTTTCGTCTAGCTCATTTGCCAGTCTTTTTTCATTAAACGCGTTTTTTAAAGATAATATTCTATCCTTAAAATCCAAAGATTGAATTTTACGGAATAAAAAATCTGATTTGTATTTAAAATAATTATTAAAAATAATAAATATTTAATTGGGCTTTTGAAATACTTTAAATGGAGTCAAAATATTTTACGGGCTTGAAATACAATTAATTATCATCACTAAATAATTGGGCTTTAGAATAATATTTCAAAACACAATTTTGGATTGGTTCTTCGGATCGCTCTTCCGTTGGGTTGCGCCAACTAATACCGCGGTATATTTCATCATTGGACCCTTAAATGGGGAGACACGATTATGTGTCTACAGTACTTGATATGTCATATTTATTTATGGATTTTAGGTGCATTTTGGTTTCATTTTAGAGCATTTAGTTCATATATTCATTATTGCATCATATTCTTAAGTTATGCTATTATACTCCTATTTGGTATGTTTTCGTGATTTTGATGAATTTCAGGTAATGAATACATATTTGGAGTATAGTTAGCTAAGATTAAGGATTAGGAGCATTTGGAAGGAAGATACATTGCATAAGGATCGTTTGGATATGTCATAGTATGAGTTTGAGAGAAAACAAAGTGGAATATTATTAGAAGAAATATGAAAAAAGAGTCACGTCTACTCTTCTGATCATGACTTTTGATGTGCTTCTTATAATTGAATAATTACTAGTAAATTTAGAAACTAGACTTAAATAGCTTTCTAACGGTAGGTGGAATGCCCCGAGGAGACTTCTAGCCAAGGAGTTATGCATTTCGGAAGTTCGGACGGTTTCTGTTAGAATCTGTTATAGTGCGCGCAGATCAATAAATTCGCCCAATTCATGATTTGTTCGACTTTCCTTAATTTTTTTTGAAGTGAAAATTCATTCATTAATATGAAGTCATACGACATTATAATAGAAGTCAGAAACTAAAAAATACAGATCAAATTGAAAGAAACTTAATTCTAATATGGCAAAATCACGATAGTTGAGCACATCGTTGTCTGATGCAACCTTCTACGAGGAGGTTTAACGATCTGATGTAGTTTTGATGTAAAACTAGAGTTAATTTAACCGATTATACGCGAAATACTGATCGCCATTGTAATCCCGCACAAAATCCTATCAACAAATCAACCTTGAACTGGGGTCCAACCCCGCTAACACACAAAGAAACCAAACTAATACACCCACCGTGAAGGGGGTAACTAAAAATCCTATAAAGGAGACTAAAGCCATCATATAGATGTGACTTATTGAAAACTACGAGAAAACGAAAAACCAAGAAAATAAACTAGATACTGCAAAAAGGAAAGAGAGGGGCTTACCATGGACGAAAACATCCATGGCAACCCCTCTACTTTCCTACTCTTGTTAGGATACTAATCTTATTTGATTAGGTTGAACACTCTAACTCTCTCTCTCTTTCTTCTTTTAGTTTTTAGTTTGATTTTTCAGTTTGATTCATCTTCTTTATTCTCTCTAGCTATCATAGTTTTTTTTGTTCTTTATTAATTCATGAACTTCATTAGTTTAATTTATTGAGTTATTTTTATTTCTTTATCTTTATTTTATTGTTTTCCTTTATTGATCTAGTTTTTAATCTTTATTTGATGATAGAGTAGTTTTCTTTCTAGGGTTTAAGGGGATTCATGAATATATGAACGGGTTGATTTATGATGTTTCGGTTATTACTTGATTTTACTAATTCCTTTTTTTTTATTATTGTTTGCCAATTTGGTTTTGCCATACTTGATTGATTAAGTTAGGGTAAGTTAGATTATGCGCCGAGAGGTATAAATCTGATGTTTAGGCTTACAACAATAGGTAGAACTATTTATAATAAATTGCGAGAGCTTGGTAGATTGGTGTCTTAAGGAAGACTTTGATTCGAGAAAACTTGTTTGCCCTAGATAGTTTTGTTCAATTAATTGTTGTCTGATTCATGTTTTCAACTCTGACATGCAGTTTCTGATGAACTTATGCCCTATATCTTTTTATTTTAGTTTTTTCCTTATTTATTAGTTTAGAACCTTTCATCAAATATTTGTGACTTTGTTTAGTTTCTCCACATTTTAAAAGTTAGATTAAAACAACCATCTCTCTATGGATTCGACCTTACTTACCCTACTACATTGTTAGGAGGTTTTGTAAAAATTTCATTTTTGAAAGGTGTGCGATAGCCTATCAGTACTCGCTGAGAAGAAGAAGAGAAAGACAGGGGGGAACCAATTCTGATGATGTTGTAATTGAAAGATTGCATAATCAGGAAAAGATTTTGGATAAGATGTATAAGTCGATTGAAGGTATGTCAAAATCTTACAAGTCTAAGGTCACCAAACTAGAGAAAAAGTTGGTTGAAACTCAGTTGATGATTCTCTCCCTTTCCGAGGTAAAGGCTCAACTTCTTGCAGCTGGTATTGCTAATGGTTCTGGTGAGGTTCTTTTATTTATTGATCATATGGAGGAGGAAACAGCTAATGATGTGGAAGAAGAAGAAGGTGATGGTTCCTTACGAACCTCCTACAACAAAGAAGAAGATGATGGTGTGAAGCTTCTGATGGAGAAGGGGATGGAGAGGATGATGAAGATGATGAGGAGTGATTGCACCTTCTAGCTGTTTCCCCCTCCCTATTCTGATAATTGTTTTTGCATGACTGTTTTCCCTCCCTTATTACAAAACACTTTGCATGTAATTTGGGTTCTAGTTTGACTCTTGTTGGTTTGTACTTAAATATTTGCATTTTGGTTTATGAATTATGAGTTGCATAACTAATTTGATTTCTTGCAGCATGATAACTTGAATGGTAGTTATTGATGCTATTGTTTCTTGATGACAACAATACCCTATTTGCAATAATTATTCTACCTTTGAGTACTTTTTAATGATGCCAAAAAGGGAAAAATTATTGAAGTTGAAGCGCCTAAGTCTAGTTTTAGATTGAGTCTGTCTTACCCAGCTCAGTTTTTCTCATCCTCTCAGACGACAACAGAACCAAGTTCTACGCCTAAATTGAAACCTAAGTGGTAGCATGTTCTTCACCAGGAGCTACGTCTATCCCACCAGCTATCTTATTCTCAAACAAAAAATTAAAGTTATATATTCTTCAATAATCATTAACAATTCATCAAAAATATAAGGATGCCTTTAAGGGCTTACACCTAAGTTAACAAAGAATCTCGGATCGTAATCCAAGAAGCTCAATTATTCAATCATTCTTCTTAAAATATCCTCCTAAAAATATTAATAACAAAAAAAGAAGACCATTAACCCCTCAAAATTTAACGTAATTTACTTAATAAATTCCAAAATTTAAAACAAAGGAAAACTTCAACATCATAAACAAGTCATCCTAATTCCGCTCGCTGATTGAGTTTTCATACAAAGGTTAATTACAACGTAAGTCATAATAGCCCCGGTACATAACTCTTAGCGAAGTAGTACTAAAGGCAGTATTATTCTCCCCGAGTACTACAACGTCGACAACTTATTAAAACTAAGAAGATCTCACTTGAAACCACAATGACATACCAAACAGCAACCATAAAACAATAATGCACATGCTCAAGTGTCCTCAACTTATAAAGATTAATTTCAGCAAAACAAATAACAACACAAAAATAATTCAAACTAACACAACAAAACACAAAAAGAAATAATCTTGACCTCCACTTTAGAATGAATTAGTATTACGACATCAATAACAAGATAAAATTGGAAATCTATTATTATCATCAGGCGTAGAATACGTAAAAATTAACATGAACAATCACACTAACGTCATACAATTCACAAACAAAACTGAGAAACGAAACTGCCACAACCGAGTGTGCGCTCCGAGCCAGAGCGTACGCTCCGCACAACCAGCTTCAGCCTACGGTGCTGCTTACTTACCTTCCTCCTCATTCTTTATAACAACGAATTATCCCAACATTAAAAGCAACTGAATGACAATACCCAACATCATCTTAGTACTATCAATACTCATGTTTACTCTACTTAAGCATCATATTACTTACAAGAAAACTTAAAATAACAACAAAGCAGCAACATGAACAGCAATATAGTCATAACTTTTACTTCAAGAACAGACCAACAACATGTATGTAAACGTAATCAGAATTTTATGATCTAAACACATACAACAAGCATTTCATGATTAACATCATATTACTCAAAAGTGTTGATAATAATAGAAACAATATTTCCGCCAAAATCCTACAAGAAACTAACCCACTTAACCACTATAACTTATGTAATTATAACACGAATTCTAACCGTTCTAGGAATACGTTAGTTACCTGGATCTTCGGCTGAAGTGTAGAGCTACAATAGACTATGCGTGCTCTTCGTGCGTGGGATGTTCGTCGTCTATCTCGCTTTCTAATGCGCCAAGAACAAATGATCAATAATTGATTAAAGGTGACAAAATAACAAGGAACAAGTATTGAAATTTTGGATGAAAAAGAGAATTGAAATTTTCCTCACAATAATATGGAAATGGCGTGTGAAATGGAGTAGGAGTAAGCTAAAAATCCTAATAAGATTTTAGGAATAAGGAGGAGTTTAAGGAGAGGGTTTTAGCCTCCTAATAATGAGTGTAATGCATCATAAGTGGGAGGTTACAGGCAGTGGCGGATCTAGAGTTCATATCAAGTGGGTTCAGCCATTCTAATAAAAAGAAAATCAAGCTAATATTAAAGTCGATACAATATAAAAAAAAAATTTAAGGAGAATGCAACAAAAACAAGAACCACCAATTAAAACAGATTTATGCACTAATAACTTGGAAAAAAAATGATCTCCTAAAATCTTAAAGTGAAATCCTTTAGCAAAGGAAACAACCTATTATTCTCAAATTATATGTTACCAAAACTAAGTTTCATATCAGTAATTAATAATGTTCTTTATAATCACATCATAAATAAGGAGTAACAAGTTTATAATAGTTAAAGTGTAAGTGATAAGAGGTTTTTAGTGTGTCGTTAAGGCACCAAAAATCACTTTTCAAACAATATTTATAACACCTAACAAGCCTTTACTAAGAATGTAGTAAAGGCAAGTCAAGGGTCGATCCACAGGGAAATTGGGATTAATCAAAGTCTAACTAGCTTAAATTGCTTAATTGAAGGGTATTTAAGGGTTTGAGAATGGTTTTGTGACATCTATTAACTATAAGATCAAATAAACTAGCAAATAAAATATGAGATTAAAATATCAATGAGAAACACTAGAGTCTAGGCTACTAGCATGGATCAAAGCGGAACAATGATCATTAATGCAATTGTGATTCAAAGGCGACAATTATGCAATGTTTAGTTTTACTCTAAAATACTCGAGTCCTCTCTCGAATGGTCTTCAAGAATAATCGCTTAATCAATCAACTAAATCCTCTCTCGAATGGTCTTCAATCAATTGATTAAGAGATCCAATAAGTACGGAAAACTCCTAATGAAAGGATCCCCTTAATTTCTACCCAATATCTTGGCTTTGAAATTAAGTTGATTCATGGGGATGATAAATGAGTTCAAAACTCAATTAAGAAAATTTGTAATCAAAATACCAAAGCATAAATGTGATCAATATTTATCCTAAGGTCTCAAAACACCAAGATCAATGCATAATCATCATTAAATCACCACAATTACATTAACAATCCATAAAAACCTTAACTCATACTTTCACCCTAACCCTAAATAGGATACTACTCACTAATCATGGAATATAAACATAAAAATCTGAAATTTATAATTAGGGCGGAACATGATTAATGGATGATTAATAGAATAGAAACAAGCAATTATGAAACTGTAATACTCTAAGATCTATAACTATGAAGGAATAGAGAAGAACAATGAAAAGGATGAATAACAACTGAAAACTTGTAATTAAATTGATAAAAGGTACCTTCAATCTGTAGAAATCAACAAACTTCGATCTATAAATCTGAAATCTAAGACAAACCAATGTGTTTTTTTTCTCTAATATGAAACTCTAATAAGCTCTCTAATCCCTAGAATAAAAGCATAGTTTTAAAATAAAAGCTATCTATTCTCTTTATTAGGCACGAGGCCTTACAAAATTTTTGACGGGAATAAATGGTGTGGGCGCACCGCACAAACAGGTGCGGGCGCACCAAACATACTGATCTTCAAGTGATTCCATCCGTCGAAAGGTGCGGGAGCACCATTGTAAGTGGTGCGGGCGCACCAAAGAAACAGGTGCGGGCGCACCTCTGGTTCTGCTCTGGTCGGATAGTTCAACTTAAAACGTGCACAACTTCTTCCTTTTATATCCAAATCAAGCTTGTGACTAGTCCTTGGAAAGCTATCGAAACGAGCTTTCACCTCCAACTGGAATTACCTTCATACATTTTGTGGTTTAAAAGTTATGTCCATTTGAAGTTCCCCATACAAGATTTTATTGTGCTATGTGCTCCTTTGTGCGATTGGACATGGGGCACGGTGCGAGCGCACGATTTCTCAACGTGTGCTCTATTTTCATTGCTTCCTTTGTCGACTCTACAACTCGTAGCCGTCTTAGGTAGTTCCACCTATATTAAGAACATGGCAAAACAGGGTGAAAGCAAATGTACTAGAAATTCGGTCAAAAATGACTTAAAATCTAGCAAAATGTCACTATGATCAAGAATGATCAAGTGAATGAAATAGAAGGGGAAAGGGAGAAGAAAGAGGGAAGTAAGGGGAGAAAGAAGATCAAAATAACCTAAAAAGAGTCCATAAAATGCATTAGAAACGCACTTATCAGTAAGTGAAGACTAAAATTTAGATGTTTATCAAAGTCTACTTGTTACTCGTCAATTTGTGAGTCTCCACCAATTGTGATAAAAATTGAACATGTGAGAGAAGATTAATATGGTGTAAAAATTTAGTAATTAAGTATATATTGTTTCGATGCGCAGCTAAATATTTCTGATTGATGTTTCTCAATTTCTTGCTTACAATTTCATTCACACAAGACAGATCCTAACTTGCAATTACTATATTTTATTTTTTTTTCGGAAAAATACAGTTTGTTTCCATGTAGTCATGGCCAACTGGAAAATAAGAATTATGTCAATAATCATTATTATTGAAAAAATAAAATTGCAAACTGATTTTAAGAATATATGGTCCCACTTCATGCTTTTAAAATTTGACATGCAGTATAACAGTCTTCTATCCCGCATGATAAACAAGTGGGTTCAAAAACAAGCCCAATCTGCTTTCCTATCATATTTCAACTAAATTTGACACACAGTACAACTCTTTGTGGAGAATCAAGTGGGGTCAATAGACCCTTGTGCTATGAACCTCCATCCACCCCTGGTTACAAGATAACCAAAGGGCATGTCTTTTGGAACTTCAAAACTCTTGAAATCCTTCTCCACAATGTTGATTTTGAGACAGCATAATATTAATAAGTGGTGTTTGAGTTTGTCGCGTGTGTCGGCCCAAAATGACTATAAATATCGATATATAACAAAACTGCATCCTAACTACGTAAATAAATATTATAACTAATATAATCCATAAATAAATGTCACCACCTAAAACTTGTATAACACAACATAAAATATTATACTAACATAAATTTCATACTGGCCAAAATATTTTAATAATAGAATATTTAGTTTTAAATGAAAATTTTATTTTAAGGTAACTAAACGCGAAAATTTAGGACTGAAAAACACGGAGTGATACAATTTACCAAAGTCTCCAAAAAAGAAGACGAATGCCTCCTTTGCTTTTGTATTTATGAAAACAACCAACAAAATAACATCTTTATCCTTAACTTATGTTCTCTCTCATTATAAATCTCACTCTGGACATTAACCATCTCTTTAGTCTTCAGTAGTCGGCATTAATATTTTAAAAAAATTTATTCTCAAAACAATGAATTCCTAGAAGATCTGATGATTTCAATCAAAAGGAGAGCATGGTTGGTTATGGCAGCAGCTGAAGGGATGAAAGATTATTGATATGAATTGAAAGGTGATCTCTTCAACATCATTTAATTAAGAATCTTTGGGTTTTTGTAAAAATATGGCTATGTTGCTTCCCTACACTGCTAGTCCACACAGATATTTTATATAGCCTTCACACACACAAACAAATGTTTCTGTGATTACAGTTGACAGCTGTATATTTTGTTTTGTTTAATCCTAGACTGATATGCTTTATTTTAGCTGCCCGTTATCTTATGTATAGAATGTCCTAGGATTCTTAGATATTTTGATGTACATATATGAGTTGTATAGTGTGCAACCGTTTTACCTAGGAGGTTGTAAATGATAAGAGAATTATCACAAACACAGATTCATCTTCATGCCTCTGATTTAATAGATAGAAAACATCTTGTTCATACTTTAATTTTCCTTCATGGTGTCAGAGCAAGGTTGGTAAGATCTTCAAAGGAAAGATTCAAAGTAAATATTTCATAAACTTTTCTATTAAGAAAGTTCAAGTATATTTTTCTAAGAACCAAAATGGTTGAGAAGGCAAAGTAGAAATCTGAAACACACAAATTCTTACTCTCAGATCCTCTCTTCATTGATGTGAATGAGAGTATTGCAGCTACTCTAGGAAGCATCATCTTTGATGGCAACAATTTCCTAAATTGGAGCAAAAGCATCAATAGCCCTTGGTGCAAAGAACAAGCAAACCTTCCTAAAAAGGAAAGCATACAAAACCTAAAGATCTATTGTTTGTTTTTATTGTTTGTCAATTTGGTTTTGCCAAACATGATTGATTAAGTTAGGTAATGTTAATTAGATTATGCGTCGAGAGGTATAAATCTGATGTTTAGGCTTACAATAATAGGTAGAACTATTTCTAATAAATTGCGAGAGCCTGTTAGATTGGTATTCTATGTTTTCAACCCTGACATGTATTTTGTGATGAACCTATGCCCTAGATCTTTTTATTTTAGTTTTTTCCTTATTTATTAGTTTAGAACCTTTCATCCCATATTTGTGACTTTGTTTAGTTTCTCCATAATTTAAAAGTTAGATTAAAACAACCATCTCTTTGTGGATTCGACCCTACTTACCCTACTACATTTTGTTAGGAGGTTTTGTTAGGATTTTATTTTTGACAGGTGTACGACAGCCTATCAAATTTTGGCGCCGTTATCGGGGAGACGGATTGTTTTATTTAGCTTTTATTGTTGGTGAAACTAATGTATGTAGAATTTTTTTTCCTTTATTCTTTTGTGAATAATTTTCTTTTCTCTTATCATAGAGTCATATTGTTATCATAACGAGGGAAAATCCTATTAATATGCAACATAGTTATAATTCTTGCGATTCTGATGTTTCTAGTTTTGATACATCATATCACAATTCTCCCCGTTTTTGCATGAGTTCCTATAAATTAACTTATAAAATTTTGTGTTTTAGGATGGAGATTTCAAGTAACATTGAAATTCAAGAGAATAGTTCTTATGCTGATTTTATTGATCTGACAGGTTTGATTTATCACTTTCATCTTTGTTTGAAACTTATTTTGATTTTCATCTTTGTTAAAATTGAAATTGTTAATATTGAGTATTTGAGTAGAACATCATGTTGAAGGTATAAAATGACATTATTATATTAATGTATATTTTCATTTCTAAAAACATATCACAAAAGTTGAAGTACCTCAGGAAATTTGAAAGGCACATGGTAATATTTCAAAGGCACGTGACATTATATGACCTATTTAACTCATATTTTTTAAATTGTGCTTGTGATGAATCTATTTTGTTATCATTCGAACATAGGTTCCTTTATTTATCAATATATTATTATCCAACATAGTTTTACATTTTGTTGTTTGTATTTATATTGTACTCTTATTTAGGTGATTCTTTTGGTCGTGTTGATAAGAAGAAAATTGTTTTCATAAATACGAGAACTCTAAATTGCTAGGCTTAAAGGTGAACAGACTTATAAGCTTTATAATGGTTATACATATATGTGTGGTTTTGGTATTAGTAAGGGGGAGACTTATATTGTAGCAAGAACACAAATGAAGTTACTGTGACGGAGTTTGTCTGTTCAACGATTGATTTGAAGCAAAACAAGGATGGTTTCGGGAATGTTTACAATAAGTTAGATTATTGGAAAATTTGTCTAGCTCGGCTTAGGTGTCATGTCGATGAGGAGGGTAAGTATGTAGTTGTGACACACATTATGGTTCGCACAAATGCAATGGTTTCTGTAGAGAAGAGGCATTTGCTTAGATCACATAGGGATGTTTCCAAGGAGCAACTGGAAGTGCTTAAGAACTTTGTTGCTAGTGGTGTTCGTCTATCAGATGCGTTTCTTGTACTGCATAAAGAAGTAGGAGGATTTATGAATGTTGGTTTCACTCAAAGGGATGCATATAGTGCACTAGTTGCTGATAAGCTCGGCAACTTGATGGATGTGATACTACATAGATTTTAAATATTTTTTTCTCAAAGACAAGCTAATGAAAAGTATTTCTATTATGATGTTGAAGTTGCATCTGAGGGTTGTCTAATAAGCTTCTTATATCAAGATGGTAGAATGAAGCGTGACTATGGATTTTTCAATGATTTGCTTGTTCATGATACTATGTATTGAACAAACAAATATGATATGATTTGTGGCCATTTGTTGGCAAGAACCATCACGGTAAAAATGTTATGTTTTGTGTTATTTGTTGAATGAATCCACCATGTGTAGTTGTTCAAGTCTTTTTTGAAGTCAATGGGAGGCAGACTTCCTGCTATAGTGACGACGGATCAGAGTGTGGCCACGGCAGCTGCAAATAAAATTATTTTCAGCATCAGTAGACATCGTTTTATACTTGACACATATTGGAGAACTCAAAGAAACATCTGAAGAGTAGTTTAAGGGAAATTGATGGTTTTGTTGACGTTTTGAGCTATATTCTTAAGTATATTGATACAGTGGCTAAGTTTCAGCATTTTTGGTCTATGTAATTTTAAATTTTTATGGCTTTATGTGTAAAGAAGATATTTACCATTGCAAGAAATATAGGTTAATTTAGGAGGAACATCAGTTAAGCTCAGAGGAACATATGCTTCATGTTAATGTGTTTATGTCTTGTTCTATTAGTTTTTGAGCTAATATTGTTTTTAATGATTTTTTTAGGATGATTAACAAGTACAAATATGGTGACAATGTTTGCCACTCATATGAACATGAAATTGTTTCAGTTGGACGTGAATATAGCTTTTCTTAACGGCTATTTGAAGGAAAAGGTATATGTTGAGCAACCACCTGGTTTTGCTGATCAGTTGTTCCCCAATCATGTGTATAAACTTGATAAGGCTTTATATGGTCTTTAAGCAAGCTCCAAGAGCTTGGTATGAAACTAAAGCCTGTTAAAATTCTTCATGGAAAATGAAGAGGGGAACAGTTGACAAAACAGTGTTTATCAAAACCAGGGAAAACATCTACTGGTAGTTCAAATTTATGTTGATGATATTATATTTCGAGCTACTAATTAGGTGATATGCGTCGAGTTTGCTAATCTTATGCAGAGTGAGTATGAAATGCTGGGAGAACTTGGTTTCTTCTTTGGGCTATAGATTAGGCAAACAGCTGATGGGATCATGATCCACCAGCAGAAGTATCTTAGGGAACTGTTGAGGATGTATGGAATGAAGAACAGCAAGGCTTATGACACTCATGTTCCCACATCTTCAAAATTAGATGTTGATCTAAAGGAAAAGGATATGAAACCCTCGTTGTATAAAGGGATGATTGGTTCCCTCTTGTACCTAACAACAAGTAGACATGACATTGTGTTCTCTAAGGGATTGTGTGCCAGTTTTGAAAGCAATCCAAAGGAGTCTCATCTAAAGGCAAAGGCATATCAATTGAGCTAGTAGGGTACACAAATGCAGATTATGTTGGTTTCCTTGTTGACAGGAAAGCACATCCGGTATGGCTTTCTTTTTAGGTTCATGATTGATTTCATGGGGCTCTGAAAAGCAGAATTCTTTGGCCTTATCCACGGCAGAATTCGAATACGTTGCATCAGCAGCTTGTTGTTCCCCATTATTGTGGATAAGGAACCAGCTAAAAGATTTTGGTGTTGTTTATGAAAGTATTCCTATTATGTGTGATAACACCAGTGTTATTACTATTTCAAAGATTCATGTTCAGCACTTTAAAACCAAGCACATTGAGATTAGGCACCATTTTCTTAGGGATAATGTTGATAAAGGCTTGGTTGAATTATTGTTATGTAAAAGTGAAGTTCAAATAGTTGATATCTTCACAAAACCTTTGTGTAGAGAGTCTTTTTGCAAATTAAGAGTCTTGTTAGGGTTAATTAAGTTTAATTAGGTAAGAGTCCTGTTAGGAGTAATTAGGTCTAGGTAATTTGGCTTCAGTTGTTTCCCCTAATGGTTAGAATTGTACTCTTTGGTGTGGATTGTATATATAATTTTGCTTAATATTACGGGTTATCATGTTGATGCTTTCTATATCCCACAAAGATTGGAAAGTATCGTTGCTTGAATAAAGGTGAAATCATGCTAAGTTGCTTGACCCAGGTGCAGGCGTTTCCTGTATAGAATAGCTGAGGAGAACAATAGACTTGTATAGATATGTTTCTGGGAAGTTTTGTTCTTTCCAAAAATTAAGCAAGTATCTTTAAACTCTGCAAGTTAAGATATTTTGTTACAGTTATTCTTCTTAGCAAAGGCATGCATTATGTACACATCATGTACTTGCCTTTATTTCGACAGTTGAGGTAATTATGGGAAGTTATGATTGCTTCCAATTTTGTAAATATCTCTTCAAAAATCTCAACTGATTTTTCCTTCCTTTATTTTTATGTTCTCTATATATACATATATCCCTCCTTGTGCAATCAATTTAATTCATAAAAGATTATCTCTTTCTCTGGCTAAAGCGTGTTCTTTAAAGTTTAAAGTTCAAAAGAGTTCACTAATGGGCAAAAAGGCAACCGTCGGTTCAAGAAATAAAGGAGGTAAGACCAAGGAGTTCTCCAAGCTGCCTCCATCTCCGAAGAAACCAGCCACCGGAGATGGAACCGGAAAAAAACCCTCCTCCACCACCATCTCATAAGATCCTACCTTCATTACTCAAACCCAAACCGCTACCACTTCATAAAATCCTCCAGTAGGTCAAGTTGACTTGTAACCTGTAATACAAACTTTTGATTATTTTTAAAATCCTCCAGTAGGTCAAGGTGAAACGGCCTAAAATCAATTCGGAGATCATAACTACCAATCTAATTATGTCAAATTATATGATTAATCCATTTGAATATGGAGAACACATTTTTAAAAAAAATGTAAGATGGATCATCATACAATTTAACTTAGTTAGATTTGCAATTTTTCCTCTTAATTGAGATTGGGTCATTTGATTCATATACTATGACATATTGGGCCTAACATGCAACATTTGTAACATTGGTTTTATTTAGTTATTTGATTAACTCATTCGTTCAATTCAATTACATTATAACTTACTCAAGTGTTTTATTTAGTTATTTGATTAACTCCTTTCGTTCAATTCAATTACATTATAACTTACTCAAGTGTTTTATTTAGTTATTTGATTAACTCCTTCGTTCAATTCAATTACATAATAACTTACTCAAGTGTTTTATTTAGTTATTTGATTAACTCATTCGTTCAATTCAATTACATAATGACTTACTCGAGTGTTTTATTTAGTTATTTGATTTCTCGCAATAATACAAACTTTTGATTATTTTTAAATAATACAAACTTTTACCCGAAATTCCTCCAATAGGTCAAGTTGACTTGTAACCTGTAAAACAGGTAAAAAAAAATTACAAAATGATCTTTCTTCTTTCTCCCTCCTCCCCCAACCCCCCACCCATCTGACCCACCTCAGCCCCTCCCCCACCCCACAGCCACCATCGAAACCACCCCCAGAAGCCCACGGAACACGGCCACCTTCTCACGCCCTACCCACCACCCACCTGAACCACCCCCCCGGCCCCAGGCATCTCCTCCACCCCACTGCCACCACCGAAACCACCCCAGTCCGTCTCCCCCACCCCAGCCTCGAAAACCACCTCAAATTATCAATTCAAAAAAAAAAGTATCACCTCAAATGACCAGCGCTCCCAATTCCAACCATTAACATCAACCTCCAAATTTCCTTCCTCCAATTTATCTCTCACCACAACTTCATCCTTCTTCGGCGACGAATTCAACAGCGAATTCGCAAAATCTTCAATCGCCTGAGCAGCAGAGCTGAGAAATTGTTGCAATGGCGACAAAGACGACGACGACGAAGACGATGAAGGCGAAGGTGAAGAAGAATCGGACGAATTGCTGCTAAGACAACAATAAAGAGTGGAATCGAGAGGTTTAGAAATGGAGAATAAGGAAGAATAAGAAGAGAGAGAATTTGATTTCTTGATCAATGGAGATTTAAAGGTTAAGCTTCTGCAGCTACGGTAGTTGATATTTGCGAAGGAGAAAATCGCCGACGAAGTAAATGGCGGCGAAGGAGAAAATCGTCGGCGAAGTAAATGGGCAGGGTGGGGGTTGGGGTGGGGGGGGAGGAAAAGGCAGGGCAGGGGCCATGGTGGGGAAGGGGGAAAGAGATCAGTGGAGGGGAGGAGGAAAAAAGGAAAAGTTTTTTTTGTTTTTTAAATTTTTTTTTTTAAAACAACCAATGAAATAACAGCACGTGGCTTGATCAGTGCCACGGCAGCTAGTGACCTCCTACAACAAGTTAAGAACCGGTCATGACCTACTGGAGGAATTTTTGGCAATAGTTTGTATTATTTAAAAATAATCAAATGTTTGTATTATTGCGAGAGAACGGGCAAAAGTTTGTATTATTGTAGTTAAAAAATCCTTTCCGGAATAAAAAATCTGATTTGTATTTAAAATATTTATTAAAAATAATAAATATTTAATTGGGTTTTTAAAATACTTTAAATGGACTCATAATATTTTATGGGCTTGAAATACAATTAATTATCATGACTAATTAATTGGGCTTTAGAATAATATTTCAAAACACAAATTTGGATTGGTTCTTCGGATCGCTCTTCTGTTGGGTTGCGCCAACTAGTACCGCGGTATGTTTCATCATTCGACCCTTAAATGGGGAGATACGATTATGTGTCCACAGAAGCCCCCACTTTGACTGAGGTTCAGGAAACCGAAAGTCAAAGTATATGGTGTCGGGACGGCGAACGATTCTAAACGCTCTGCAGTTTAGAACTGATCTATATACGTCGGTCTCTGCAAAATAAAGTTAGTATGCAGGACAATAACTACAAGCAATCTAATTACCTACAGAAGAATATGTCAATAGATAGGTGCAAACAACTCAGATAAGCACATAATGATGCAAAAATGCAAACTTAGACTCTCTAAGGATGCATGAGACGCTATGCAAGGATTAAGGTTATGCAAAGCTAAGGGATGACACGTCATGCAAGGTCAGGGTTATGCAAGACTAGGATGTATGCAATGCAATGCAAGGTCAAGGTTTTGCAAGGCTATAAGATCTGGATATTTAGAGAGATAGAATGATTATAAATAGATAGAATGATTTTCAAAAACTATTTTTAGTAACGAATCGGGGTCCGTAAATGAGATCCGCAAATTACAACTTTTCAGGAGTTTCATTTGATTTGAAGGAACCACCACATATAGGAAGCCCCCACTTTGGGTGAGCTTGTCTTGAATTTGGTATGTACTTGATCTAATATTGTAATGCAGTTAATCTATCTTAAACGTTGAAAGTTGTCACTGGGGATTTTTCTTTGGGAAGTCGATATAGGCAAAGTCAAATATCGCTAGAAACCATGGGATTGTCAGAGAGTCCTTCAGGGACAAGGAAAGGTTAGATTGAAAAATAAGAAGCTTTAAATTTGTGACTCAAATAAATGTGGTGGGAAAAGGCTTTAACGAGGCTAGGTTAAGACTCGAGTCTATGTCGGGACCTAGAATGAAGTATGCTCCTGAATTCTAGAAAGTCAAATCATCATACCATGACTAATTTTATTTTATTGAAGCGGTCAGACCTCGAGATGAGGATTCCTACGTATCCTTGCGGAATCAGACCATTCGTAGTTCTAGATCTGATTTTTTTTTGTGCCCTAACTTTTTCCTAAGCCGCCCTTTCGGGTTTTCAACCTAGCGGGCTTGGACATACCTTGAAAAAGGAGTTAGGATCGATGAAAGGTTGAAAGGTTTAAGGCTTGAGGCTTTGATGAACGTTTAGTTGGTTTGGCGAATGGAGGATCATGGATTTGGATTATATGGGATAAAGTTTTGATGGATTGAAGGAATTTGAATGAGGGGTAGAACTTGTGTGCAAGCCCCCTAGCTTGACTTTTTATTTTCTTTGCCTTTGGCTTTCTCTTTTTTGCATTTATTTTTCTTTTTGTCCAGTGCGTTTTGTTTTTGCTTTTTTTCGCACCTTGAATTTATTCATTTTTTTATTTTGCCTGGCATTGATTTTTTTTGTAATGAGGCTTGCACACAAGTTTTTATGGTTTAGGGTATTGGAAGGCTTGAAGATTATTTCACGGACCTTTGATTTTAAAGGGATTATTTGGCTAATGGAGATGATGGCTTAAGGGATATTTTTTTATTTTTGGTTGCATGGATGAGGATGGTTTATGGATGATGGAAGGTGATGGAGGAAGAGGGAATATGTAATACCCCTCATGATTGCTTTAAAGGGATTTAGCAGGCTACTCATTCCAACAAGATGCATCTTTCTTTTAGGGAGCTCATTTCCTTAGTTACTCCACAGTTAAGCGTGCTTGGCTGGGAGTAGTCCAGGGATGGGTGACCTCCTGGGAAGTTTCTCGGGGTGCGCATGAGTGAGGACAAAATGCGCCGGAAGAACTTGTGTTGGTTATTGAGGACAGTTGTTGGCCCTGGATGCGCATTGGTGACGATACACTCGACTCCGTATGGGTCGGGGTGTTACAAATGGTATCAGAGCAACCCTGCGACCGCGTGTTGGGGCGACCCTGAGGCCGTCAGGCCGAATATCAGGAGTCCTCAGGCGCCTATTGGGGGAGGATTTTGGGGCTGCATTGTCATAAGGAGCGACCCAGAGGTCGTTAGGCCGAATATCTGGAGTCTCCGGCGATCAGTTTCCAGGCTGGGGCGACCCACAGGTCGTTGTGGCCGAATATGTGGAGTCCTTAGGCGCAACGAGGGCGTTGCTGTTCTCAAGTGGGGGTGTATGTAATACCCCTCATGATTGATTTAAAGGGATTTAGCAGGCTACTCATTCCAACAAGATGCATCTTTCTTTTAGGGAGCTCATTTCCTTAGTTACTCCACAGTTAAGCGTGCTTGGCTGGGAGTAGTCCAGGGATGGGTGACCTCCTGGGAAGTTTCTCGGGGTGCGCATGAGTGAGGACAAAATGCGCCGGAAGAACTTGTGTTGGTTATTGAGGACAGTTGTTGGCCCTGGATGCGCATTGGTGACGATACACTCGACTCCGTATGGGTCGGGGTGTTACAGAATAACTCATAATCCAAAGTATGTCCTTTTTTCATTTTTTCTTTATTATTATTTTTATTTTCAGATCCCTTTTTTTATTATTATTAGTCAAGATCATTAGGTGATTTTAGTTTCATCATTGAATTAGAAGCATATATGATGGAAGGCCAATGAAAATGCAATTATTTTATTAATTAGAAATAAATAGAACAAGGCTTATTAGAAATAAAATCCTAAATGACATAGACTCGACAGGAAAGGAAATGAAGGAGTTAGGGGAGGGACTCTCCGACTCAACCTAGAAAACTAGCGTTAAATGACTAAGCCTCCTGCACAGTTGAGACAATTCCCAAGGGATTGCTGTTGTTGTTGACTTTTGCTGCCGGCGGGATTGGAAGTCTGCCACTATCAACCATGTCCTGCAGAGTATTCTTTAAGGTCCAGCACTGTGATGTCATATGCCCCTTTCCTTGATGGTACTTGCAGTAGCCATTAGGATCCCACTTCTTGGATCTATTCTCGGGAGCAGGGTCTGGAGTAGGGCCGAGAGGCTGAAGTGCTCCTTTTGCATGAAGCCTAGTGAAGGCTTCTTCTAGAGACATGCCTAAAGGAGTGAACGTTCTTTGAGGCTTTTAAAAACCTCTCTTTTCAGTAGCTAGGACATTGACCTCATTACTTTTGGAGCTAGAAGGGTTGTTGTTACTCTTCTTGAAAGAGTTGTTGTTGTTATAACCCTTATTCTTTGAGGCTTGTACCTCTTCTTCAATCAGCAGACCTACTTTATAGAGCTTCGTGAAAGACTCAATGGGTTGGAATTTAATGTGATCCCCATACTTGGGCTGCAAGTTACGGATCACCAGTCGGACTTGATCCTCTTGAGATGGCATGTTAGTCATTTGTGCAGCTTTTTCCCTCCATCTGTTAAGGAAGGTAACGAAGTTTTCGTTGGAGTTTTGTTTAATTAACTCCAACTCACGAAGGCCAATGGGAAGCTGAGTATTGTATATGTATTGTTTGTGGAACTCCTCTCTGATGTAGTCCCAGTTATTCCGCTTGGCCTTATTCAGTGACCTGAACCACTTGGATGGATGTGCATCCAAGGTCAAGGGAAAGACATAAGCAAACAGGTCTTTGCTCATGCCCTTGACGGCCCGTTTGGTAGTCGTTAATAAATGATGGTAATGGGAATGAATTTTAAGTGTAATATTACAAGGGGAGCACACTTAAAATCTCCATAGGGAGGCAATTCCTACCCCCAAGTTTGTACTTTTTCTCCATGGGGAAGCAATCTCACCCCTAAGCTTGTGTTTTTTTCTCCAAAGGGAAGCAATTTTCCTTACCACTCATTACCTCCTACAAGGTGGTATTGGATGGGAATGGAAATTTAAGAAGAAAAATAGACACTTTAGGATAAATTAGCATTACCATGGGAATGAACAATGATTTTCCTCACAAATTTACATACAAATTCATTCCCATTACCACCATTTATAACCAACAACCAAACGGGCCATGAGAGCCATAGATATAGAAAAAGCTCTCAAGTAATCATCTAGGTCTTCGTCCCCCTTGAATTTTGGGAGGTCACCCAATGTTACCTTTTTAGGGAGCTTTTCCCTTAGTTCAGGATCAATGATGTCATGGCCATGAGCCTGACTCTCGAGTGCAGGAATTGACTGGACCAATTGCTCGAGTTTTTCAAACCTCAATTCTGTCTCGGTCTTGATAGGTGGTGGTGGTGGTGCTGGAGTGTCATAATCATACTCTTCTTCCTCAGTTATCAGCTTTTCTCTCAGTGCTTTGATCTCTTTACCTTGTTCCTCAAGATGATAGTTCATTAGTTGAAGTTGAGCCATGATGGCACTAAGTTGTTCATTAGTGTCCCCCATCTCTGATGATGATTCAGATGATTCAGAAGTTTCGGAAGACGCGTCTGAAAAGGTGAGAACTCGTTTGGCGAGTCTGGGAGTAGGTTGACCTTGTATCCTCTCTGTCGGGCGTTCCCAAGTTATAATCTCACGACCTGTCTGAACAGAAATCGAATGAACCTCGTAAATTTTAAGAAATGATGCTTTCGAAATGAGAAATGGAAATGAGGGATGGAGAATGAAAATGGAAATGAGAGGTGAGAAATGAAGATGAAAGTGGAAATGGGAAATGATTAGAAATGGGTATGATTATGGATATGATGGAGACATGGGCCTAACTATATGCAAATGCAGACATGGACTGGACTGGACTATGCAAGCAGACTGGATTCCACGACTGGGCTTTGGTGATGATTGGAGAGACTAGACTTTGAACTTACGGGTGAGCAAGCAGGCTAGACTTTAAGGAAGGCTGGACAATAAGGGAGACTAGACTCTTAACTTAAGGCAAGCAGGCTAGGCAACTAGACTTTGAACTTACGGGTGAGCAAGCAGGCTAGACAACTAGACTTCGGAACTTACATTAGACTTACGGAACTTACGAAACGCTAGCTTCGCTAGACTTAGGGGTTGCCATTATGGTCTTACAGGGATGAGTAGCTTCACTAAACTCGAGAATTTGGGTAGTTATGGATCTATGGAAGGACCAGATGCGCTAGACTTAAGGGATTTGGGCCACTATGGACTTAAGGAGGAGTCGGACTTGACCAGGACCTACATGGAGATGCAAACTAGACCTAGGATATGAATTGGGCTTAAATGGACTTAAGTTTTGACTGGATTAACATATAGGTTTGACTTAGACTGGGAGATGCATATGGGCTTGACATTGGAAATGGACTAGGAATAGACTTGGACTAGACTTCACATAAACATGTAAATGGGCCTAAATTTTGACATGAACTTGACTTATATGGGCCTAAGGTCGACTCTAATGCTAGTGGGCCTAATATGAATGCATGGACTCAAATTTAGATGGACCAATTATGAATGCAAAATGGACTCTAATGCATATGGGCCTAAAATGAATGCAATTGGGTTGGATTTGGTTGATGGGATTAGATTGAAGGTATTTGGAATGGACTTAGAATTTTTGAAATTGGTTTTTGAAAGGAACCCCTTGTTTTTATCTTTTGTTAGGAAAAGATGATGGATTAATTTTGAAAATATTTTTTTTATTGAATAGGTGGTATGATGAAGATTAGTAAATGTTTTCGAAAAAGGTAGAATAGAAGATGGTGTAGGATTGATTTTGATAAAAATGTAAGATTTTAAAATTGTTGAATATGGTAAGTAAGATTGATAGGGAAGATTTGTTTAACAACAGGGATAAGGTAGACATGCATGATGATTCTAACTCTAACATGACCATTTTTTCTAGATGCACTTTTTTTAGGACAGACTCGACCTTGCATGAAAAGACTGACCCTTTTTTTTGTTTGAATTAGGTGAGACCCTTAGAATGACCATGATTCTATGCGAATGCGAACAGACGAACATCAGACTGAACATCGAATTGACCACCACGACGACTAAATAAAAAAAAAGCATGCGATGCACAGACTGCGTGTCGTGCAGCAGGCGCACAGTCGTGCGTTTGGCGCGGGAGTGGTGCGCCAGGCGCAATTTAATGCGCTTGGCGCACTACTCCTCCGACATGTTTTTCGGGGATTTAGTCGATGTTTTGGCCAATTGACGAATTTTTGTTTGTTATTTAGACGCGACTTTTAGGCGCAATGCATAACGACGAACATTTGACAAGATAATAGCAGGCAAAAATTGCAATCACAAGCAAATGGCATATAACATGGATGCAAAAGTTCTAAACCTAAAGTCCAGTTCTACATTCAACTATGGTCAGGTTTAGGTTAAGGCTGAAAATGGTCCATGACTAAGAGATTTATCCCACGGTTCCTACCCCTGCTTAAAGAGGTGGTCACATGTAAGACGCACTCCAGTTCTCAAGTCAGGAACAAGGGAACAATGCCATGGTTGGGTAGGTTTGCTTATAACTAAGATCCAACACTATCGCTCAGGAAGCTTTTTGGAAGGACAAAGCGCAAACCCCCCCCGGGGGTGACCTCACACATAGAACATGTGCTAATGAGGCAAGGTAGATTGTCCTTATAGTAGCTAAACAATAGCCATACATATGCAAAACAATATATTATTCAAAGGCATAAAATGCGAATGAATCGTATTTTTCAAGTTTCACCCACTCATTTTTAAAAAAATTAATTTTTTTCAAAATCCTCCCTAGTGGAGTCGCCAAATTGTAGGGGTGTTTTTATTTTGCCTACGCAGTGTGAGCGCGTATTTGACTACCCCATTGTCATGGTTTTATTGAAAACGTTTTGAAGTCCCCAACAAGTATTTAAAGGAACACTCATAAACCTAATTGGATATTGAAAACTGTAGGGACATCTTAGGGACTTATCCAATGTAGATTTCCCCGTCCTGACTCCAGATATGGTCAAAATGAACCAAAGATTGAGTTCGGTGGTGAGGGTACGAATATAGTCAAAATGAACCAAGTTCGCCCATTGCTGGCCTCTACTAAATATCGACTCATTACAAATTTTATGCCAAAGAGTAATCATATAATATTTTAAAGCACCCTAAAAATATTTAGTCTAGGTTGGTTCATGAAACACATAAAAGACTAACTTTTAGTGACAAGTTATTATGCAATCAATATTACAAGGTACCTAGCAGGTTGTCCAAATTAATCTGATTAATATTAGAACAGTTCTTTAGGTCTTTGATTAGCAAAAATAACATGTGGGTGATAAAAATATTAAATCATGCATAGAACAATCAGGCAAGCATGCAATAATATATGAAAATAAGTAGAACGATTTTATACCAAAGATCTACATTATGAAATAGATTGTTAGTAACTTCAAGGCAATAAATATAATTGAATTATTTCAAGGATCCTTAGGAATTATACCTATGCGGCTTAGGTCGTAGAGCACAACGACTTTCAAGCGGAGCAATCGTGGAACCAAGAATGTAATATGATCAGGAACTGGAAAAGGAATTGATGTATTGAAAGTGTCTGAGTATTTGGAGGTTCGTAATAGGATTCGTAAATATTCGGAAGTTTTTGTGTTCGTAAAAATAAATTGAAAAATCGCAATTGATTCGGGAAATCGCCCATATTTATAGGCAGAGAGGATATGCGCTTCACGCGCCCCCTGCGCCTGGCGCAGGACGTGTCAGGTGCACACTGGCGCGCCTGACGCGGCCTGCCCAATCAAAGCTATACACGTGTATACGCGTATTTAAAAAAGATTGAAAGGATAGAAAAGGGATCTTGCGTCTCACACAGGGACTGCGTTAGGCGCAGGACTCTATGTGAGTCACAATTCCACGTGTCAGGCGCACATTGGCGCACCTAATACAGCTTGGCCAATGTGCTGGACGCACGTGGTGCGTTAGGCGCAGCCTTTGCGTCTAGCTCATTTGCCAGTCTTTTTTCATTAAACGAGTTTTTTAAAGATAATATTCTATCCTTAAAATCCGGAGATTGAATTTTACGGAATAAAAAATCTGATTTGTATTTAAAATAATTATTAAAAATAATAAATATTTAATTGGGCTTTTGAAATACTTTAAATGGACTCAAAATATTTTATGGGCTTGAAATACAATTAATTATCATCACTAAATAATTGGGCTTTAGAATAATATTTCAAAACACAATTTTGGATTGGTTCTTCGGATCGCTCTTCCGTTGGGTTACGCCAACTAATATCGCGGTATGTTTCATCATTGGACCCTTAAATGGGGAGACACGATTATGTGTCTACAGTACTTGATATGTCATATTTATTTATGGATTTTAGGTGCATTTTGGTTTCATTTTAGAGCATTTAGTTCATATATTCATTATTGCATCATATTCTTAAGTTATGCTATTATACTCCTATTTGGTATGTTTTCGTGATTTTGATGAATTTCAGGTAATGAATACATATTTGGAGTATAGTTAGCTAAGATTAAGGATTAGGAGCATTTGGAAGGAAGATACATTGCATAAGGATCGTTTGGATATGTCATAGTATGAGTTTGAGAGAAAACAAAGTGGAATATTATTAGAAGAAATATGAAAAAGGAGTCACGTCTACTCTTCTGATCATGACTTTTGATGTGCTTCTTATAATTGAATAATTACAGTAAATTTGGAAACTAGACTTAAATAGCTTTCTAACGGTAGGTGGAATCCCCCGAGGAGACTTCTAGCCAAGGAGTTATGCATTTCGGAAGTTCGAACGGTTTCTGTTAGAATCTGTTATAGTGCGCGCAGATCACTAAATTCGCCCAATTCATGATTTGTTCGACTTTCCTTATTTTTTTTTGAAGTGAAAATTCATTCATTAATATGAAGTCATACGACATTATAATAGAAGTCAGAAACTAAAAAATACAGATCAAATTGAACGAAACTTAATTCTAATATGGCAAAATCACGATAGTTGAGCAGAAATAACCCTTTTGGATAATAGCCTCTTTCATATCGTTGTCTGATGCAACCTTCTACGAGGGGGTTTAACGATCTGATGTAGTTTTGATGTAAAATTAGAGTTAATTCAATCGATTGTACGCGAAATACTGACCGCCATTGTAATCCCGCAAAAAATCCTATCAACAAATCAACCTTGAACTGGGGTCCAACCCCGCTAACACACAAAGAAACCAAACTAATACACCCACCGTGAAGGGGGTGACTAAAAATCCTATAAAGGAGACTAAAGCCATCATATAGATGTGACTTATTGAAAACTACGAGAAAACGAAAAACTAAGAAAATAAACTAGAAGCTGCAAAAAGGAAAGGGATGGGCTTACCATGGACGAAAACATCCATGGCAACCCCTCTACTTTCCTACTCTTGTTAGGATACTAATCTTATTTGATTAGATTAAACACTCTAACTCTCTCTCTCTTTCTTCTTTTAGTTTTTAGTTTGATTTTTTAGTTTGATTCATCTTCTTTATTCTCTCTAGCTATCATAGTTTTTTTTGTTCTTTATTAATTCATGAACTTCATTAGTTTAATTTATTGAGTTATTTTTATTTCTTTATCTTTATTTTATTATTTTCCTTTATTGATCTAGTTTTTAATCTTTATTTGATGATAGAGTAGTTTTCTTTCTAGGGTTTAAGGGGATTCATGAATATATGAACGGGTTGATTTATGATGTTTCGGTTATTACTTGATTTTACTAATTCCTGTTGTTTTTTTTATTGTTTGCCAATTTGGTTTTGCCATACTTGATTGATTAAGTTAGGGTAAGTTAGATTATGCGTCGAGAGGTATAAATCTGATGTTTAGGCTTACAACAATAGGTAGAACTATTTATAATAAATTGCGAGAGCCTGGTAGATTGGTGTTTTAAGGAAGACTTTGATTCGAGAAAACTTGTTTGCCCTAGATAGTTTTGTTCAATTAATTGTTGTTTGATTCATGTTTTCAACTCTGACATGTAGTTTCTGATGAACTTATGCCCTATATCTTTTTATTTTAGTTTTTTCCTTATTTATTAGTTTAGAACCTTTCATCAAATATTTGTGACTTTGTTTAGTTTCTCCACATTTTAAAAGTTAGATTAAAACAACCATCTCTCTGTGGATTCGACCTTACTTACCCTACTACATTGTTAGGAGGTTTTGTAAAAATTTCATTTTTGAAAGGTGTACGATAGCCTATCAGTACTCGCTGAGAAGAAGAAGAGAAAGACAGGGGGAACCAATTCTGATGATGTTGTAATTGAAAGATTGGATAACCAGGAAAAGATTTTGGATAAGATGTATAAGTCGATTGAAGGTATGTCAAAATCTTACAAGTCTAAGGTCACCAAACTAGAGAAAAAGTTGGTTGAAACTCAACTGCTGATTCTCTCCCTTTCCGAGGTAAAGGCTCAACTTCTTGCAGCTGGTATTGCTAATGCATCTGGTGAGGTTCCTTTATTTATTGATCATATGGAGGAGGAAACAGCTAATGATGTGGAAGAAGAAGAAGGTGATGGTTCCTTACGAACCTCCTACAACAAAGAAGAAGATGATGATGTGAAGCTTCTGATGGAGAAGGGGATGGAGAGGATGATGAAGATGATGAGGAGTGATTGCACCTTCTAGCTGTTTCCCCCTCCCTATTCTGATAATTGTTTTTGCATGACTGTTTTCCCTCCCTTATTACAAAATACTTTGCATGTAATTTGGGTTCTAGTTTGACTCTTGTTGGTTTGTACTTAAATATTTGCATTTTGGTTTATGAATTATGAGTTGCATAACTAATTTGATTTCTTGCAACATGATAACTTGAATGGTAGTTATTGATGCTATTGTTTCTTGATGACAACAATACCCTATTTGCAATAATTATTCTACCTTTGAGTACTTTTTAATGATGCCAAAAGAGGGAAAAATGATTGAAGTTGAAGCGCCTAAGTCTAGTTTTAGATTGAGTCTGTCTTACCCAGCTCAGTTTTTCTCATCCTCTCAGACGACAACAGAACCAAGTTCTACGCCTAAATTGAAACCTAAGTGGTAGCATGTTCTTCACCAGGAGCTACGTCTATCCCACCAGCTATCTTATTCTCAAACAAAAAATTAAAGTTATATATTCTTCAATAATCATTAACAATTCATCAAAAATATAAGGATGCCTTTAAGGCCTTACACCTAAGTTAACAAAGAATCTCGGATCGTAATCCAAGAAGCTCAATTATTCAATCATTCTTCTTAAAATATCCTCCTAAAAATATTAATAACAAAAAAAGAAGACAATTAACCCCTCAAAAGTTAACGTAATTTACTTAATAAATTCCAAGATTTAAAACAAAGGAAAACTTCAACATCATAAACAAGTCATCCTAATTCCGCTCGCTGATTGAGTTTTCATACAAAGGTTAATTACAACGTAAGTCATAATAGCCCCGGTACATAACTCTTAGCGAAGTAGTACTAAAGGCAGTATTATTCTCCCCGAGTACTACAACGTCGACAACTTATTAAAACTAAGAAGATCTCACTTGAAACCACAATGACATACCAAACAGTAACCATAAAATAATAATGCACATGCTCAAGTGTCCTCAACTTATAAAGATTAATTTCAGCAAAACAAATAACAACACATAAATAATTCAAACTAACACAACAAAACACAAAAAGAAATAATCTTGGCCTCCACTTTAGAATGAATTAGTATTACGACATCAATAACAAGATAAAATTGGAAATCTATTATTATCATCAGGCGTAGAATACGCAAAAATTAACATGAACAATCACACTAACGTAATACAATTCACAAACAAAACTGAGGAACGAAACTGCCACAACCGAGTGTGCGCTCCGGGCCAGAGCGTGCGCTCCGCACAACCAGCTTCAGCCTACGGTGCTGCTTACTTACCTTCCTCCTCATTCTTTATAACAACGAATTATCCCAACATTAAAAGCAACTGAATGACAATACCCAACATCATCTTAGTACTATCAATACTCATGTTTACTCTACTTAAGCATCATATTACTTACAAGAAAACTTAAAATAACAACAAGGCAGCAACATGAACAGCAATATAATCATAACTTTTACTTCAAGAACAGACCAACAACATGTATGTAAACGTAATCAGAATTTTATGATCTAAACACATACAACAAGCATTTCATGATTAACATCATATTACTCAAAAGTGTTGATAATAATAGAAACAATATTTCCGCCAAAATCCTACAAGAAACTAACCCACTTAACCACTATAACTTATGTAATTATAACACAAATTCTAACCGTTCTAGGAATACGTTAGTTACCTGGATCTTCAGCTGAAGTGTAGAGCTACAATAGACTATGCGTGCTCTTCGTGCGTGGGATGTTCGTCGTCTATCTCGCTTTCTAATGCGCCAAGAACAAATGATCAATAATTGATTAAAGGTGACAAAATAACAAGGAACAAGTATTGAAATTTTGGATGAAAAAGAGAATTGAAATTTTCCTCACAATAATATGGAAATGGCGTGTGAAATGGAGTAGGAGTAAGCTAAAAATCCTGATAAGATTTTAGGAATAAGGAGGAGTTTAAGGAGAGGGTTTTAACCTCCTAATAATGAGTGTAATGCATCATAAGTGGGAGGTTACAGGCAGTGGCGGATCTAGAGTTCATATCAAGTGGGTTCAGCCATTCTAATGAAAAGAAAATCAAGCTAATATTGAAGTCGAAACAATATAAAAAAAAATTTAAGAAGAATGCAACAAAAACAAGAACCACCAATTAAAACAGATTTATGCACTATAACTTGGAAAAAAAATGATCTCTTAAAATCTTAAAGCGAAATCCTTTAGCAAAGGAAACAACCTATTATTCTCAAATTATATGTTACCAAAACTAAGTTTCATATCAGTAATTAATAATGTTCTTTATAATCACATCATATATAAGGAGTAACAAGTTTATAATAGTTAAAGTGTAAGTGATAAGAGGTTTTTAGTGTGTCGTTAAGGCACCAAAAATCACTTT
This sequence comes from Beta corolliflora, assembly GCA_947648045.1. Classification (NCBI taxonomy): domain Eukaryota; kingdom Viridiplantae; phylum Streptophyta; class Magnoliopsida; order Caryophyllales; family Amaranthaceae; genus Beta; species Beta corolliflora. Next base: position 991,466 of record CANSZD010003077.1, on the reverse strand, counting down.
TCAAACAATATTTATAACACCTAACAAGCCTTTACTAAGAATGTAGTAAAGGCAAGTCAAGGGTCGATCCACAGGGAAATTGGGATTAATCAAAGTCTAACTAGCTTAAATTGCTTAATTGAAGGGTATTTGAGGGTTTGAGAATGGTTTTGTGACATCTATTAACTATAAGATCAAATAAACTAGCAAATAAAATATGAGATTAAATTATCAATGAGAAACACTAGAGTCTAGGCTACTAGCATGGTTCAAAGCGGAACAATGATCATTAATGCAATTGTGATTCAAAGGCGATAATTATGCAATGTTTAGTTTTACTCTAAAATACTCGAGTCCTCTCTCGAATGGTCTTCAAGAATAATCGCTTAATCAATCAACTAAATCCTCTCTCGAATGGTCTTCAGTCAATTGATTAAGAGATCCAATAAGTACGGAAAACCCCTAATGAAAGGATCACCTTAATTTCTACCCAATATCTTGGCTTTGAAATTAAGTTGATTCATGGGGATGATAAATGAGTTCAAAACTCAATTAAGAAAATTTGTAATCAAAATACCAAAGCATAAATGTGATCAATATTTATCCTAAGGTCTCAAAACACCAAGATCAATGCATAATCATCATTAAATCACCACAATTACATTAACAATCCATAAAAACCTTAACTCATACTTTCACCCTAACCCTAAATAGGATACTACTCACTAATCATGGAATATAAACATAAAAATCTGAAATTTATAATTAGGGCGGAACATGATTAATGGATGATTAATAGAATAGAAACAAGCAATTATGAAACTGTAATACTCTAAGATCTATAACTATGAAGGAATAGAGAAAAACAATGAAAAGGATGAATAACAACTGAAAACTTGTAATTAAATTGATAAAAGGTACCTTCAATCTGTAGAAATCAACAAACTTCGATCTATAAATCTGAAATCTAAGACAAACCAATGTGTTTTTTTTCTCTAATATGAAACTCTAATAAGCTCTCTAATCCCTAGAATAAAAGCATAGTTTTAAAATAAAAGCTATCTATTCTCTTTATTAGGCACGAGGTCTTACAAAATTTTTGACGGGAATAAATGGTGTGGGCGCACCGCACAAACAGGTGCGGGCGCACCAAACATACTGATCTCCAAGTGATTCCATCCGTCGAAAGGTGCGGGAGTATCATTGTAAGTGGTGCGGGCGCACCAAAGAAACAGGTGCGGGCGCACCTCTGGTTCTGCTCTGGTCGGATAGTTCAACTTAAAACGTGCACAACTTCTTCCTTTTATATCCAAATCAAGCTTGTGACTAGTCCTTGGAAAGTATCGAAATGAGCTTTCACCTCCAACTGGAATTACCTTCATACATTTTGTGGTTTAAAAGTTATGTCCATTTGAAGTTCCCCATACAAGATTTTATTGTGCTATGTGCTCCTTTGTGCGATTGGACATGGGGCACGGTGCGAGCGCACGATTTATCAACGTGTGCTCAATTTTCATTGCTTCCTTTGTCGACTCTACAACTCGTAGCCGTCTTAGGTAGTTTCACCTATATTAAGAACATGGCAAAACAGGGTGAAAGCAAATGTACTAGAAATTCGGTCAAAAATGACTTAAAATCTAGCAAAATGTCACTATGATCAAGAATGATCAAGTGAATGAAATAGAAGGGGAAAGGGAGAAGAAAGAGGGAAGTAAGGGGAGAAAGAAGATCAAAATAAGCTAAAAAGAGTCCATAAAATGCATTAGAAATGCACTTATCAGTAAGAGAAGACTAAAATTTAGATGTTTATCAAAGCCTACTTGTTACTCGTCAATTTGTGAGTCTCCACCAATTGTGACAAAAATTGAACATGTGAGAGAAGATTAATATGGTGTAAAAATTTAGTAATTAAGTATATATTGTTTCGATGCGCAGCTAAATATTTCTGATTGATGTTTCTCAATTTCTTGCTTACAATTTCATTCACACAAGACAGATCCAAACTTGTAATTACTATATTTTATTTTTTTTCGGAAAAATACAGTTTGTTTCCATGTAGTCATGGCCAACTGGAAAATAAGAATTATGTCAATATTCATTATTATTGAAAAAATAAAATTGCAAACTGATTTTAAGAATATATGGTCCCACTTCATGCTTTTAAAATTTGACATGCAGTATAACAGTCTTCTATCCCGCATGGTAAACAAGTGGGTTCAAAAACAAGCCCAATCTGCTTTCCTATCATATTTCAACTAAATTTGACACACAGTACAACTCTTTGTGGAGAATCAAGTGGGGTCAATAGACCCTTGTGCTATGAACCTCCATCCACCCCTGGTTATAAGATAACCAAAGGGCATGTCTTTTGGAACTTCAAAACTCTTGAAATCCTTCTCCACAATGTTGATTTTCAGACAGCACAATATTAATAAGTGGTGTTTGAGTTTGTCGCGTGTGTCGGCCCAAAATGACTATAAATATCGATATATAACAAAACTGCATCCTAATTGCGTAAATAAACATTATAACTAATATAATCCATAAATAAATGTCACCACCTAAAACTTGTATAACACAACATAAAATATTATACTAACATAAATTTCACACTGGCCAAAATATTTTAATAATAGAATATTTAGTTTTAAATGAAAATTTTATTTTAAGGTAACTAAACGCGAAAATTTAGGACTGAAAAACACGGAGTGATACAATTTACCAAAGTCTCCAAAAAGAAGACGAATGCCTCCCATGCTTTTGTATTTATGAAAACAACCAACAAAATAACATCTTTATCCTTAACTTATGTTCTCTCTCATTATAAATCTCACTCTGGACATTAACCATCTCTTTAGTCTTCAGTAGTCGGCATTAATATTTTAAAAAACTTTATTCTCAAAACAATGAATTCCTAGAAGATCTTATGATTTTAATCAAAAGGAGAGCATGGTTGGTTATGGCAGCAGCTGAAGGGATGAAAGATTATTGATATGAATTGAAAGGTGATCTCTTCAACATCATTTAATTAAGAATCTTTGGGTTTTTGTAAAAATATGGCTATGTTGCTTCCCTACACTGCTAGTCCACACAGATATTTTATATAGCCTTCACACACACAAACAAATGTTTCTGTGATTACAGTTGACAGCTGTATATTTTGTTTTGTTTAATCCTAGGCTGATATGCTTTATTTTAGATGCCCGTTATCTTATGTATAGAATGTCCTAGGATTCTTAGATATTTTGATGTACATATATGAGTTGTATAGTGTGCAACCGTTTTACCTAGGAGGTTGTAAATGATAAGAGAACTATCACAAACACATAATTACAAAAACTTCATCTTCATGCCTCTGATTTAATAGATAGAAAACATCTTGTTCATACTTTAATTTTCCTTCATGGTGTCAGAGCAAGGTTGGTAAGATCTTCAAAGGAAAGATTCAAAGTAAATATTTCATAAACTTTTCCATTAAGAAAGTTCAAGTATTTTTTTCTAAGAACCAAAATGGTTGAGAAGGCAAAGTACAAATCTGAAACATACAAATCCTTACTCTCATATCCTCTCTTCATTGATGTGAATGAGAGTGTTGCAGCTGCTCTAGGAAGCATCATCTTTGATGGCAACAATTTCCTAAATTGGAGCAAAAGCATCAATAGCCCTTGGTGCAAAGAACAAGCATACCTTCCTAAAAAGGAAAGCATACAAAACCTAAAGATCTATTGTTTGTTTTTATTGTTTGTCAATCTGGTTTTACCAAACATGATTGATTAAGTTAGGTAATGTTAATTAGATTATGCGTCGAGAGGTATAAATCTGATGTTTAGGCTTACAATAATAGGTAGAACTATTTCTAATAAATTGCGAGAGCCTGTTAGATTGGTATTCTATGTTTTCAACCCTGACATGTATTTTGTGATGAACCTATGCCCTAGATCTTTTTATTTTAGTTTTTTCCTTATTTATTAGTTTAGAACCTTTCATCCCATATTTGTGACTTTGTTTAGTTTCTCCATAATTTAAAAGTTAGATTAAAACAACCATCTCTTTGTGGATTCGACCCTACTTACCCTACTACATTTTGTTAAGAGGTTTTGTTAGGATTTTATTTTTGACAGGTGTACGACAGCCTATCAACTTTTGGCGCCGTTGCCGGGGAGACGGATTGTTTTATTTAGCTTTTATTGTTGGTGAAACTAATGTATGTAGAATTTTTTTTTCCTTTATTCTTTTGTGAATAATTTTCTTTTCTCTTATCAGAGAGTCATATTGTTATCCCTATTAATATGCAACATAGTTATAATTCTTGCGATTCTGATGTTTCTAGTTTTGATACATCATATCACAATTCTCCCCATTTTTGCATGAGTTCCTATAAATTAACTTATATTTCTAGTACATGCATGCTAGTAAACCCAAAGCAATTTTTTCTTTTCCTCAATATGAGAATGAATTGTTTTGGAGATACTATCACAGACTTGGTGATTTTGTTGGTCCCAATCATGGAATTAACAATGGGATATGTGCCTAGTGATCTATGAGGGTTTGAATGATGAAACGAGGGAGGTTTTAGATTCCATGAGCAATTGCAAATTTATGGATAAGACAGTATACAATGGTTGGAATTTGATTGAGCAGTTAGTTAGAGAAACCTACGAGTGGGGCATGACAAAATTTGTTAACCCACCCCCAGTAAGTTCCTCTATTTATGATTCTCATACCTCTCCTTTTTATTATTGTTCATATTTTTACTCTTATGATACGATGTTTCTCGTTGTCCATATAATGAGTTGTACATGCATGTCAATAACTCTTCCCCTCAATCTGATTTGACTAGTTCTTCATATGAATCATTTGATGATTTCAAGGAATCTTTTTATGATTTTATGAATGAATTCAATAAAGTTCAAGAGGATCATAAGTTGAAATAGCATCTATAATTGATGGTCAAAGATCAATAGCATCTAGACTGAAATGTATTAGCCAACCTATTGAGCAACATTTGTATTATGATGATGTATGGTTGAGAATGCTAGTTATTAGATAAGGGTTATCAATTAACTCTTGATGATGGTTTAAATAAGGAAAAGATGGATATAATAGATGTTTTTGAGGAGGAAGAATCGTTAGTTATAGAATCAATTGTTGAAAAACCATTGGTTATGGAACTATTTGATGAAACCTCTTTTGTCGACAAGCTTATTTATGAGAATGCGGTTTTTGGTAATTCTGGTTGGTGGATGCCTTACAAGCAGCTGATGGAGGTAAAGAGTTTGCCTATGCTGAAACCTACCAATTGATGTTGAGCCTACTCCGCATCACCCTTATATCCCGTTTTTACGGAAGCCTGATCTTGTACCTTCATCCCCTGTGTTATATCCTCCTTATTTTCTCAAAGATCTCTTCTTGCATGCTAATCTTGATCGAGTAAACATTCATGTTCATTCAATGAGACCTAAGGTATGGCAAGATAGTTGTACATATTTTTCTTCTTATTATTACTTTTCCTTTGATTCTTTTTCTCTTTCTTTTGATACATCTAATCCCCTTTTCGTGAACTTAAATGTGCTTGTAGGAAAGCCATATCGAGTGTTCAATGACATGTTCGCGGCGGAGTTTGATAAGTTACTAAAGGCATTGGATTTATCATATATAATGTGAAAAGGAGTATGAGGTCGTGGGGGACCATTCTAAACCAGCGTTTTTCGGGAGGCAACCCGACTTTCTATTCTTATATTCTCTTTTATTATGATTTTTGAATTCACTTGAATTATCTTCTTTTCTTTTTATTTATTTCTTTTAGTGTACTAACAATGCTAACAAATTTGCTTTTGATGTTTCTTTAGAAAGCAAATAAAAAAAGAAATTTGAAATCATTGAAGCCTGCAGCCAAGGCATCCTACGCCCGCAACCACCGAGCTGCTGATGTTCCCACACTCTGCCAGCCCACAGCTCTCCCCCGCGCCGCGGGATTCATCGATCATCTAATTAGAAGAAAAAAAGGAAAAGAGCAGACCCCCCCCCTTTTCCCTCCTGTTCTTTCCTTTATCCTCCTCATGTTAATCTGCTTCAACCTTCTCCCACTCATCACCGTCCACCCATACCGGCGCAACAACTTGCCACTTTCTTCACACCGGCGCGTGTAGACACAAAAATCATATCTCCCTATTGAGTACCCCAATGATGAAACATACCGTCGTCCTAATTGGTCTGGTTCAAAGGAAGACCAATCGAACAAGCTAAGCCCAAAAGCATTTCGAAAATATAAAGTCTAATTATTATCATCTTGTATTGTGGTCGTTACTTGATTGCTATGGCTTACTTAATTCTTCTGTGAATCTTGATTGGGCTGGGAAAACTATTAGTTACTCCCCACTTAATGTGGATTATTTGTTGCTTTCTATATATTTTGCAGATGGAGTTGAAGGCTATGTTGAATACGATTTGGGCACAGGAAGTGAGGATATGGAATTTGTCTAAGTTTCTTGTTTTTGTCCTTGTAGATGACTTCTATGATGGATATAGGAGGTCTTTTAGCATGATCGGTGTTAAGTAGATTTTGTTGGGTTTTGTGGTTAATCTGCCACGAGAGTTTTGATGTCACATTTCTAAATTTGGGATTTCAGAGGTTTATTTAACTCTTACTGGACTTTTGACTAATTGACTCGGAGATTCTTCTTTTATTATGATAATGATGATCTTTTTGAACCCTTTAGAGTGACATATTCGTCTTGGTGATATTTTTGCTATCGTCTATTTATTAATGTTGGCTGTCTATTTCTTTATTTTTTTATTATTTTTTGATAAGTTATTTCTATTATGTATAATGACGAAATGTTACGAAAATCACCATTGGGTTTTTGAAAAATACGGGGAAATTAGAGTGAAAGTGAGCACTGGAAAGTAGATTAATAGGGACTGTTGAAATATGCCGAGGATTAACCAAGCACAGGGGTCTCGCTGCCCAGTCACCAAGTCGGGGTCCAGAGGTGATTCGGGCAACGTCCCCGAAGCTTTTCGTTTATGTAGTTTAGTATACCATTTCTGTTTTGGGTTCGGTTTTAGACCCATTCTGTTTATGATAATTAGCAGGGTAATATATACCTCTTTAGTTATCCGCAATCACTGTGGTGATTATTCACATTCTGTAATTTATACTCTCTCCTAAACCTAATAAAATCATTTATCCTAGCTATGTGGATGTAGTTAACACGTTCGTGAACCACGTTAAATTCTTGTGTCTATTGTTCTTTAGTTCTTTTGTTCTTCGTTAATTGGTTGTGTCACAACTAGGACAAATCACAAAACCCAGGCTAATGCACATTCGGAGGCAAAGAAGGGGAACTGGAGTTGTTGTGAACTGCTGGAAAACAAAGTGACGCGAACTAGTGCCAGTGGATGCAAAGAAAGAGATAGGGGAACACACACAAAAGGTTGGTGGAGAGAGAAGATTCTGAAAAAGAAAAAGAAAGAGAATAAACCAATCACAATTTGCCATGTACACAAATGACATGTTAAATCGATTTTTCAAGTTACTGGAGTATTCTGACCAGCATATAATGACTTAGTAGTATTCGCATCACCTTTGATCCCAAGAACCAGTCTCACCTTGCAAGAGAGATTCCTAATTTCCCCTCTCCTTGATTTCAACTTACCTAAAAAAAAGGTTACTGGAGTATTCTATGCAGACGACATACATATTTGGGATTATTATGGAATAACTATAGTTGAAATTATTTGAAGCGAACTGCTTATAGACAGGATTATTACAATAAATTTTTCCTAAATTATTTATCTCTAATACCATTGGTTGAAAATACATGTTTACTTATGTGACACTCTCAATGCTCTCAAAAAAAAGCCTCTTATATATATATATACCCAAATGTCAAAACTATCATAACATCATAATAACTTCCTTCGTATATTAATAAGTGAAACACTTCTTCCAAAATGTTTTCACTAAAAGGGAAAAATATGTCACTTCTTTAGATACGGAGGTTAGTATTAAACAAAAAACATAACTCTAAATTTAAAGTTATTTGAAAAAATAACTAATTAACCCAAAGCCAAATACAAAATAATTGATATGGCGCCCTCGAGCATAAGTAGCTTTATATGTAACCATTGTTTGGTGTAGTTGGTTGGAGATTCACCTTGTAAATTGTAACCTTAAGGTCACAAGGTCGAATCCTCCCAACTGCGATACTTGGGGGTAGGAATTCCCTTATCTTTCCCCCCTACTCTCAAGTGTCCAGTCCGCAAATACTAGACCAAGACACAGTGCGAGTTGAGACATGGACAGGATCCTCTCCTTACCATTAAAAAGAAGAAGTAAGATGCATATGCTTATGTTTGCTTTGCTTGAAGCAAAAAGAAAAAAAAAATTTGAAAGCCATGACATTTTCTCTCTCGTTGTAGTTACAAATAAGAGAAAGATGGAGCCGCGGAGGAAAGAGAAATGAGAGTAACTTGTTGTTGGCAACTAGTTGAAAAAAGCCATTAGTAATTTCAACTTATCTAAGAAGGCTAACTAAGCAATTTTCTCCAAATTGAATTCATTGATTTCAATTCATATAATCGAGGCCAACGAAACAACTCACCACTTTAGCATTTCCCACGAATTTCAAATCGCATGTGTTTTTGTTTGCCCACCGAACGACCACATCAAGCAAAGGTTATCATTGATTGAATATAAGTTGACAAAACAGCAAGATCCGAAGAGGCTGTTGGATATCGTTGCTCGGGCAAAACATCAAAAATACTTCACTGCAGATAATGTACTACTCAAGTTTCAATACCAATGACGCAGCTTGTATGAAATTAATGTTCAGGAAACCCATACAAGAAAAGGATGTGGTGGTTTACAGTCGGTAAACTTTCAAGACTGTTCGTTTTGTTTCTACTAATAGTCAGGTTGGATTAACATGCATTATCATGCCTGATGAGCACAGCGACATGCAGCTATTCATCACCGTTGGGATCATCAAAATCTTTAACCTTCACATCAGCATCTTCTCCGTACTGAATGCTCATGTCAATCTGTGACAATATATACTGCATGCTGTTTTGCTTCCTTAAGTCAAGAGGGATGAAACTCACCATGCTGTACTCGTCTACCAGATCAATCAAGGCTTTGTTCAACTTCTCAAACTGCGGAGCCATTTGACGGTTCAACAGTGAGAGTAACATATGGGGTTCGGGGTTCAAGAAATCATCAAGGTCTTTCTTGTTCTTCACGAGATCCATTTTTGACAAAATATTAACATGGGGTGCTTCAAGCTGGACCATGGCAGAGAGAGACGACAGGCAGCCACTGATAAACTTGGTAATATCTGTCATGAACTGTGAATCGAGTAAATAAACAACACAAACATTGAAATTCTTACGCTTCAAGTGCTCCACAAAGTTCTTAAGGACTGGGACATGAGAGAAGAGTTCAATTTGTCCAGGACAATCGAAAACCAAATAATCATCGTCCAAGAAATCATCTAGCTTTTCAGTAAGCCAGTCATCAAGATTATCTTCAAGTTCTTCCATGCAATAAATCAATCCACCATTAGGGCCTAGCCCTAATTCTTCCATAACATCCTCCAAATTAATAAGTTCTCTAATATCAACAGCAACAGGATAGTCAAAGTTTTCAGCAGCAGGATCAAGGTTGATAATACTAATCGTTCGACGCATGGTTTCACAGTGTTGGTACAAGCTAGAGCAGTAAGTTGACTTTCCACTTCCTGCAGGACCAATGACTAGTTGTGCAAACCCCATAACAACTTTGTCAAACTTTTCCTATCACCGGCGAGCTAACAGATCAAACGTAGACAGCCTAGCAATTCACACATAATTAAAATCATGAGCATGAAAGTTAGAAGAGAAAGATAAGGGCACACGATAAACATGCACTTTCCATCAAATACAACAAGGGAAAGTAACGAGTGAGATTGAATGGAGAATCGTTGACTGGAGAACATGTGGGAGAGAGGCAATTTGGTGAGTCCACTTGGTGTGGGCCCGACACCAATTTCTCGCTCTTGTTAATTGGTGAAAATTTTCTCTGTTTGACATGTGGGAGAGAGGTTTTTTTCTTTGTTTTAGAAGGGAGATGATGGAAGTACTTAATAACATGGACCCCAATTCATGACAAAAAGAGTATGAGGAGGATATCTGAACTGTACAGCAATAGATAAAACTACGCCACCACGCAAACAATCAAATTCAGCCGAATCTATAGCTTAAATCATTAACAAGTTGTGGGTCAAACATGCAATTTGATAAAGACAACACGAAACCAAGGGGTAAACTGATATTTATTAAATTATCCTTACAAGTTCACCAAAAGAAGCAAGATCTTGTGTTTAATCCAAATGATACAGAAGAGTAAAAGAATTCAAAGCACATCCAACATTCCATCGTGAGCTATATGGCCTATGGTCGCAGGTATAACTAATAGCCCAAAAAGGGGACACTGTCTTCGACTTTTGCACAATGGAGCTACAATAAAAAAAATTGACTCTTTCCTTCATCACTGTAATTCCGTAAGAGTTAAGATACTCAATTCTAAGCAAAATTTATTTACAAAAAAGATCGGTTGTGTACTACCAGAAAACATAACTTGATAGTCTGACAACAAACATAAAGTTCAGCGCGTCTCTGAACCCTTAATACAGCGAAATGTAATTAATCAATCAAAAAACAGGAATCAATATAAATATATTCCAAAGACAATATTCAGATGAATGAATACAAACATTTGTATATCCAATTGTTAAATCAATGTTATACAAGGAGTCAAGGAGGGTGCCAAACATTAAGAGCAGCCCCTGTATATTATTGGCCTAGTTGAGTTAGAGGAAGATTTTGGACTCGAATTAACCCCATTTTCAGTTTAGGTCTCCCATCTCTTATTTTCTTTATACCTAATTCTCTCAAACATATTGATTATTAGTATTTAATCAGTGCCTAAGTTCTAAACAAACAAACCTTATCAAATTAATTGTTCTTTCGTCAATTGTCAATCTATCCACAAAACACAAATAACCTTATTAACTTTACTCAGCTAATATTCTTCATTTGTCAAATTAATCCAATACTAAAACAGGCCCGTCCCTGAGCTGAGGAGCAGCCGCCCCGGGCCCAGGGAGAACAGGTCATTCATTCCAGATTTCCAGTCACAAAACTTGAAAAATTGATTTGGTGAACCAAACAAGAACAGGTGAACAATTGCTTGAATACACGCGCATGTACAAATTGTGACATAATTATTCTTATAATTCGATTCCAGGAAACAAACATGAATTAAGAAGTTATACCAAGAATTCAAATCATAAGTTTGCAACATGTAAATTATCCCTAAAAACACGAAATAACATCAGATAAGAAAAAAAAGAAGTTGAATTCATGAAACAGACAATAACACTCGCAAAAAATCAATCGCATGAAAAATCACATGAAGAATATCTTAAAAATCGCAACAAAAGATTGTCTAAACAAGTAGATTCATCTAAGAAAAAAAAAACCTGGAACGAGCTATGAAGATGAACTCGAGCCTCAGAATTCCGTGAGTGAGGGAAGCTGAGAAGTTTCTAAAGTTTAGGGCTGGGCAGTGTGTTGTATTGTATAACTAATTAACTATACTATACTCCATGTAGTTTAGGACTTTTTGATGCAAATAGGGCGAATGTTGGGTCATGGACTCATGGTATGGTATTATTATAAGGGTGCGTTTGGTTCGTGCACCGGTAAAGGAAATGAATTCAGAGAGCGTTACAGGGAGAAAGGAAAGTAATGACCCTGAATTCTCCTGTTTGTTTGGAATGGTATATTCCCTAATTCCCTTTGTAACTATTTGGTTTGTAAAGAAAGGGAATCAACCTTTTCTTTTTTTTTTTTGAAGTGAAAATTCATTTATTATTATGAAGTCATACAACATCTACAATAAAAGTTAGAAACTAAAAAATACAGATCAAATTGAAAGAAACTTAATCTAGGTAATAAGTAACCTGGAAAGGGGGGTTTTCAAATGATTTATAATAAACTAAATTGAGTTAACTATTAAAATTAATGAGAAATCAATAATGGAACTATCTAAATGGAACGATCTGAGTCCGATTAACATTTACTTCAATTAGATTACTTATTATTGAACCTCGACTCTAATTAAATCCTTGATTATCTATTGTTGAGAATCAATTTTTTATTATCCTTATTCTTAGTTGAATAGCACGATCAGCGTGAGTATAAAACCCTAACTAAAGGATAACCTAGTCCGATCAACGTTTCAGTTCAATACAATAGCAACAATAAACACAGAGAACCAATGGACCTGCTAATGTCATACACGCGATAAACATTCTAACAGTTGAGCTAATTTTACCAAGAAATAACCAAGATGCAAAATGATAGAAGAATAAAACAATCCAATTCTATTCTTAGATCCAACAATAGATTAAATTACACAACCAAACTAGTGACTTTATTAGCAGAATTATGCAATAATCATGAAATAAAATATGGAAATGGAACCATAATTAAAGTACATAAGTAGAGAGGAAAGATCTCATAATAATAATAATAGAAGTTTCAGTTAATCTTCCTCAAGATGAGAGCTACGCTACGATTGGCAATACCATACTCCTAATCCATTGTTGAAATCTCTAGTAAAACTAAAAACTAAGAAAAACTAAGAAGAAACAAAGAAGAATGAAGAAGGAAAAATGAAGAGAGGAGGTTTCTCTCTCAACCCCTTGCTTTCGTCCTCTGCTCCTCCACGTCAAAAGTAGGTTCAATGAGGCTTATAAACCACGCACAAAATGTCGGCCATGAACCGACTCAAGCGTTACGATCAAACCCCGTAGCAAAGTGCACCCAAAATATCATAAAAACACCATATAACTTGAGGCTATCATCCGCATAGGAAATCTGTAGTCTAGCCTGCTTATTCTAAATGAAAGTTCAAAGTCTAGTCTCCCCTATTGTCTAGTCTGCTTATCCTCCATAAGTTTAATAGTCACCTTTATTGTCTAGCCTATTTACCCTTAGTGTAAGTTCAAAGTCTAGTATCTTTTGAGTTTCGCGAAGCTACTCACCCTTAAGACCATAACGCCACCCTAGCGAAGCTAGTCATTCTTAAGACCATAACAGCAACCTTTGAGTTTAGTGAAGCTACTCACCCTTAAGACCATAACGGCACCTTAGTGAAGTTTGTCATCCTTAAGACCATAACGGCAACCTTTAAGTTTAGCGAAGCTACTCACCCTTAAGCCATAACAACATCCTAGCAAAGTTAGTCACCCTTAAGACCATAAAAGCAACCTTTGAGTTTAGCAAAGCTACTCACCCTTAAGACCATAACGACACCCTAGTGAAGATAGTCATCCTTAAGACCATAGCGGCACCCTCTGTGTTTAGCGAAACTACTCCTACCTTAAATCCATAACAGTCCAAATCCTCCAGTCTAGCGAAGCTAGTCCACATTAAGTCCATAATGGTCTAATCCTCGAGTTCAGCGAAGCTACTCCTCCCTAAGTCATAATGGCCCAAAACTTGTGAGTCTAGCGAAGCTAGTCTACCCTAAGTCCGTAACGACCTAATCCTCGAATTTAGTGAAGCTACTCCCCTCTAAGTCTATAATAACCCAAATCATTGAGTCTAGCGAAGTCAATTATCCCTAAGTCCATAAAGGCAACCCCCTTAAGTCTAGCGAAGCTAGCAATCCTTATTGCCACAAAGGCCCATTCATTGAGCCCAGTCTACTTACATAGTTCAATCCATGTCTGTATTGGTATATAGTTAGGCCCATGTCTCCATCATGCTCAAGCCCATCCTATTCCAAAACCCATATCCATTTCAAATCCTCCATTTCAAAATCATTTTCCATTTCCAATTCTCATTTCCATTTCTCACTTTCATTTCTCATTTCGAAAATCATTTCTAAAAACATACAAGTTAGGTCCATTCGATTTCTGTTCAGGACAGGTCGTGAGGTTACAACTTAGGAATGCTTAATGGATAAACAAAACAGTGAGCCCCACGCCAAGGCTCATCAAAATAAGACTATTACCACCCCAACTTCACCTAGAGTCATGAGAGTACTTTTGACCACTTTCACAATAGAGTAGCGATCACTTCTATACGGTCTATCCGAATCTTGTACCTAAAAGAAAAATCCAAAAGGTGAAACCTAGACTTTTTTCTGCAAATACCATCAATACACTACCAAACATAATAGATGACGATATAGTTCTAATACTTCCTACAACGAGAATCGGCATCACCAACAACCATTTATACAGTGTATCCCCAATTCAATAGGCTTAGTTATTTATTTCTGGATTTCTAGGTTGAGTCAGAGAGTCCTTATTTTAAGCCATTTTTGTCTTTTTCCATCGAGTTTATGTCAAACTATGTACTTCATATATAATATCCTTTTCCCTTTTCATTTTTATGAATATCATTTTAATTTCATTGGCCTTCCATCATTTATTATGCTTCTAATTCAAGGATGAAATTTAAATAACTCTAAATGTCCTTGATTAATAAAAAAACCAAAAAATAATACAAATGAAAAAATGGACATACTTTGGAATATGAGTTATTTCCCTCTCCCTCTATCATTCCAAAAAGCCATCATCCATAAATCATCATAATAGAACCAAAAATAAAAATCCGTTATCCTCATACCAAATAATCCCTTCAACGCAATGTTCCACAAATAACCTTCAAACCTTCCAATACCCTAAAATCACAAAAACTTATGTGGAAGCCTCTGTACATAAAAAATAAAAGATGCCACGCAATACAAAATACAGAGTGCAAAAAAAAGAAAAAGAAAATGCAAAAAGTAAAAAGGCAAACAATGTCAAGTTAGGGGGCTTGCGCACAAGTTCTACCCCTCATTCCAAAAGCTTTCAATCCATCAAACCCTTAAAACCTACATAATCCAATAAAACCTTCATCCAAACCTCAAAGCCTTTCAATCTTGCATATTAATCCTAACTACTTCTCCAAGGTATGTCCAAGCCTGCTAGGTTGAAAACCCGAAAGGGCGGCCTAGGCAAAAGTTAATAGAAATATTATTCATTATACTAAAATAATATACTAATAAAATATTAAAAAAAAGTTTCAAATGACTAAATACTGAGATGTTTCTTAGTAATGACTAACAATTCTTCATGTGATTTTTAATATTTTGACTCGAGTATTATTGAGGGCACAAAAAAAGTAAAAAATAATCAGATCAAGAACTACGAATGGTCTGATTCCGCAAGGATACAAAGAAATCCCCGTCTCGAGGTCCGACCGCTTTATAAAAAATTAATTAATCAAGGTATAATGGTTTGACTTTCTAGAATTCAGAAGCATACTCTTTCTAGATCCAAGCATAGATTTGAGTCTGAACCTAGCCTCGTCAAAGCCTTTTTCCACCAATATTTATTTAAGTCACAAATTTTAACCTTTTATTTTTCAATCCAAACTCTCCTTTTGCATGAAGGACTCTCTGATTATTCGATGTTCTCTGGCAATATCTGACTTTGCCTGCATTAACTAGTCCCAGTGAAGAAACTTCAAATGCTCCTCTAAAAGCTCAATTCAAGACAAGTACCTTCAAAGTGCCTAAGCCAAGGCAAGCTTTCCCAAAGTGGGGGCTTCCTATATATGTGGTGGTTCCTCCAAATCAAACTCCCGAATAGTTGTAATCTGTGGATCTCACTTGCGGACCCTGATCATTATTATCAAAATAGTTTTTGAAAATCAACTTATCTATCTAGTCCAGACCTCTTAGCTTTTGCAAAACCCTGACCTTGCATGACGTTCCATTTATCTACCTTAGCTTTGCATAACCCTAATCCTTGTAGACTAACTTTGTTTTACAGAAACTAGCGATATATAGACCAGTTCTAAACTGCAGAGCGTTTAGAATTGTTCTCCGTCTTGACACAGACTACTTTGACTTTCGGGTTCATGAATCTCAGTCAAAGTGGGGGCTTCTATAAACACAAAATCGTATCTCCCCATTTAGTACCCAATGATGAATCATACCGTCGTCATAATTGGTTGGGTCCAAAAGCATTTATGAACATCAAGTGTATTTATTTGTTTAATATAATTCTGAGCCTACTTTTAAAATCCCAATTATTTATTTATGATAGTAAATTGTATTGTCGAGATTATTTTCATAAAGTCCAATTATTATACCTGATAATTAATTGTATTTTCGATACTCTTATTAATTATTCTCGACTATTATTTTTCAAGGAAATTTAGAAAATCAGATTTTTATTCCTAAATATAGCTGATTTCGGATTTCAAAAGATAATATTTCATTAAAGATAAAAAGGAATTTTAAAACGAACGAAAACCGCTCAGATCTGCGTTGTGTTAAGCGCAACAGAATGTGTTGACGCAACATATAAGCAGTTTATGAAAACCAGGAACGCTACAAGAACTTGCGTTGACACAAGGATGATGCGCCAAACGCATGACCATGCGTCGACATAGACCATGCGTGCCACACTATCACCCTTGCGCCTAGCGTAAGCCCTGTTCTAATCCCCCGCGTTGTTTCTGGCTTTCTTTCTGCGATAAATACTTTATGCTTTGACGAATGTTTTTCGGTACAACTTCATATGCTTTCAACACTTCTTAATACTTCACAACATACTTTCACATATACCTACATACATTCAAACACATTAAAACTCTATTGATTTACATTCGAACTCCATTGAAGGTTCAAGATTGTCCCTCCTACAGATCGTTACATAAGACTCAGGCGACCAAGGTATAATTCTTGAGGGTCAAGTCCAATTTAATTCTTGTTTTACAAACAATATGTATGTGACGATGTAGATCTTAAAGGAGTTAACGCGTTCTTGTACATTCTTCTCTAATCTCTCCTTTTTATATTTCTTTATTATTCAACATTATATTATTATTCATATGCATGCTATATGCTTTGACGCTTTCATCGCCTCACATGCCTATTGTTGCTAATTACCAGAACTAAATAAATGTTTCAATGCTAAATTCAGATAATTTGGACAATTGGATTAAGTTTCTTGTAATTTGATTGCATAATAACATGTCGCCAAAAATTAGTCTTTTACGTGTTTAATGAACCGACGTAGAATGATTTTTAGATTGCATTAACGTATTATGTGATTGTTGAATTGCATAACACTCGAACATGAATCGTATTAAGTAGAGGCCAACAATAGGCGGATTTGATTCTTAAATATTTGTACCCTCGCACCCGAACTCGATCTTTAGTTCATTGACTACTCATGGAGTCATGATGGGGAAATCTAGATTGGATAATAAGTCCCTAAGTTGTCGCTACGATTTCCCAAAATCCAATTAAGTTTATGAGTTTTCCTTTAAATACTTGTTGGCGACTCTTTTAATTCAAAATGTATTTTAAAATAAAATCTTTATAATGAGGTAGTCAAATACGCGGTCATCCTGCGTAGGCAAAAGCTTCACATGCGTCATCTTCTTTTTTGTCTATCTCCTCCCTCCTGCTTCATTCTCACACAATGATTCCACAAGTCGGCACCAATAAATTCCAGATTCTACAAATCCAAAACATTCTTTAATTTACCAATCAATCTCTCAATCAGTATCAATTGACAATCAATCGCGATTGGAACATCGACTCGCTGGATGTTCACTCTTCTCTCTCCATGCTCTCCACATTCTACACCGATAATTTCTCTCAAGCGCGTCATAACCTCACATTTATAATCAAGAAGCGCTCCCCCTCCATTAATCACGACTTTCTTAACGCTTCCGATACTACGCAACTGGATGAGGGTGAAGCGACATTAGTTTTTTTAGGAGATCAGTGTCAGAGGAGAGAGACCGACGATTTGTTTGGTGGATGTTGTACCAATCATGGTGGTGATTGTTGACAAGCCATTTATTTGCAAATAATACATATGTAATGGCTAAGATCTGGTCAAATCCTTCAAGAAGAGGCTGTGTTTTTTGATATGACATCAAACAAAACTTAAATTACAAAACTGAAATGATATGAAGGAAATGACAAAATGACATCAAATAAAATATGAAACGACATGAAACATATCAGATTTGATATGACACATATGACAAAATGACATCAAACAAAATTGTGATGACATGAAGTATAAAAAATGATATGAATTATATGACAAAATGACATCCAACAAAACTGAAATGACATGAAACAAATCAGAAATGATATGAAATAAATGACAAAATGACATCAATCAAAAGTGAAATGACAAGAAATATATTAGAAATGATATGAAAACAATGACAAAATGACATCAAAACAGAACTCAAATGACATGAAATAAATGACAAAATGACAATAGATTCATGTCATTATTTGTGTAGTCCATAACATTTTGGTTGGATTTTGTGTCATTATGTGCTCGTTTATTATTGTCATATTAGTTCGCATGTATGAGATTTTTGTTACAAAATAAATTGGTGTAACATTTACAACCAAGACCCTTTGGAATTTCAATTGCCAATCCAAAATCCAGACCTAGTAGCGAGTGATATTTTTTAAAACTTGTGGTTTGACTTAAAGCTTCATTATGTCTAAACTATTTTTCTTTTCATTACTATCATTTTTTTTGCAGTTATAGTTTTTAATTTAATCAAAAAGTAGCATAATTAACTATCCTTTATCAATTGACTATTGAATTCTGTATAAAATGGAACAACCTAGTAGATTTATCGAGTTGACATTTTGATAGTTAACTGTTAGCTGCCAAACAATTATTAATAATATAATGAAATTGTAAGTTTTCTTACTCTTGTTTAGACTTTAAAGCAGGCAAAGTTAACCCGACTCGACAACATGACCTAGACTGAAGCCGATATAAATGAGTTAGGGTTGAGATTTTTAATCCAATCAGTCGATTCACCTAGACCTGGCAATTGGATCGGGTCATGTCGGGTCAATTTTTATACTGGTCGAATACTTTCAACTTGACCCATTTAATAAACACGTCAGATTTCACGACCTGAACCTGACCCACTAACTAAGAGGGTTACCCGACCCGACCTAATCAACTTGTTTATCTTCCTTAAATTTTTTGTGATGCACGCAAGCTATTCAACCCGATCCGACTTGTTTAATTCAATACAACCTGTTATGCTATTAAGTACTTGAGTGTTGAGCCACAAGCCCACAACATGAAAATAGTCCATAGCCCACATGCCCATATTAGTTAAGAGTTAAGCCTTAGCTTTGAAGGCTAATTAATTAAGCTAGAAAATCAATCCAACATTGTTACAGATCAAAGTCGAACATAAAAAAAAAAAAGCATTACAAACCATTACAAAATAAAGTTAAAAGTTCAGCCCACCAAATGCAAAATAAAAAAATAATCAATTCACACTAAAAGCTTATCATCACTTCATCAGTGACACCAAAGATCCCCAGGATTATCACAGCAGCAATGGAGCACCAATTCAGCACAAAAACACCCAAACTGCAGTCTCCAAAATGTTAAGAACGAGTGATGAAGATGTTTGAAGTTGAAAATTTAATAATTTTACAAATTCAAAGAAAACAAAACTTACCTAAACCTGACTGTTGTGTTTGAGGTGTAGATTGTAGATTGTAGCTAACAAAATCATGTTTAACAAGGGGAAACAACCATAAATACGAGTAGATTGTAGCTATAATATGTTCATATATATTTAACATGGATCTTTGAAATCAAAAAATTACAGATTTAGTAGGAGAACAATACCAAACTTTGACCATAGATTGACAAAGGACAAAATTAAACTGATTGCAAAGTGTAAATATTACCGGAGATCTACTGTCGGTTTCGCCGGAGAGAGAAAGATACAAAGATCATAAACCCTAACTTGTGTGTGTGTGTGTGAGAGAGAGAGAGAGAGTGAGTATTGGTAGCAAACTCTTTCTGAACCCAAGATAATGTACTTTGACACGTTTTAACTCAGTTTTTGTAGCAAACTCCCCCCAAAAAAATAAACTGATAGATGCGAATATTGGTCAAAATACATAAAAAATTGTCTCTATGTATGGATTTGTCGTCTGGCGTAGGCCCTTCCTTTCCCTGTCTAACTGTCATGAATGCATATATAAGATCTTAAAGTCCTTGCACTTCTAATTAGAAAGGTCACCCTCGAGTCCTCGACAGCTATATTTCACCAAATATTTAGTCATTGTGAGTCCAGTTATAGAACTGGTTCCAAGCCTCCAACTTCTTTTGTACAATACAGTTTTTACAGCACATGACATGCGTAAAATAAAATCTTGGTTTACTTCAATAGCATGTTTACTGTTTTCAGGATACAACCAAAGGTCCAGATACAAGTTCAAAGATCACATTAACGATCAATTTCAGTATAGACGATGCAACATGTTCTTCAAGGTCAGGACAATTTCAGCTTCATCAGCCACATTATCCTTGCACAAACATATAACGTGTTTAATTAGCTACATGTTATAATGTCCTGTTGAGCAATCGATTAGCTAGACTTTTCATTGCACCATCAAAGTTCCTCATGCTTTGATTCCTAGACAGTCAAAAAGCAAATAAAAACTTGCATACCCTTGGATAAAAATTAAAAAAAAAAGAAAGAAAAATTAGCCAAAAGATGTAAAAAATGCCCTTTAAATAACCAAATCCAACACTTTAGAACCAGATATGTTAAATTTACTATACTTACTACCAAATCCTGATGGAAAATTTAACTGCAAGGATGCATCACTAAACAGAAGTTCGAGTTGTACCTTCTGTAGGGAGAATGTGCATTACAAGTAATTTACGAGCAAAGCAGCAAGTTATGCAAGTCCTCATAGGCTTTTTACATCATACTGCAACAAGAAAAAGGGTAATCAGCCAATCAGATGACCACTGATTGCAGGATGATGTAGAAAAACACCACAATTTAGATGAAATCCCAAGCACTAAAAACTTTCAGTTAGTGAACCACTTACCTCCAGGCTGAGAGGTGAAGTTGTGGGATAATATCTACCAACAACCTGGCCATCCTTGTCAACAAGGAACTTGGCAAAATTCCACTGGATATCATCTCCAAAAATTCCCCATTTCCCCAACTTCAAGAACTGGTACAAGGGTCCCATTGACTTCGATCTACAAGTGTAGTATGCAAGAAGAACAAAAGTTCAAGACATCAACACCATCGGTTTGGAGACAAGCATCTACCAGAGAATACGAAACTAAATTAATCATAAAGAATACTCTAGATATATTATGAAGGGGTAGAAGCACATAAGTGGATCCTCCAATTCATATGGCCTACAAGCTCAAAACGGTGATCAAGCAGGGGTGGATCTTCCTTAGGGTGGGTAGAGGACCGCCCCAGATACATTTTATTAAGTTATTAATTACAAAAGCTATATTGTCCAAGATATACAGTGGTTGATAATACTTCTTGTTTGAACTAAAGGTTGGAGGTTTCTGTTTGTCCAAGATACATATCATTTTTTTTAGCCTTGCATAACCACAACCTTGCATGACACTCCACCTATACATCATCTTTGAAACCTTGATCCTTAGCTTGCAACGTGTCTCATGCATCCTTAGAGAGTCTAAGTTTGCATCATTGCATCATCTAAGTTGTTTGCACGAATTTGCTAACCTCTTTTCCTGCAGGTAGTCAGATTGCTTGTAGTTATCATTTTGCATACTAACTTTGTTTTGCAGAAATCGACGATAATAGATTAGTTCTAACCACGCTTACAATTTGACTAACATGTGCAAGACATATGTACTTTTTTTTCTCTATTTCCACCTTACTCCAATTTCGGAACATAAATACTCATCTTTCTTGAAAGTAGACTAAGGTTATCTTTCACAAATAGATTTTTTTTAAGGTTATAAGTTTCCAAAATAATTTTAAAAGGTTATTTAGTTCTTATAAACAGTGACATATAAAAGGTATGTTTTGAAAAAAAAATTCTTCTAATTTAACTTTTTCGTTCTTAAAAAGATTCTAAATAAAAATAACAAAAGAGAACATAGGCAGAACTTACTACTAAGCTACTAGCTAGTCTGACCCAAAAGTTGATTTTTGATTGAAGGAGTTTTCTTATCCCAAGTCCTAACTCTAGTCAAAGTATTCCCAAACCTAGCAATTTCATTTCAGATTTTAATTTTGTTAGAGATGAGTGTGGGACAAATAAGAACAATGACTTGAATTTTCACATTTTTTTTATTGTTAAGAACTTAAACTTTTATCTATAATAGTTAAAGACCTTTAAACTAACGATGTTACAAATATATTGTTAACTTAGCCAACATAAAAAGTGAGGGGTGAGTAAAATCACATATCAGATCTAGTTTAAAATATGAGTTTTCGAATACCCAAAAATGTTATCCGAATTCAAATTGGTTTTATCGAGTATTCGGTTTTCTGAATATTCGATTCAACTAGATTGTAAAGGGGATATTTATTTCCAATTTTATATCTGTTTAAGGAGAAGTGTGATTTATTTGTTGCAAATTTGCCCACTGCTCGTACTATACAAGTAAGCAACACAAATATTTTTCTATTAAGTTACGATGGCAGCGTCGCAAATTTATCATGAAGAACAAGCAAGATAAGGAAAAGGATAATTACTACTCCCTCCGGTCTTTATTAGTTTACCCCTTTTGACTTTTGACATTATTCACATACATGACTTTGACTACCTCTTGTGATTTGTACTTAAGGAAAAATATAGTCATGTGAGATCTTGTTAGATTCATCTCAATGTGTAGTATCCAATTTTTGTAATTTTTGCTTATTGATAATTAGAGATATTAAGGTTCAAATTAGTGTATCGGCAAACGTGCTCCATAAAAAGGGGTAAACTAATAAAGACCGGAGGGAGTATATTATAGCAACTGCTATAAGATTGAGCAATCACATTGCTTTGCTATTATGCTTGAGAATATGTCAGGAGAAATTGCATCCTTAAGTGAGGATCGCACTAAATAGAATAATAAATCTTTGGCCATGTTTGGTAAATGGCTTTTTCATTGGCTTTTGGTTTTTGGCTTTTCAATTTGGTCAAACAGCCAAAAAAAGTGTTTGGTTATTGGGGTTGTTTGGCAATCAAGTTTGCTGTTGGCTTTTAGGTGGTTTAGTTGGCTTGTTTGAGTGAAGTCGGGAAGCATTATTGTATGTATTAGCTTTTTAAGTTGGGCGTTTAAGCCAATTTTTGCAAAAGTGTTTGGCAAAATTAATTGTGTAAAGTTCGTTTATCTTGTGGACTGCAAAACCAATCAAAAAAGCCAATCAAAAATAGCTTTTTCATTTTGAGCTTAAAAGCCTTTCGATGCACCAAAAAAGCCAATAACCAAACACTTTTTTTGGTGTTTGACCAAATTGAAAAGCCAAAAGCCAAAAGCCAATGAAAAACCATTTACCAAACATGGCCAATAGCTTTTTGGTTGGGTGAAAAGTCGGCTTTTAAAATAAAAAAAAAGGCCTGAGAAATTTTTTGATTGGTTTTGGCTTGTTGGCCCACAAACTCTATTAAAAATAAACAATGCACGCACACAATTAATTTTGCCAAAAACAATTTTGAAAGGTTATAAGCTTAAAAAGCCAATACATAAACCAAGCGAATTGCGACTAAACCAAAAGCCAACAAATATGATTGCCAAACAACCCCTTTGAGATGAAAGTCGAGAGAGAACAGGATTTAAGTGGGTTATGAAAAGCAAAAATCAAAACATTATAATAGAGTCAATTTTTTCATTATGCAGTCCTAATAAACCATAAAAATTATTAAAATTCGATTATTTTTGGAAATTGTAAAATTTGGATCGGATTCGGATATCTAAATATAGATAATATTCTTTTTGGATGATGATTGAAATTGGTCGATGCTCACTCATCACATTCGTTTTATATTATTTTTCAAAAAGATTGTGAATCCAGACTATGCAGTATGGTTTTATTATATGATACAATAGATCCTTAGTTATTGGAACCTCATTTTTTGTTATGTGTGCAAACAAATATCTAACACCATAAATTTGCTTTTTTTTTTTAACTAAACATTGTTAGTTTTTTTTTTTTTTTTTTTTTTGACGGTACTAAACATTGTTAGTTTATAGTTCCTTAATCAATCAAAAAGAAAAGTTCACGCCCATAAGGAAAAAAGAAAGTTCGGAAGCTTATTCTTATTCTAACTCTATGGATAAGAAATCTCAAATTAAGGGCATAATCTACAAAATTTAGTTTTCTAAACTTACTTTTTTCTGAATTTTATCAAAATATCTCAACTTTATGAATTTTACTAAATTTTCTCAATTACCAAGAACTATATGAATTTTTTTGTTAATTCCGTGACACCCCCAAAATCACTTTCCTAAAAAGAAAGCTAGAGGTGTGTTACCAACGCTGTAAATGCAAGTCTATTGGACGACCAAATACCTTTTGAGTTTTGACTACATGAATATGATAAGATACTTCAAACAAAGTGTGAACACTTATTCCTAAAATAACATTATCCAAATTCAACAGAAATACGCTGCGGAAAACTCAAAGTGAAGTAAATGTCTCAATACAATGTGGAAGCATTACGCCCCAAAGCTTATAATTTAAAATCCAAGACCTAAAAAGGTGTGATAAGATAAGTTGAAGGATTTCAACACCAAGCCAACCCCATGCATGCTTGAAAGCTACCTATAAGGCAAGTCTGCTCACCATTTCAATGTAAGGTCGAAATGGGTCGTCGCAGGGTCAAGATACATTGACCAACAATAATAAACGTACACATCAGCGAGAGCTGAGTACATACAAACGAGAAGGTAGAAAAGATAAACCTAAACTTTATACTAATGCAAACATGAAACTTAGAACACAACTCAAACTCGACTCTATCATAATATTTTAAATAAGATTGGCATTAAACGGGCACCGTCGTCTTACAGAGTCATACGAGCTACTAATTACTACTTGAAGGTGGTTAGAGGCTTAGAGCGTCCCCTGGACCATCCCCTCAACCAAATGTGCTACATCCGTATGATCATACCCTGACAAGCGTCCCTCGGGGCGTCCTTACCCTTTGGAAGTCTGGCTAACTTTAGCCATCTTGATGCTTTATGCTAAAATAACTAAGGACATCTACATCGTCATGTAGAGCCTGTGAAGAGGTACTTAACACGGTGGTTGCAACCTCCCCCTTATGTTCCTTGCTCACAGGGGATCCAACCTACGAGCTTTAATGTCAAACTTTCCTTCTCTTTACATGGTTTAATAGATTTATGAACATATGGACTCTCTAACAATAAGCGATGGAAACACAGATTATTTCTTTTAGCTTTTGCATGCTTGGTGATCAGATAAGCTACTTCTATTAACTTCTTTCAGGAAATTAAAGAGACAAAAACACTTGCTTGAATAACCATAAGAATAACTTGCTTGATATCTCAAAGGTACTTGAAACCTTGACTTGCTTATAATGTAAAGTTTTATTCTTAGCTAAGAAACATAACTTGTTGACCATATAGTACAACTACCAACTCAACTCGATCATAATCAAACTGATGACAAACATGACTTAACCTCACAAGCAAACAATTCCATCACCGAGGCATGACACTAAGTCTTTCATGCTTTCATTAAATAATACTACCAACTTAATATCGTGTACATACCTCTTGATGCATGCACGAAAATAGCCAAAGACCTAGAAGCCTCCTTCTAAGAACCCGTCTCCTAGCACAAATAAGAACCCGTCTCCTAGCACACATAAGTTCTTAACAAATTAATAACTTCCAATTCTCATAAAAAAAGGTAATAAAACCCAACTTACTTTAACTTAAGGAAATTCGTATATGAAGAGGAATCATAACAACAATGTTGAGGAGTTTCCGAAAACACTTAAAAACACGCCACAACACCATACAACGTTACGCCGGGACCTGCACGCCACACATTAGCCGTGTGTCTAATGCACCGGTCGTGTGTCAGGCGCACGACTTCCTCTTATAGGAATTTTTCGTTTTCTTTCGAATTGTTTGAAAACCTAGGGTTTTGTCCTAATGACGATTAGTGTCTAATTACAACACTTAAATCAACAAAAACAACCCAAAACTTGTAATAAAATAACAATCTAAAATAAGTTTGTGCTTTTATTACATAAACTAATCAAGGCATCCCAAGATTTCAAAGCATATACTAATAGACAATAAAATTAGGGCATGGATCTAATTAATTAGATTAAACTACACAAATTGCAATACTTTGAAATCATCATATTAGAAAATCCATAAACAAAGTACATGAAAATCAAGATAAATTTCATAATTAAAGAGCATAAATACCTACCTTTTAGGACTATAGAATAGTTTAGCATTAAAGTATAGTTTAATGGAATTAGAGATGAAAAGAGAGAAATTTTGAGAGAGAGGAGAGGAGTGGCGGCGCACGACCACAGAGAGAAAAGAGGGGGGGGGGAAATCTCCTCACTTCTTGGTTTTTAAATGTTAACCCTAATTCCAATTGGGTTTAGGCTTCATTAGCCCAAATAGTTAAATCCTAAAAAGAATAAGTAGATTAGTAAAAAGGCTTAGCCCAAAAAAGCTTATTTAATAAAAATTCAAATGTACTAAAAGGCCTATTCTTATAAAACTAAAATGAATGAATAGGCTTATTTTCATATACTAAAATAAATAAAAGACTTACTTTATAAAACAAAAATGGATTAAATTAATTAATGTTACTGTATATTTAAAATATAATAAATACTATAAAAAGGTATTCTGAAAAATATGGAGTATTACAAATTTGTCTAATTTTTTTTCAAAGTCTTTTTAACTTCTCCTTAGCTAATCTTAATCAATCTAACATTTTCTTCTTTCTTTTGAACTTTTCTTGATTTTTCTTAAAATAAGTAAAATTTAGTTGAGAAGAACATAATCTTAGTCTAATCATAGTTTGTTTTTACCTATTTCAATTAATTCCAACATTTCAATATTTCTACGATACACTTGTAGATATAATCATAGAATATATTTTGTTCAACTTATTTTTGACTTATTTTTGACTTATTTTTGAAAAGATTAGTTCAAATAAATTTTGGTTAGTTAAGATAAGTTTAAGAGTTTCAATAAGATTTAACACCTTATAATTTGAGTTTTCATAAGTGCTGATAGATCTTATAAGTTCAGATAAGTTAGTTAAAATAAGTTAAATAGAACAGACCCTTAATTTTCAGTTGATTAATAAAACTTGATTTTGGATATATTCATTGTAGCAAATTCTTAAACTTATGCTCATGTTTTAAACATTCCCCTTCGCACCTCCCCCCCAAAAAAATAAAATAAGATGGAGTACCTATAATTTTAATTATCTTTTCCATTATTATTAGGACATGGTTTGCTTATTTAGCACATACTAAATGTTTGATTTTTTGCCTCCTTCTATTAGTTTATTATTTTATAATTAGACAATCTTACAAAATGCTTTGCACAAATTACAAAAATTATGACACTATAACCAATTGAAACTCAATACATATATGCATAATATCCCGGTAAATAAATATATGTCAAAACTAGTTATTTGTTATAGTAGCTCAAAGACTGTAATAGCTCCAATTTTCTTTCGCATAAAAAATAAAACAACGATTATTCAATTAATAGAATGTTTTGTGTTGCATTGTGATTTCGATACTAGCGCTAACTAATTGTAAATTAACAATGATTATTTATATATATTCACTAGTATAGGTTTAGAGTCTAATAAAAATAAGAATTTAAAGGGGTTTAGTGAACCACTACAGGTTAGTGAACAATAATTTACTCCATTATGGTATTTTTCTTGGTGCTTACTCTATGCACCATTCTTTTAAATTTTGGATAAGAAGTAAAGTCTTTAGAAAATATTGTATACCGCTTATTATTGGTTAAATAATTCGTGTTTAATATGATTCAACGAAAACTATAAATAAATTTTTTGATGATACTTCGATGAATATTCTAATCTCAAATGAATGTACCTCAAAATATATAAATAAATTTGAATATCACTTAGTTTAATTCAAATTTAATCTTAAATTACATGCAATGGTACACAACATCGCTTGGACCCCTATTTAGCTATCTACATCAAAATAGAGACGTTTTATAAGTATAGAAAGCCCTGCCAAAGCATGTCAGTTATATCTCTAATTATATTGAATTAGCAAAACTACAAAATGCTAATACTTTGAAATTACATATTGAAACAAATCTAACAAGACTACATGACTCCATTTTTGAAGTATAAACACATATGGTAAGGTAAACTATTATGTGAAATTACATAAATAGATATATTAGTATGATAAAAATGCATAGATTGATTGATGGACGATATATTGAGGACTGCTATATCACCCTAAATACTCCTACTATCACCCAAAATACATGATCTATACCCCAATCCCATTCCCCTCCTTACCCTATTTCCTTACCTTCCCCATTCCCTTATCATATTCCCCATTCCTAGACCTGAGCCAAAGTCATCGATTGCCAACAAATCTCGTCAGAGGAAATGCTCACCAAAGGAGAAAGCGCAGCCGCCTAACACAAAGTTAGTCGATGAAGAAGTGTTGTCAAATAAGGATTTTTTTGTTTTTTAAAATGGGCCAAGAGTCTGTAGTTGACACCTATAGGCATATTTTTATTGTCTACGGGATGAGCGCGGATTTGACTACTTTATTGTAAAGGAGTTTAGTTTTGAAAATCGTTTTGAAAAAGAAGCTCCAACAAGTTTTTAAAGGAATACTCATAAACCTAATTGGATATCTAGGAACCATAGGGGCATCTTAGGGACTTATCCAATATAGATTTCCCCGTCATGAAGTCACAATTGGTCAATAAACCAAATATTGAGTTCAGGGGTGAGGGTACGAATATGATCACGAATCAAATTCACCCATTGTTGGCCTCTACTTAATACGATTCATGTCTAGTTTTATGCAAATAAATAACCAAGCAATATGTTCATGCGTTCTAAAAATTAATCTAGGTTAGTTTATTAAACAAGCAAAAGACTAATTTTTGATGATATGTTATTTATGCAATCAAATTCCAGATACCCTAAATCAATTGTCCAAATTATCTTACTAGGCATGAGAACATTTATTTAGGTCTTGATTAGCAAATAAAAGCATATGAGGTGATGAAAGCATTAAACACCTAGGCACACATGTGTTCATATATGTGCGACGACATGCATCGTGTGCTGCAATTCTAAGTTTTGCAGACTGTCTCGATGTCGCGCCTGACGCATCAGGCTGCGACCACATATCTGACTTGGTTCTATTTGTTATCCGAAATTAAAATATTATTTGTATCATGCATGAAATAATATCATTTGAATTCGAAAATCAATTATCTAAAGGATAAAATCTGATTTTTTTATAATATATTTTAATTTAGAAAATAAATAATTAAAAAATAATTAATTATCAAGAATAATTAATTGGGATTTTTTGAAATGGGCTATAATTAATTTATCATGAATGATTAATTGGGCATTTTAAAACTAGGCCTGAAATAAATAAATAGACTTTAGGTTCTTAAAATGGGTACTAAATTGGGGAGACGTAATTATTTGTCTATAGAATCCCCCATTTTGATTGAGGTTCGTAAAATTGTAAGTCAAAGCAGTCTGTGTCGGCACAGAGAACAATTCTAAATGCTCTGCAATATGGAATCGGTCCATATATCGTCTGTTTCCGCAAAATAAAGTTAGTCTGCAAGATGATAACTATAAGCAATTTGATTAGCCTGTAAACGAAGATATTAGCAAATTGGTGCAAATAACAGATAATGCACATGATGATGCAATTATACAAACTTATACTCTCTAAGGATGCATGAGACGCTATGCAAGGTTAGGGTTATTGTAGGCGTGTTTTTATTGCCTACGCGAGGTGAGCGCATATTTGACTACTTCATTGTAATGGTTTTGTTTTGAAATGAAGAAGTCGTCAACAAATCTTTAAAAAAAGACTGATAAACCTAATTGTATATTAGGAAATCTTATGGAAACCTTAGGGACTTATCCAATGTAGATTTCCCCAGCATGACTTCATAATTGATCAATGAATCAAAGATTGAGTTAAGGGTTGAGGGTATGAATATGATCAGGAATCAAATTTGCCTATTGTTGGCCTCTACTTAATACAATTCATGTGCGATTGTTATGCAATCAAATAACCATGCAATATAAAATTAATCTATGTCGGTGCATTAAATACGCAAAAGTCTAGTTTTCGGTGACATGTTATTATGCAATCAAATTACTGGGACCCTAATCCAATTTTCTAAATTATCTAAATCTAGCATTGAAACATTTACTTAGGTCTTTGATTAACAAAAATAAGCATGTGCAGGATGAAAATATTAAAGCATATAAGCATGCATATGAATAATAATAATATAGAAATATGTAAAGAAATATAAAAAGAAGAGATTAGAGAAGAATGTACAAGAGCGCATTAATTCCTTTAAAGATCTACATGAGAAATAGATGGTTAGCAAAACAAGAAATTAATTGGAATTGACCCTCAAGACCCTCAAGAAGTATAACAATCTGCAGGAGGAGGAATCTTGAAGCTTGAAATTGATTGAGTTAATGGAGTTTGAATGTAAATCAATGGAGTTTGAATGTGTTTTAATATAAGTTTGGGAGTGTTTGTAGTATGAGAGAGTATGTAAGTGTATGAAATTGTATGTCAAAGTCGTGTGAAAAGTATATGAAAAACATTTGTTAAAACAAGGCTATTTATATGAGAAACAAAACCGAAAATCGTGCGGAGATAAGAAACATAGCCTGCACTAGGTGCAAGGCTGGTTCGTGGGATGCATGGCCCATGCGCTTGGAGCATGAGTCTTGCACTTGGCGCAACATGCTTGCGTCAATGCAGGCTTGTTTTGCGTTCCTAGCTTTTGTAAAATGTCTCTGTGTTGCGTCAACACATTCTAGTGCGCTTTATGCAATGCACATCTAAGCGGTTTTATTTCGTTTAATGATTCCTTTTTGTCTTTGATGAAAATTTATCTTTTTAAGTCCGAAATCAGCTATCTTTATGAATAAAAATCTGATTTCGAAATATATTTGAATTTAGAAAATATTTATTAATTATCAAGAATAATTAATATTTATTGAAAATAAATTTAATTATCAGGAATAATTAATTGGGCTTTATGAAAGCGGGCTTGAAAAATACAATTAATTATCATGATTAATTGATTGGGCTCTTAAATGTGGGCTCGGAATTGTTGTAAACAAATATTCATAAAACGATTTTTGGGCTTAGGTTTAATTGCTCTTCCTTTGGACCGAACCAATTAGGACGACGGTATTTTTCATCAGTTATGCTCAGTGGAGAGCCATGATTTTGGGTATATAGTTATGTAAAGCTAGGAAAGATAGATTGACGGCACTTTATGCAAGGCTAGGGTAACGTAAAGCTAAGAGACTTGAATTTATAGAGATAGATTGATTTTCGAAAACTGTTTTGATAAAAATTGGGGCCACAAGTGAGATTCACACATTACAACTCTGCGGGAGTTTGATTTGGAGGAACCACGACAAATATAGAAAGCCCCACTATGGGAAAGCTTGACTTGAATTAGGCACTCTGAGCCTTGATTGGAAGGTACTTGACTTGAATTGAACATTTAGAGTTATTGACTTAAATGACACTTGATTTGCATTGAGGCAAAATAAGATATCACCAAAGATCATGGAAGCATCGGAGAGTCCTTCAGGGACAATGAAAGTTTGGATGGGAAAATAAAAGGTTTAATCTGTGACATGCATAGATATAGGTAGGAAAAAGTTTTGACTTGGCTAGGTTCAGACTCGAGTCTATGTCGGGATCTAGAGAGAGTATGATTCTGAATTCTAGAAAGTCAAATCATGAGGCCTTGATTTGTTTTTTTATATAAGCGGTTGGATCTCGAGATGAGGTTTTGAACGTATTTTTGCGGAATCAGACCAGTCGTAGTTCTTGACCTGGTTTTTTTGTGCCCTAACTTTTTCCTAGGCCACCCTTTTAGGTTTTCAACCTAGCGGGCTTGAACGTACCTTGGAGAAGGAGCTAAAATTGATATGGATGGTTGAAAAGGTTTGAGGTTTGGAGATTTAGATGAAGGTTTAATTAGATGGGACAAGGT
This sequence comes from Beta corolliflora, assembly GCA_947648045.1. Lineage (NCBI taxonomy): Eukaryota > Viridiplantae > Streptophyta > Magnoliopsida > Caryophyllales > Amaranthaceae > Beta > Beta corolliflora. Next base: position 959,313 of record CANSZD010003077.1, on the reverse strand, counting down.
GAGGATTATGGCTTTGGATTATATGGGCCAAAGTAAGGTTTATGGCTTCTTCTTTTTGAATGCCAAGGTAATGTTTATGGCTCTTTTTTGGTTTGAAGTTATTTTGATGGATTCAAGGATTTTGAAATGAGGGGTTTGAACTTGTGTGCAAGCCCCCTAGCTTGACTTTGACTTTTTGCCTTTGGCTCTTTTTTTTTCTTTTTGCATTTTTGCTTTGTGCTCTTTTTTTATTTGCTTATCTTTGAACTTTGATTTTTTCTTTCTTTTTATTTTGCATGGCATTGATTTTATTTAACTAAGTGTAACAGCCTGAATTTTTAAGCAGGTTCAATTATTTTGTTAGGTATATTAAGTCTTCATCAGGCTTTGGTCCTTTAAGTAGTTAGAATTCTCTCCAACATCATACTAGGATAAAAGTGGATAAGAACCATCATTCTTAATGGTTAAGAAAGCTAAAAGTGGATAAGCACCATCATTCTTAGTGGTTAAGAAAGGTCAAAGAGGATAAGGACTATCATTCTTAGTGGTTAAGAAAGCCTTGAGAACCAATAGATAAGTTAGAAAGCCCTTGAGAGCCTTATTCCTTAAGATTATGAAAATCGCATAGAGACCGTTTTATCGGGTAACAATGAACTTCCAGTTAAAGAGCCTCTTTGAGTTGAATCCGAGCTCATAACCTAATCAAACTTGATATATGTTATATTTGGGATGTCTTAAGGTTAAAATGGTCATTTGTTCCCAAAATATACGTGGCTTAATATAGTAGATTCCTTACATAGTAAAATATGGCCAGCTAAAATATCAGTTCATACCTATCCTCAAAGAATGCTTATTAGCAGCTACTTAAGTATCGATCTCCCAAAGCTCTTTTCATGCATAAAAGCCAACACCTCAAGCTAACACCTCCATCAAGAATCACCCAAAAACGCCAAGAAACCGACCTCATCCAGAAGAGGTTTCCCTCCCCCATGGGTACCGCCAGAACTGACTATAAAAGGGGTGTTTTGGTTTTTCGAACCTTTCTCCTAAATTTTCTTCATCAACACCTACTTCTCTTTACATAGAACTCTTCTAGACATAATTACCTAGCATTTCAAGCTTTTGGTAAAGTTTTCAAGCCTTGGGAAGTTGTAGAAAACTCCATAGGAACCTAAAACAGATTGCTATAAGTACAGCTTTGCATCTCTCTTGTACTTAGCTTAGTTATTTATGCTCTAAAACTTATGTAAACTAATCCTTAGCACTTTACATACTCAGGGGAAGTTGTAGGAAGGATAAACCACTTGGAATAAGGAGTTTGAGTTACATTAAGCAGCCTAAGTGAAGGTACACACTTAGTTTGGATTGTAACCTAGAGATTTTCCTACCTATAGTTAGATGATTGCTTCTTTCTATTTTGAAGCATGATTATGAAATGAAATCTCTTTTGATATGCATATTAATATGTGTGCTTTGAGTATATGACATGGATTTGGCATGCTATGGTTCACTTGAGATATTTTACTTATCCTAAGCCAGGCTTAAACACTAAATTGCCATGTTTATGCTTTTAAATGGAATTTGTTAAGTATATGGAATTGTATGGTAATGAAACATTAAATGTCTTGAATTGAATTATGGAAGCGAGGCGTGAACATACACCCGGGTTAGGGCGGGTATTTCCTAACTGTTACCCAACCAGGAGGGGGAAATCCTGGCGGAAGTAGGATATGTCCGGGTTAAGTCTAGCAAGCAGAACAGTAAAAGGTGGGGTGACGACCCTCAACAGTTTGCTACACTCGCGGTTATATCAAAAGATTAATGTTATGAAATCTCTGAGTAATTGATTCGAATATAACTACTTGCTATTATGACTATGTGTTATCAATCGGTTGTCAGAATACACCTAAACCTGTATTTTCTGTTACACAGAGTGTGTACTCAGCTTTGCTGATTGTTTTGTCATTTCTGTGGCCTATCACTTGGTGGGTAGCAGAGTCAAACTTAATTGCAGGATTGTGTTGGAAGCCAGAATCGAGTTGAGAGCAAAGTTATAATTCGAATTGTGTATTGTAGGTTAAAGTCCAAGATTTAAGTTTGTATATAGAGGAGTTTATTCAGAATTACTTATGACATAATTTGTTCTTTTGCCTTGAAATTGGGATTGAATGACTATGTAATTGAAGCCTTTTATAAAGGATATTATTTTGTGGGCCCATAACCCACAGGTCCAGGATCGTATATTTCAGGTTGTTTCCGCTGCGAGTATTATCTAATTTATAAGTGATTATTATTGGTTTGGGGTTAATTGAGATTTGTGATTGCTAATCGAGTTAAGCTAGCAGCTCAAGAAGGACGGGCTGTTACACTAAGCCTTGCACACAAGTTTTTGTGGTTCAGGGTATTGGAAGGATTGAAGGCTTTATTTGGCTAAGGATAAGGAAGATGATGGTTTAAGGTTTTATTAGTCGCATGAATATGGCTTATGGAGGATTTTTCATGATGATTGGAAGATTTTGCATGGTGATGGCTTTTTGAAATGATGGAGAGAAGATGGAAATGACTCCTAATCCAAATTATATCCATTTTGTTATTTTTTCTGTTATTTTTTTATTTCTTTTATTAATCAAGGTCATTTAATTTGCAAATTGATTAGAGTTTCATCATCAAATCCGAAGCATAAAAAATGAAAGGCCAATGAAAATAAAAAAGAAAATGCAATTATTTTTGTTGATAAGAATTATTAGAAGGCTGATAAATATAAAGTCCTAAATGACATAGACTCGACAGGGAAGGAAAATAAAGAGTTAAGGGAGGGACTCTCCGACTATAGGCGTGTTTTTATTGCCTACGCGGGATGAGCGCGTATTTTACTACCTCATCGTAAAGTTTTTTTTTACGGTTTTTTCACCAAGTACCCCCGAGTTTTCAGAAAATTCACGAGGTACCCACCAACTTTTCAAAATTCACAAGGTACCCCTAAGTTTCAAGATAATACACCCAAATGCCCTTAATGACTAATGGCGTTAATCGCCGTTAGTCTTAACCTTAATTAAACCCTAATTAGCCCTAATTAACATAACTAAATCCTAACTTCTAACCCTAACCCCTAAACCTAAACCCTAACCCTCCCCCACCCTCCCACCACCCCCTCTCCCACCCTCCCAAGATCCCCCACCCACTCCCCCACCCCCCCCTCCCCACCCCAGATCCCTCCTCCCCCACCACCCGCGGCCCCCCTCCTCTACTCCACTTGACACCCAGTCGATTCCCCACCCCTCCCCCCACCCCCGTCGATTTTTTCTCAAACCACCGATGACAATGGTGATGAAGACGGGGTGGGGGAGACTGGTGCGGAAGGGGGGGGGGGAGGTGAATTCGGGGGGGGGGGGGGGAATTCGATGAGGGGTGGGGGGAGGGGAATTCGGCGGGGGGTGGGGGAGGGGGTTCTGGGGTGGTGGGGGAGGGGGCCTGCAGGGGGTGGTGGGAGGGTGGGGGAGGGGTGGTTAGGGTTAGGTTTAGGGTTAGGGTAAGGGGGTAAGGGTAAGGGTTAGGGTTAGGGTTAGGGGTTAATTAGGGTTGAAATCTCCTAAATTAAGGTTAATGACTAACTTTGGTTAACTTAGTCGGTTAACGGAGTTAACTGCCGTTAGTCATTAAGGGCATTTGAGTGTATTATTAAGAAACTTAGGGGTACCTTGTGAATTTTGAAAAGTTGGGGGTACCTTGTGAATTTTTTGAAAACTCGGGGGTACTTAGTGAAAAAACCGGTTTTTTTAAATACGTTTTGAAATAAAGAAGTCAGCAACAAGTTTTTAAAGGAAGACTCATAAACCTAATTGGATTTTGGAAAATTGTAGGGACAACACTTAGAGACGTAACCAATGTAGATTTCCCCGTCATGACTCCATGAATGGTCAATGAACCAAAAATTGAGTTCGGGAGTGAGGGTACGAATATAATCAGGAATCAAATTCATTCATTGATGGCCTCTACTTAATTCGATTCTGTCGAGTGTTATGCAATTAAACAACCATATAATATGTTAATGCAATCTAAAAGTAATCTATGTTGGTTCATTAAACACGCAATAGACTAATTTTTGTGACATGTTATTCGTGCAATCAAATTACATGGAACCTAATTTAATTGTCCAAATTATCTGAATTTAGCATTATATTTAGGTCTAACGGACTAAAGTCGTATCACCTAATCAAAAATAAACCTAATGTCCACTAATTGGGTAGTAAGGGAAGTCAGGATCGAATCCAAAGGGAGATAGCTATATTATAATGTCTGAACTCTAATATTATACTAAATCAGATAAAAGGGAGTTGGTGTACTGAACTAAGCAAATAATCAAATCAAGAAATCAAATAAGGGAAATACTAGGAAAACAGTTCACCATGTATGCAATTCAGGATATCAAGAATGATTGAAGAAATTCATTAAAGTAATCTAACTAGGGCACATGTAATTTCTCTCGAACATTACCTCCCTCGAAGCTTACTAAGCCGCTCTCGCATGGTCATAGATCGCTAAGCTACTATTGAGAGCCTATACAAATCCTACCTCTCGATCTATAATTTGTCTTGCAATAATAATCAAACAGATTTAGCCGAACACGTAGATTAACAAAACTAACTCAATAATAAGAATCAGATGAAATTCACAAGCAAAACAATTATTTAATTAATCCCTCATGCATACATAGATCCCCAAATCCCTAGAAAGTAAACTACTCACACATAATTAGGGAAAACGTACATAATCATAATAATATAAGTAAACATCATAAACTAGTAATGAAGAATAGATAAAAGAAGACAAGAGTACCAATTGAAGAAAAAATCTTGAAACCAATTACTTCTATTAAGACTTCAATGTATTTGAGAATGAAATTAAGCAAGAAAACTAAAACTAGGGTTCTTGAGAGAATAAAAACTACAAAGAAAGCTAATAAACTGAATAATAGGGTGAAACATGTTTTTTCTCCACTTAAAAGAGAAGTATTTATATATAAAATCATAACGTGCGCAACGCGCGCTTAAAAACGCATAAAAATAGCACCCCTAGGCCGCCGGGGTGGATTCTGCCCGGTTGGGCGGTTGTCAGGTCATTTTCCATAGAAGTGAAACAACGCCCCGCCCGGCCGGGCCTGCAACAAAATTTTTCTTTTCTGCCAAATTTTCTCCAAACGATGAAATTTGGCTAAGTAAAGGCGCCCGGGCTGCCGGGGCGGATTCCGCCCAGCCGGGCGGTCATCAGCCTGCACAATTCTCTATCTTCAAAATGTCATAACTTCTTCGTTATTCGTCGGAATTTGGCAAGTGACCCCTCGTTGGAAAGCTCTTGAAGTGCAGAATCTAACCCAATTAAAATTACTACATTTGGATATGTAGAAGTTGAGTTATCATCAAAAGAGTGGACGTGAGTCATTTTTCTACTTCTTTCAGTATTCGTTTTGCTTCAACACTCTTCCAACTCAATGCGAGTGCTCTCAAAAGTACATCATCTCTTGTAATGGTATAAATGAGTAGGAAATGCACCCAAATATGCTAATTCCTATAATGATAAACCTGAAACTACAAACACACTACAAGGAGCACATTAGTACTAAAATGACACCGAAGAGCGCAATTAAGACCAATAATCAATTAGGGACGGGGGTAAAAACTCTATATAAAATAAGCACATCAAGGTCCTTGATTAATAGAAATAAGCATGTGCGGTGATAAAAACATTAAAACATACATACATGCATATGAACATGAATGATGTATAGAAAATATAAAAGAAAGAGAAGAGTAGAGATTAGAATACACAAATAAGCACGAGTTCCTTTAAGATCTACATTGTGACAATTAGATTGTTAGTAAAATAGGAATTAAATTAGAATTGACCCTCATGAATAGTACATTTGTCACCTGGGTCTTATGTAACGATCAGTAGGAGCAGTAATATTGAAGCTTGAATGGAGTTTGAATGTAAAACAATGGAGTTCTAATGTGGTGAAATGAGTTTTTGAGGGTGAGCTTGACGTAGGCCTGTTGCACTTGACGCATCAGTTATGCGCGGCGAACAACAGTGAGGTGCCACCCGCATCAGGATAAGCTGCATCCAACAGTGTCACGCATTGTGCATCCACTTATGTGCTTCCGAATTTTGCTGACTGCCTCGATTTCGCGCTTGCGCAACATCGATGCGCCACACAAATCGGGGAGCGCGGAGTGCATCCGAAGATCCAACCAAATCTTGTTCATATAAAGATTCCTTTTTATCTTCGATCAAATATTATCTTTTGAAGTTCGAAATCAGTTACCTTTGGTAATAAAAATCTGATCTTCGTAATATCCTTTAGAAAATAATTATCGAGAATAATTAATATTTATTGAAAATTCAATTAATTATCAGGAATAATTAATTGGGCTTTATGAAAGTGAGTTTGAAAATTCAATTAATTATCATGAATAATTAGTTGGGCTCTTTTAAGTAGGCTCGAATTCTTTTGAAGAAATAAATAGAACTTTAGTTTTGTAAAACTATTTTGGGCTTAGCATACAAATAGTTGTTCCTTTTGATCGGACTAGGGATGTTAGTGGGTAATAGACTCTACCCGAATCTGTGGATCCAAAATCCGTTTTAGCGGATCTGGATCCTCAAATTTTGGACCCGACGGATCCGGGTAGGATATGGATCCTAGTTTTTGAAAACGGGTAGAGCTGATCAACTCCAGCCCGGCCCGGTTTTTGGGCGGGCTTTGGACAAGCCAAAAAAGACTTTTTAGTCTAAATTTTGGGCCCGACCCGTTTTGGCCCGCAAAAGCCCGCTCGGCTCGGCCCGCAATACAGGGCTTTGGGCACAAATTTTTGGCCCGGATTTGGGCCCGGCCCGGCCCGCACAATGGGCAAATTTTTTATGTGCGGCCCGACCCATGATCACCTCTAAAAACGAGTATGGATCGGATCCTAAATTATTTCCCAGATCCGGATCCGTTACCTGCTTTTTTTAAAGTTATCTTTAAATTTATAATTAAAAGGGTAAAACTTAATGTTAACCTCTTAATGTTATTTATACTTGGATTTGTTATATTAATGTTGAATGCTTGTTTACTTCAACATCGACAAATGAAATGCTAAATGGCGTTGTTTTGTTCTTTAAAATATTTAATTTTTGTGAAATTAGGGTCGTTTGAAGAAAATAGGTTAGGATCCGTTTTGAATCCATTTTGGACCCGGATCCGTAGGTTCTGGATCCTCAATTTTATTACCCAGCGCATCCGGGTCGGATCTGGATCCATGCCTGAAAAACGGATCTGGATCTGGATCCTAGAGGATCCGGTCCAGATCCTACCCACCGACATCCCTAGACCGGACCAATTAGGATGGCGGTATGTTTCATCATTAGTACTCAATTGGGAGACTCGATCTTATGTCTACAGAAGCCCCCACTTTGACTGAGGTTCGTGAAACCGAAAGTCAATGATAATAAATTTAGGAGAGAAAAAATGGAGCAAGATTATATAAAGTACAAAAAAGAGTAAATTACTCATGCTTCAATCTTGCTAGAACCTGCGTTCTCCTGCCTTCTAACTTTTCATTTGTCTCAGACGGACTCTCATATTCAGTAGCATATCTGGACTTCGATTCTGTGCAGATGTAGTACATGAGAGCTATCAATCTGGCTCAGACTTTCTTTTCTTCTTACCTCAGAAGTGTTAGAGAACACCAAATCCAACCCTTAATATTTATATCAAAAATTGGTTCAGTTCAGAAATTCACTCTCAATTTTCTGTTCTTGGTATAATTATAGGATGCAGACAGATGTTTTGTTTTGTCATCTCGAAGAATTCATGTTTATCTAGAATCTAGATTACCAAAGAGAATAGAAAATCTAATTTCTATAGTGTTTTTTTCTTTAGTACTTTGGTTTGTGTGTGTATGATGCCGTAAAACAGTTAAAGGGTTTATCTAGTGAGCTCCATAAGTTTCTCTAAACTAGACATACCTTTTAAGTCAGTAGGATTTTTCTTAAACATCCTTTTTAGTTATCTTGCTGCGAAGCAATGATTATGTCATTCTAGAGGTGTTGCTGATGGCTTTATTGATATCATGCTAAATGTATTTGCTACTAGTGCATTGGCTAGATCCGACGGGAGTAGAAAATGGACCTTGTAAATTTTCTCAAAAGATAATCAATAAGTATGTCTTAAGGCATGTTCGATCACCTTATTTTGCTTTATTTCGGATCGGATCGGATCGAATCAGGAGATCGATCGGATCGGGGCCAGGATCGGATCGGATCGGATCGGATCGGAAAAAATAAGTTCAGATCAGATCAGATCAGAAAAAATAAGTTCAGATCAGATCAGATCAGATAAGTTGAATCGGATCGGATCGGATAAGTTCGGATCGGATCGGATAAGTTCGATTATGCTTATATTTAAAAACTTATTATTATTATCATCATGATTATTATGATTATTAGTATTACTAATGCTATTATTGTTATTGTAATAATTATTATTGTTGTTATTATTATTATTATTATTATTATTATTATTATTATTATTATTATTATTATTATTATTATTATTACTTTATACAATTACTATTACTATTTACTAGTACATTTGTCAAAAAGATTATTATTATTGTCCTTGTTGTAATTATTAAATATTAATATTGGTAATTATTATTAATGTCGTTCTTATTATTAGTCATTGATATCACTATTTGAAGCCTATTTGTGTTCGAAGAAGGATATTCTTTTGGCGTTTATAAGTGTTCTTTTTTATATTTATTCTAATTAATAATTTTAATATGTGATGTTCTTTTTGATGTTGTACATGTAACTGAACATGACAATAGTATATGATGTTTATTTTTTAAAAGAATTTTGGTAGAATAATATAAATTATATATTACTAGTTTATATAAAATATGAGTAGTATGGGATAACCTAATGGTGTTGTCAATCACGTTTAAAATTTTCCCTACAAAGGATTTCAACTTATCTTTAAAAAACAAAGTTTATATGAAACGAAAACAACGATATAAGAAGAATATTTAACCATTTTGTTCAAGATCATATGATTATATATATTTATAGGTTTATTTATGATAAAAAAGAACAATTTATTAATATAACAAATAACATGTTGTTAGTTAGATCCAAACATGTCATCAATATAAAAATAAAAACTATCTTTTATTTTTAAAATGTGTTCTTTAAATAGATCTTGTATCTTTCTTTCAGGTATATGTTCTTTTTTTAATATCATTATATGTTCTTTTCATTCTTACTACCTAAATTCTTATTATTAACGGACCTTGAACATGAGTGTTCTTTTATTTTTAATTTTTTTGAGCCCCTTTCGGGAATCCCGTGGTAAGATGAATTTTCTCTGCAGGGTCCTGCACACGCGGTCACTCACCAAAAGACCCCACAAGCCCCAACCCCCCTCCCCCACCCACAACAATATTAAAATATATGCTTCCACCAAGATTTGAACGGCAGTCTCCCATGTGATGGAGAGTAAGAAGCCATGCCATTGGACCCAAGAGCCCTTAGTCTTTTATTTTGTAATTGTGTGTTCATATATTAATGTGCTCTTTTTCAAAAAAAAAAAACTAATTATGCTATAATAATAATAATAATAATAATAATAATAATAATAATAATAATAATAATAATAATTATTATTATTATTATTATTATTATTATTATTATTATTATTATTATTATTGTTATTATCATTATTATTATTATAATATTATTATTAATTATTATTATTATTATTATTATTATTATTATTATTATTGAAAGTTGTGCATACTAATAAAATGATAATAATAGTAATACTAGTAATGAAATACAAAGTAATAATAACATTAGTAATAATATGTTTTTTAAAAGATAAGATCGATCGGATCGGATCGGATCGGATCGAGATCGAGATCGGATCGGATCGGTTCGGATCGAGTCGAGATCGGATCAGTTAGAAAAAATAAGTTCAGATCAGATCAGATCAGAAAAAATAAGTTCAGATCAGATCAGATCAGATCAGATCAGATCAGATAAGTTCAGATCAGAAAATTTCAGGTGAACTAAACATAGCCTAAATCAAGCAAATTAGTATATGCCTAGTACTCTACAAATTGTAAGTATTATAATATTACTTAACTGAACTCATGATGATTACTCAAGGCACTTCTAAAATTTGGCTAAGGGCACAAAAAGGATATTGCTAAACTTGATCTCATTTAGATTCTCGTAACACTTATCTGTAGTTCGTTTAAACAAAGTTATTAACTTTTGGTATTTGAACTTCCTTTTTGTATAGTGCCCGCGTAACCTCTAGGCTCTAAGGATTTTGGATATTATGTTTGCCGCTATATGATCAAAATAATAAATCCAAACACATGTTCATACCCGGCGATGTATTGCTTATATTATATGATGCATTCTTTTAGATTTCATTCTCGATATGGTCTTTCAATTTGAATGGCTTATATCATTGTATAAACTCTATATAGAGGATATGTTCTCAATATCGTATTAATCTCCAAGGAATAATGCCTTTGTTACCATTTGGACTACATAAATGAACTTCCAAGGCTAGAATAGAAACAGGAGTCCTTGCTGATGCATCTCATACATTTTTTTAATTAATAATTTCTCTAGTGTTGGTAGGCTTCTGACTTAATTACTTTATATGTATAGTAACTTCTATTTTACATTTTTTTGTAGTATTTTAATGGAGTTCCTCTCACATATTCTCAAGAAATGATTGACGAGCTCAGGGATAGGTGAATCTCATATGCTACTGGATATCACCAAGCGCATGACGATGATGATGTTGAATTATAACTATAAATAAATTGTAGCTCCATATTATTATCTTGGGAAATTCCCACTGGTAACCCTGTACTATGGAACATTTGCAATGGTAAACCGTTTTTTTTTCAATTTCAAAAATAACCCTATACTTAGTAATATTATACAAAAGTGACCTTAATGATGGTAAAACCGTTAATTCAACCGTGAGTTTTATTGGTAAAAACTGTGGTGGTTGGGTGGGATGTTAGTGGGCTGGGTGGTGGTTGGCGGTTGGGGTTAACCTGGGTTAGGTAAACCAATAAAACTAACGGTTGAATTAACGGTGTTACCATCATTAAGGTCACTTTCGTATAATATTACTAAGTATAGGGTTATTTTTGAAACTGAAAAAAAAACGGTTCACCAGTGCAAATGTTCCATAGTACAGGGTTACCAGTGGGAATTTCCCTATTATATATTTTTGAATACTTAATTTAACATTAGAACAACATAGTTGCTAAATGCAACCTCACTTTACTAAGCACAACCCTATAAAATACACAAAATACCCCTCATATCTCATAACTCCTTTTTTCCTCTACCCATTTCTCGAGAATTTTTTCCTTCAATAATGCTAAAATGGGTATTAATTCCTGAAATGTGCCGAAGTTTAAATTAATTCCCTGGGTACCGTCCACGTAGGACGGCACGCGAGAATTTTGTTTTTTTAACAAAACCGCTACTCCAAGTAGCGGTTAATACCAATAATGTAAAGTTGACCGCTACTTCAAATAGCGGTTATATGATGTCCTTAAGACAAGTTATAAAAGGCATGCATATAAACCGCTACTTCAAGTAGCGGTTCATACCAATAATGTAAAGTTGACCGCTACTTCAAATAGCGGTTATATGATGTCCCTGAGACAAGTTATAAAAGGGATGCATATAAACCGCTACTTGAAGTAGCGGTTTACTATGAAACCAAAAAAAAAAAAAAAAAAATTTTTTTTTTTTTTTTTTTTGTTTCACGATAAAACCGCTACTTCAAGTAGCGGTTTTGCCTAGTAAACCGCTACTTCAAGTAGCGGTTTTACCCCATATCTTGTTTTCAAATAACTTGAAGTTAACCGCTACTGCGAGTAGCGGTTTGCTTTGAAAAAAACAAATTTACGGCGTGCCGTCCTACGTGGACGGTATTCATGGAATTAATTTGAACTTGGGCACATTTCAGGAATTAATACTCATTTTAGCATTATTGAAGGAAAAAATTCCATTTCTCGATCTATCGTCCAATATTGGGGCTGATATCTCCATAATTTTACCCAATTTCGGCAAATTGCGTGATTTCTCTTCCTCCTTTCTCCATTTTCTTGCTTTCTCCCTATTCCTCTTCCTCCTTTCTCCATTTTCGCGCCGATGGAAATTGTGGGTTTTGGAAGGTAACGCCCGATTAATTGAAGGAAATTGTGAGTTAGATTTTGGAAGGAAATTGCGAAATTCATTGAAGGTTCGTTCTTCTTTTTTTTTTCAAATGATCTGCGTTTTTCCGAAATTGTTAGTATTCGTTCTTCTATTTTTTTTTTTTTTTTTTATTTTTCGCATTTCGTAAGTTTTCTGTTTTTTTGATGGGTCCATATTGCGAAATTGATTATACCAAAACTTCGTTGTTGCAATTTTCTCGCATTTTCTTTCAAACTTTATGTATTCTTTCAAATTTGGGTTCGACCCAATTATCCTTAAGTTGCGAAATTGGTTTGTTTGGTCCCAAATTCGTGCATTTTTCTTCGAAATTGGTTTGTTATATAATTGGTTTGTCGAATTTCATATAAACTGAATGCAATAGCTTTTACTACTTCATATATTGAACAAAAGGATTGGTACTGTTTCATATAACTGGGATGAAGTGGTTGATGTTGTTTCATATAACTGGGATGAAGTGATAGCTACTTGTTTCATATAATTGGGATGAAGTTGTTGCTACTTGTTTCATATAACTGGGATGAACCAGGAGTATTTATTTTAGTTGAATAAGTCTAAGAATACATAATAGTACTAACTCTTCCCTCATAATTGACTAGGTAAGAAATGGCAACTAATTCCTTATGAGTTCCATCGCTGTGATTTAAATCTCATTAATTATGGGTCTGTAAGGAACTTTATTTCATTTTAGGTATGCAAGGAATTTTATTTCATTTTGTTGAGACAATGTTCAATTTGACCATGGAGCCAAAAGAGGTTGCGAATGAAGCCAGCACATAAACCTTTGCCAATCTCATTGACGGACAGTAGTATATAGATTAGACTTGTTCATCAAGAGTTTTAAAACTTGTAAGTAATATAAATTACATCATACTCTTGAACTTTGAATGGCACATGCTATACTGATTCATATTTGTACACTTGCAAATCAAGATAAGAGAAAGTGGTTTGTAAGAAGTATGGGCAAATCGAAACACTTCGTTTTACAGCTCAAAGTTTCTGTGTGTACTATGTAGCTCGAGATTTTATTCAAGTTGTGCGTTCATCCTTTCATGTGCTAAAATCTCCCATATAATTTCTTGTTTCTACTATGTCCGGAGAATGCGTGCATGTTCAAGTGTTCATTAAGTGCAACCAACTTATGAGGTTCTTCTATTTGTCGGGAATCTCGAGCAAGATGTGGAGACTGTAATTAAGATACTGCAGCCCGGGCCGGTTGGAATTGTGGAGCACAAATTTACGGATAAAGAAATACGTGAGGCAAATGCCTGTGGTTAGAAGTGCAGTACAGAATTGGCGAAGGAGAGCCGAGTTGTAACAAGTGGCATTTTGAAAGATTTTGTAGATTCATGATGGAATTTATACATTTTTTTCGTGAATAGTTGGATGTCAAATGCAGTACTTTTGTCTTGTGCAACATTATAGAGCAACAGATTAGGCTTTTCTATGTTGAAGTCTTGATATTGCCTTCTATTTAGAACTATATCCTAATTATGGCGATCTTAGCCTCATTTGCTATTTTATGCTTCCACTTAAATTAGAGCTCAAAATTTTAGGAGTTATAATAAGGATCATTTCAATAAGGATAACTGATAAGTAATTGCTTTGGGGAATGTCAAAGTAATATGACTCTAGCAAAGAATAGTCATTTAATGAGTATGATGTAACCCTAATCATAGGTTCAAATTTATCATCATCAATTCTACCTTGTTTTATTTATATATCAATTATACATCATCAATTTCATAAACTTGATAAATATAATCAATTATACATCATCAATAAATTTAATTTAACATCATCAATCACAAACACAAAAAATATAGTTTTTTTTATCATCACTTCGGAAGAATCACAAGACATCGAGTTAAGAACTTCGTGTAATACGCACAAAACAATTTAGCCTATTTCGCGCAAGGTAATTGAAAACGATTACCCTGTTTCATACAATTTGCACGAAATAGCTTTACCTATTTCCTAAAATCTCCATGAAACGGTTTAACCTGTTTCGTTCAATTTGCACGAAATAGAGTAATTTGTTTCCTGAGGATTGCACCTAATAAGGCTAAATATTTCATGAGAATTGCACGAAATTGCATTGTTACGGAAGAAAAGAAATCGAAATACTTACATTAGATTGAAGTTCGTTTGGGTCAAAATCATCGTCTATTGAGTATCAAATTCAAATATGTCAATTAGGTCTTTTTGTAATTTTTGTTTCTCCAACTGTGAGAAGGAGGAGGAGAGAATATTTTTTAGAGAGAAGATTTTTTTAAGAGAATATGATAATGAGGGTTTTTAGGGTTGCGTTTAGTAACCCCCTAGATCAGTTCTTGAGATTTTTTTTGTATTTGTATAGAAAAATTTGTGGATGAATCAACAGATTTTTATTGACTTAATCTATTTTGTTTATGGTACATTGTATGGATATCTAATTTGTTTGCATATTATTGGGTTTGATTGACATAATGCACGAAGAGTAGTCAGGAAGCAGGATGTAATAAAGGAAGAATGAGGGCTGCCATTTTATTTTATTTTTTCAAAAAGGAATGAATAGAGAAACGGTTATCTTAGATAACCGTTTTCTATAGTAGGGAATAGAAACCAGTTAGGAAAGGTAGGCGTTTCATATTCCTCTTTTTTCCTTCACATTACCACATCCATTTTACTATAAAAGAGAACGCTCCTAGAAGAGAAGCTCTCTATGCTTGGTCTTACAAAGCGCCTCTATAACACGTTCTATATTCTTTATAGAGCGCTTAACTGGAGATCGGTCTTGAGGCCATCTGTAAGACCTATTTCGAGAGTTCTCTTTGCCCTTTTTTTTAGTAGTGAACTCATGTAAAAATGCACATAATGATCGAACATGCAATCTTAAACTCTCTAAGGATGCATGACGCTATGCAAGGTCAAGATTATGCAAAGCTAAGGTAGATAGTTAGATGGAACGTTATGCGAGGTCAGGATTTTGCAGACTAGGAGGTCTGGATTAGATAGATTTAGATAGATTGATTTCGAAGACTGTTTGATAAAGATCGAGGTCCGCAAGTGAGATCCGCAGATTATAACTCTTCCAGAGTTTGATTTGGAGGAACAACCACATATATAGAAAGCCCCCACTTTGGAAAATCTTGTCTTGAATCAAGCACTCTAAGCCTAGATTGGAAATTACTTGTCTTGGATTGAACATTCGGAGGAGTATTCGAAGTTTTTCACTAGGGAGGTAATGCAAGCTAAGTGAATAGAATTTTGATAAGAAGTTCTTAGTTTGTCTTTAAGGCACCAAAAATCACTCTTTTGAAACTATATTTATAACTCCTAACAAGCAATTACTAAGAATGTAGTAAAGGCAAGTCAATGGTCGATCCACAGGGAAATTTGGATTAATCAAAGTCTAACAAGCTTAAATTACCTAATTGAAGGGTATTTGGGGGTTTAAGGATGGTTTTGTAACACAAATTACTAAGATCAAACAAACTAGCAAATAAATATGAGATGAAAATATCAATGAGAAAACACTAGAGTTAAGGCTACTAGTATGAATCAAAACGGAACAATGATCATTAATGCAATTGTGATTCAAAGACGACAATTATGCAAGGTTTAGTTTTCCTCTGAAATACTCGAGTCCTCTCTCGAATGGTCCTCAAGAATAATCGCTTAATAAATCAACTAAATCTTCTCTCGAATGGTCTTTAGTCAATTGATTAAGAGATCCAATAAGTACGGAAAACCCCTAATAAAAGGATCTCCTTAATTTCTACCCAATATCTTGGCCTAGAAATTAAGTTGATTCATGGGGATGATAAAAGAGTTCAAAATTAGATTAAGAATATTTGTAATCAAAATACCAAAGCATAAATGTGATCAATACCTATCCTAAGGTCTCAAAACACCAAGATCAATGCATAATCATCATTAGATCACCACAATTACATTAACATTCAATGAAAACCTTAATTCATACTTTCACCCTAACCCTAGATAGGAGACTACTCACTAATCATGGAATCTAAGCATTAAAATCTGAAATTTATAACTAGTCTAAGGGTAAACATGATTAATGGATGATTAATATAATAAAAAAAAGCAATTATGAAACTGTAATACTCTAAGATCTATAACTATGGAGTAATAGAGAATAACAATGAAATTGATAAATAAAAACATAAATCTTGCAATTAGATTGATAAAAAATACTTTGAATGTGTAGAAATCAACAACTTTAATCTCAAAATCCGAAATCTAAGACAAAACTAATGTGTTTTTCTCTCTAACATGGAACTCTAATAAGCTCTCCAAAAACTAGAATAAAGCATAGTCTCGAAATAAAACATCCTATTGTTTTTATTAGGCCGAGGCCTTACAAATTTTGGACGGAAATAAATGGTGCGGGCGCACCAAAGTGAGTAGTGCGGGCGCACCAACTAAATTGATCTCAAAGTAAAACCATCCGTCGAAAGGTGCGGGGGCACCTTCGTGAGTGGTGCAGGAGCACCAGTTGGTGCGGGTGCACCTCATAGGTGTGTGCAGATGCACCAACCTAACTGACATCAAACTCTTAATTCTATCGGAAACGGTGCGGACGCACCTCAGCTACTGCCCAAAACTCCTCTTTTCTTCTTTTCTTATGCGGGCAAGGTGGTCATATGGTGCGGGCGCACCATATCTTCAATGAGGTCTTCAAAAACTCTCGCCTTGTGTCGTTTCTTCCAACTTGCAACCTCAGAAATGGACACACCTACAATCAAAACACGGCAAAGCACGGTGAAAGTAAATGTATTAGAAAACTGGTCAAGAATGTCACTATGATCAAGAATGATCAAGTGAATAAAATAGAAGAGGAAATGGAGAAGAAAGAGGGAAGAAAGGGAGAAAGAGGATCAAAATAAACTTAAAAGAGTCCAAAGTTCGTTAGAAACGCACTTATCACTAAGTTAGGTATCGCCAGAGACCATGGAAGTATCAGAGAGTCCTTCAGGGACAAGGAGAGTTTGGATTAAAAAATAAAAGGTTGAATTTATGACTCAAATAAATGTAGGTAGGAAAAAGGCTTTGACCTGGCTAGGTTTAGACTCGAGTCTATGTCGGGATCTAGAAAGAGTATACTTCTTAATTCTAGAAAGTCAAATCATGTGATTTGTATTAATTTATTTGATTGAAGCGGTCGTACCTTGAGATGAGGATTCTTACATATCCTTGTGGAATCGAGACCATTGAGAATTCTTGATCCGGGCTTTTTTTGTTCATTAACTTTTGCCTAAGTTTGCCCTTTCGTGTTTTCAACCCTAGCGGGATTAGACATACCTTGAATAAGGAATTAGGATGTATTTGAGGGTTGAAAGGTTTAAGATTTGAGGTTTAGGGGTTTGGATGAAGGATCTATTGGATGTGGGCCAAGGTAAGGGTTATTGCTTCTTTTTTTTGAATGCCAAGGTAGGAGGGTTCTAAGGTTTTGATGGATCGAAGTGATTTGAAATGAGGGGTAGAACTTGTGTGCAAGCCCTCTAGCTTGACTTTTTGCCTTTGACTTTTTCTTTTTGCTTTTGGATTTGCTTTTTGCTTTTTTTCGCACTTTGATATTTTTTACTTCTTATTTTGCCTGGCATTTTTTTTTATGTATAGAGGCTTGCACATAAGTTTTTATGGTTTTAGTTATTTGAAGGTTTGAAGGCTATTTTGTAGAGCTTTGAGTTTAAGGGTTTATTTGCTAAGGGTCGTAGATGAAGGGAGAGAGAAATAACTCATAATCCAAATTATGTCAATATTCTATTTTTTATTAGTTTTTATTTTTTTATTAACCAAGATCATTACAGTGATTTAAATTTCATCATTGAATTAGAAGTATAAAAATGATGGTGAAAGGCTAATGAAAATAAAAAATAAAATATGATCATATGTATGAAAATGAAAAGGCTATAATAAACGAAGTTCTAGTACATAGACTCGATAGAAAGGACATAAATGGCATAGGATAAGAACTCTCTGGCACAACCTAGAAAACTGGAAATAAATAACTAAGCCTATTGAATTGGGAATACACTGCGTAAGGGGTTGTTGGTGATGTTGACTCTCGTTGTAGGAAGTTTTAGAATTCTATTGTCATAGACCATGTTTTGCAGTGCATTGATGGTATACGTAGTAGGAGTTTAGGTTGTACCTTTTGGATTTTTTTTAGGTACATGGTTTGGAGTAGACCTTATAGAAGTGATCCTGCCTCTATTGTGAAGGCGGTCAAATGCAATTTCATGACTCTAAATGGGGTGGTGATAATTCTTTTGATGATCTTTGGCGTAGGTTCACCTTTTTGTTTCTCCATTAGGTATTCCTAAGTTGTAATCTCTCGACCCGTCTTGAACAAAATCGAATAGACCTCACTTGTAGGTTTTGAAAATGAGTTTCGAGATGAGAAATTATTATGAGATGGACGGTTTGGAAATGATATGGTTTACATAATAGGGTGGGCTTGAATGTATGGAGATATGGTTGACTATATGCAAATGTAAATATGGATTGGACTTGACTATGCAAACAGGACTTAATGACCGGGATTTTGTGATGATAGGGGGACTAGACTTTGAACTTACATTTGGGTAAGTAGGCTAGACACTAGATTTTGAACTTACACTTCGAGTAAGCATGTAACACCCCAGAATTTCAAAGCGGAAAAGAAAGAAATAATAATAGTATTAATAGGACGATGGCAGAAACATCGTCTTGTGGGAATGTCACTACTACAAGAAATGCGTTAAAATAACTAAGTGATAAACCAACATAAGTACATAGTATAAATAAATTAAATTATTTAGAGTAATATCCAAAAGATAAAACTAACTCTTCAACTGACTAAAAGTCTAGGCCTAAAACATCTAACATTTTAATGCTCACAACTCAAACCGAGCCCAAAACCAAAGAAGATTCCCATCAACATAACCTGCAAAATATATAACAATAATCCACAATCAGTGGGGAGTACTAGCAGTTCTCCCAGAACAAAAGAAATCAAAGCATGATTCAGACATAGATTAATAAGAAAGGAAATAACAAAGTCCAGTCAACTACAATATGCATCCACTTCCATATAACTCACAAATAACGCAAATGAATAATAAATAGCAAGTGAGTTGGATAAAAATAAGTAAATCATCTCAAGAGTACTTTTATAAAAATAAAAAGTATAGGTAAAACAAGTTATAGAGTCAGAAACCGAACGCCAGTGAATCGCAATTCACTTCCTAAGGTTTGTCAGATCGCAATCTCCTGGTCAGTCTATGGGCTTACTGTAACACCCCCGTCAACCCGAACCCTTTTTCATTTAATAATACTAGAGATGGGGGAAAATCCACGAGGGTTCGACTCAACGGGCGTGCTACCGCCGCACTTATCTCCTTGGAAATAAATGCAAGGCTAGATTAAAGCATACTAAAATTAAAAAAAAAATTAATCCTTACAACCCAGTAAAATGTTCATTAAATATTACTAATTACTAAAGTATTTCAGAGTTCCAGTGGAAGATAAATCATAAGCTAAGTGGATGGCAACTCTAAGTGATCTCCCTTTTGTTCCCCCGTCGATCACCCACCTGCACAAATGCATTGAAAAGAAACAAGAGAGACAAGCTCCCAAAAATCAGAAAAATTGAGTAATTCCAACTCCATCCCGTAAAATACTTAAGTTGAAAATACTTTGTAAAATAGTAGGTTAATAGGGTTATAAAGCATAGCACACATACACACATGTATATATATACAATGGATAATCACATAATTAATTTCAATTAATCCAATTATTTAAGGAGAGGAAAGAGAACGCCAGTAAGCCGGGGTCAATCCCCTGTAACCACTTACTTCAACATTGTAGGCCGAGGTCAATCCCCTGTAACCACCTACGGATAACATAATGGCCATGATAACAGAGTCCCTAGTGTGCACACCCATTCTACTTGGATCACAGCAAGATAGAAGGAAGACAGTAACAGAATAATCAGCATAGTAACCAGAAAACCTGTAGGGGCCGCTGAACCTCTCATACAAGGCAACCTGTTCATCATTTCCCTCCGATATTTCACTTTACGTGATTAACATCTTTTAAATTTCAAGTCATCACATAAATCACGTACACATTTATGTCATCTTGTTCAATCCAGTGTGAACATATTCAATCCATCATAATCTCAATCCATTCATAGTGGTTTCAATAACTCATTTCATAAACACAACCGTCACTTGAGTTCATTTATCACTTCAGATTCATAATCATTTCACTATCACAAGTTCTTACCAATTTCAACTTTCATAAAGTCTCAATATTAATAACAATAATAATATTCATGATAATCATAATGATATATAGTAATAATAATAACAATAATAATCATAATAATCATAATAATCATAATAATAATAATAATAATAATAATAATAATAATAATAATAATAATAACCATAACATTACTAAATGACATTAAGCGGTTTTAATAACGTTATAATAAACATATTTGTCATATCGTATATCGTCCATAGTCATGATTCATAACCGAAATCGATAGTCGTCGTCCATTTTGTCATTCGTATTCATAATCCGCATTAAGTCGATAATCCATAATTATAGTCCATACTTATATATATTTTATAAGCACATAATAATCACATAATCAATTCTTTTACACTAACGGGATCTATTTTTAGATGGACATCGGAGATTACCTCGTGTCGCGTGCCCAAAAGTTACGTTCACGAATGGATTAACACTCTTGATATTCCTCGTCTACGCAATCGGAATCTACATTAGACGTTAACGAGATCTAAGTTAGTTCCTAAATAACCCCTTTTCATATATAAAACAATTTAAATAATTCAAACAACTTAAAGAAATTCTTAATTAATTTAAGAGAGTTTATAAATCAAAGTTTATAGTTTTCAAATCAATTATGGAATTATTTTAAGTACTTAAAATTACTTCAACTTAACTTTCAATAACTTGAATAATTATTTTAAACCTGAAAAACTACCTCTATTATACTCCTTGTTACATTTTAGAAAATTAAGAAACATTTATCAAGTTTATCAAAGATTAAGTTAACTAAAAATACAATTAAGTAGACTAGTTTAGGAAATTATGGGTTTTGGTTTTAAACTAAAAGTAAGCAAATAAAACTTCTGTAAACACAAGTAAAATAAAAGGAAAAAAGGAAAAAGGAAAAAGAGATTTTAAAAACAAAAGAACTCAGTTTCTCAAACTGAGAAACAAATGAGGAGGAACGAAAGAAGACAGGGGAAGCGACAGAGGAGACGAAGCAGGGGAGGCACGAAGGTGGAGTTCGAAGCGGGGGTTGTGGTGCCGTTGTCGGTGGTGCGCCGCGAAGCTCGGGCGCCGCGAAAAAGGGATGGGTTCGAGGTGGCTGGCGCGGGTGGCTGGGCGTGGGTCGAAAAGGACGCCGCAGAGGTGCGAATTGAGGGGGGGTTGTGGCTGGCGATTTGTCGCGGTTAGGTGGCGACTTGGTGGTTCGAGGGTGGTGTGGGGGGTCAAAGGTGGTGCGGTGGTGAAGACAAGCAGAGGAGTTAGTGTTTGGTGGATTGAAAATTTCATTTTTTAAACTTTCAAAACCAAAATCAGAAATTAAGGAAGAAGAGAGATGAATTGAAGCAAACCTTTTGAGATTGTTTGCTTGAGTAATTTGGGTGAGAGAAATTCGGTATTTATAGAGGAGGTTGTCAAAAATTTTGAGCTTTGGTCAAGCTCCATTAATGGTGGATGTGAGGTGTGAGGGCTATGGTGATTAGGCTTTTGAAATTGTTGCCCCTAATATCTGAAAATTGTGGATTGAGTTTCAATTTGCACTGACAAAGGCCGGATTTTGTGTTGAAAAATTGGCTCCTTTGAGCTGGAATTCAGACGTGAGAGAAGGGAGGGAAGGAGAAGATGGTTTTCTGATTTCTTTTCTTCTTCTTTTTTTTTATTTGTTTTCTTTTTTCCTTTATTTTTGCTAAGTAGTTTGGCTTATGGATTTTGGACAATGTATTGGACATTGGGCTTGGTATTACCTTGTTTGGGCTTCAACATGGTTTAGTTTAGGGTACTTGATTAAACAAAGTGCAACTTCAATAAAAATGGTTCCTAATTAAATTATTTAGAAATAATGA
The DNA here is from genome assembly GCA_947648045.1 of Beta corolliflora. Taxonomy (NCBI): domain Eukaryota; kingdom Viridiplantae; phylum Streptophyta; class Magnoliopsida; order Caryophyllales; family Amaranthaceae; genus Beta; species Beta corolliflora. Next base: position 936,892 of record CANSZD010003077.1, on the reverse strand, counting down.
ATATAAATAATTAGTTTAAAATACATTTCAATAAAATTATTTAAATAAACTCGTTAAATAATTCAAAACTAAATGAAATCTTTTTTTTTTATAAACATAATTATCAAATAAAACTGAATTATCAGAAAATAAAATTTAAGTGAAAATAATATTAAACCTTAATAAATAATAAAATAAATTTCGAAATTTCAAGGTATTACATCTACTCCTCCTTAAAAACAAAGTTCGTCCTCGAACTTTAAATTTAGATGTTTAATATTTACGAAACAGTAGCTTTGCGCTTTGTTAGTATTACATTCGGTCCCCCTTAAGGAGTTTCGTCCCCGAAACTCGATAATCGTACCTTAGAACGAGTTCGGGATAACGCTTTTCATGTCGTCTTACGTTTCCCAAGTTGCTTCCTCGGTTTGATGATTAGACCATAAAACTTTGACTAACTTTACGGACTTGTTACGGGTATTTCTCGTTTTGGAATCAAGGATTCTAATAGGACGTTCTTCAAAGGTGAGGGTCTCATCTAGTTCAATGGTTTCAGGTTGGATAACATGGGAGGGATCGGGGACATATTTACGAAGTTGAGACACATGAAAGACATTATGAACATTGGCTAACTCTGTGGGCAAGGCTAATCTATAGGCCACTTCCCCAATTCTTTCGAGTATCTCATAAGGTCCGATATAACATGGACTCAACTTTCCTTTTCTACCGAACCTCATTACTCCCTTGGTTGGCGAAACTTTCAAGAACACTTTTTCTCCAATCCGCAAACTCTAAATCCCGTCTCCTTTGATCGGCATACGATTTTTGTCGATCCTGAGCTGCTTTCATACGCTCTTGAATCAACTTCACCTTGTTGGTAGTCTCTTCAATCATTTCTGGTCCCAAATTCAACGACTCGTTCACATCGCTCCAACATATAGGACTCCTACATTTCCGTCCATACAACGCCTCATAAGGTGCCATTCCTATGCTCGAGTGATAACTGTTGTTGTACGAGAACTCAATGTACATCAAATGATCATCCCAATATCCTCCGAAATCCATCACACATGCTCTCAACATATCCTCCAAGGTTTGAATGGTTCTCTCCGTTTGACCATCTGTTGCTAGGTGGAAGGCTGTGCTGAATTTCAATAGTGTACCCACGACTGTCTGAAGCTGTTTCCAGAACTTAGATAAGAATCTCGAGTCCCTATCCGAAACGATGTCCTTCGGAACACCATGTAGCCTAACCACCTCATTAAAGTAAGCATCCGCCAACTGTTTCAACGACCAAGTATCCTTCATTGCCACGAATCTTGCCGTCTTAGTCAAACGGTCCACTATTACCCATATTGCATTCTTTCCCGACCTCGTATTCGGTAACCCCATGATGAAATCCATAGAGATAGATTCCCATTTCCATCCTGGCACTTCCAAAGGTTGTAATTTCCCTCCAGGCTTCATATGTTGTATTTTCACCTTCTGGCATGTTAAACATTTTGCGACAAAGTCGGCTACTTCTTGCTTCATCCTAGGCCACCAAAAATGCTTTTTCAAATCCTTATAAAGCTTATCTCCTCCTGGATGTATGGAATACGGTGAACTATGGGCTTCCCTTAGAATTCTCGTCTTGAGTTCCTCATCCCGTGGCACACACAATCTCCGTTTATACTTTGCAACGCCATTGCGTCGATCTCGAACTCCGGTGCTTGACCACATTCCTTCATCTCTCTTAACTTGCTTAACCACTTATCTCGCGGCTTGTTTCACCCGAATCTCCTCAAATATGTCCGGTCCAACAGTAAGAGCATTCAACTGAGCTTTCAAATAACCGGGCTCAACTAGTTCCAAACTCAATCTCTTGATCTCTTCACACAATTCATCGGCTAGGATCGACACATTTAGCGAATGAGCACTCTTCCTACTCAACGCGTCAGCTACTTTGTTCGCTTTTCCCTCTTGATACACTATCTTCAAATCATAGTCGTTTATAAGCTCGAGCCAACGTCTCTGTCTCATATTCAACTCCTTTTGCGTATACAGATACTTCAAACTCTTGTGATCTGTATAGACCTTGCATTGCACTCCATACAAATAATATCTCCAGATCTTGAGTGCAAACACGATTGCTCCTAATTCCAAGTCATAAGTAGGGTGATTTTGCTCATGCGGTTTGAGTTGTCTTGACGCATAGGCCACTACTTTACCATGTTGCATCAAGACACACCCAAAACCTTTCTTTGAAGCATCACTGTAAACTTCAAATCCTTCTACTCCAGAGGGCAATGTCAATACCGGGGCTGTTGTGAGTCTCTTCTTCAGCTCTTGAAATGCTTCCTCACACTTATCATCCCAATGAAATTTTGCTGTTTTCTTCATCAGGTTATTGAGATGTTGGATCGTTCTCGAAAAATCCTTCACAAATCTCCGGTAATATCCAGCTAAACCCAAGAAACTCCTTATTTCGGTGACGTTCTTAGGTTGAGGCCAATCGGTCACTGCTTGAATCTTCGATGGATCTAAGGAAACGCCTTCTTTTGATATCACATGACCCAAAAATGAGACTTTTTCCAACCAAAATTCACACTTCGAGAACATCGCGTACAATTGCTTTTCTCGAAGAATCTCCAGAACTTTCCTCAACTGATTCTCATGTTCTTCTCTATCCTTCGAGTATACCAATATATCGTCGATGAACACAATCACGAACTTGTCCATGTATGGCTGAAAAGTCCAGTTCATGAGGTCCATGAAAAGCTGCGGGCGCATTAGTGAGTCCAAAAGGCATGACGGTGAACTCATAATGGCCATATCTCGTACGAAAGGATGTCTTAGGGATGTCTTCTTCAGCGATTCGTACTTGGTGATAACCTGCTCGTAAATCGATCCTGGAAAACACTGTTGCACCTTGAAGTTGATCGAACAAATCCTCGATCCTCGGGAGCGGATATTTATTCTTTACCGTGGCATTATTCAACTCCCTATAATTGATACACAACCTCAAAGATCCATCTTTTTTTCCGAACAAACAATACTGGGGCTCCCCAAGGCGAAACACTAGGTCGAATGTACCCTTTATCCAACAACTCTTCTATTTGCACCTTCAACTCTTGTATTTCTGCAGGTGCCATTCGATACGGAGCCTTAGAGATAGGTCCAGTTCCAGGGACTAAATCGATCTTAAAGCTCACTTCTCTCTCTGGTGGCATTCCTGGAAGTTCTTCGGGAAATACATCCGGAAACTCCTTTACTACCGGAATTTGAGTCAACTCCTCGTTTTCCACGCTTACATCCCTTACTTGGCACAGGTAGACTGGGTAGCCTTTTCTAAGATAGGTTTGAAGGTTCAGGGCTGAGATTATCTTGACATCAGGCTGGAAGGTTATGCCCTTATAAGATATCCTATTTCCCTTTGGTCCTCTAAGAGCTATTTTCTGGTTATGACACTCGATTTTGGCTTTATACTTAGCTAACTAATCTATTCCCAAGATAACATCAAAGTATTTTAGGTCAAAAAGGATAAGATCGGCCGGTAATTCAGTACCAGCTATGACTACAGGGATACTTTAGAAAAGATATTTACAAGAAACAGTTTCACCGGTGGGCATGGCTATATTGGCTCGACAAGATTGGGTAGACTTGAGGGGATACTTATTAACAAAAGTCCTAGAAATAAAAGAATGAGACGCTCCGGAATCAAAGAGTACATAAGCAGGGTTTGAGTTTACGAGAAAAGTACCCGTCACAACGTTGGCATCGGTGTCAGCTTCAGTTCGGCTCATGACATTGATTCTTCCATTGGTGTAGCCTCCATTGCCATTCTTTCCAAAGTTTCCATTTCCACCTCCAAAAGAGCGGTTGTTCTGGTTCCCGTTCTGTGCAGCATTTCCTCCACTGGGGCGGTTGTTATTGAAGTTTTGAATTCTGTTTCCACCTCCATTGTTACCATTGTTCCCATTTGGTCCATTTTGAGCTTGCTTCTTATGACAGTTGAACGATTTGTGACCTACTTCTCCACACTCGAAACACTTGATCCTTTCACCCTGACAAGTGAACCCTGGATGGCTCTTGGCACACTTCTTGCAAACAAAGTTCTTTTGGTTCCTATTTCCTTGCTGGGCCTGTTGTCCAGAATTCTGATTGTTGCGGTTGTTGTAGCGTCCACCATTGTTATGATTGTTTCCACCATTGTTGGGCCTTTTGTCGTACCCTTGGTTGTTCTTTGTTCTTAGGTAGGTTCCTTCCTTTTGTGTCCTGCTTAGCACATCTCTCTCTCACGCCTGTAAGATTCTCTCCAGGTTTGAGGCCTTAGCATACGCTTCCGCGAAAGTAGTAGAGGTGCTACCTCCCATTCGAGTCTGAAGATCAAACTTAAGTCCGTCTTCAAACTTCTGGGCCTTAGTTCCTTCATCTGGCACTACAGTCGGGCAGAATCGGGCATACTCATTGAATTTCTAAGCGTACTCTTGCACACTCATGTTATAACTCTGGTTAAACCTACTAAACTCATTGTACTTCTGCCTACGAATGTGCGGGGAAGAATCGAGCCTTAATTGCTACCTTGAATGCTTCCCAGTTAAAGTTCTCTTGAGCTTTAACAGTAGGTCGTACACTTTCCCACCAAGTATCAGCATCTCCATGCAGATAAAAGGTTGCTTGGTCTACTTTCTGGGCCTTAGGCGTACCCGTGGCTGTGAAAATCTTTTCAAAATCTCTTATCCAGTTTTCGAGAAGTAGTGGGTTTTCTCTCCCAACAAAGGTTGGTGGTTTCAAGGTGGAAATCTTTTTCGCCATTGCAGCTTGCGGATCGTCTCCATGGTGGTTGTTGTTGATCTGGTTTTGAAGGACTAAACCAAAGCTCTGAGCTAGTTGCTCGAGAGTCCTAAGTCGTGCTGCAATTTGTTCGGGAGTTTCGGCCATTTGGTTTCCTTGTCGCCTTGCTCTAGATCGCGTATAAACGTATTGCATAAGCTACCTGCGTTATTCACATTGTATTTCTACGATTCACATTGATTCTTATATAAAAGCTAATTCACATAATCATGGTTCACACCATTTATACATTTCATACTCAATTCACATATCAAAAGTTCATCATTCATTTCAAACTCAATTCACAAGTCAAAAGGTCATCATTCATTACCCCAAAAGTGCCATAACAATTCGTTCATAGTAGCATAAGAGTTTTTCAAATAGTCAAATAAGCATTAGTCGCACCATCCTTGACTAAGTTAACAAGTTAATTGGTCATTTACGACCTTAATTAGAAATCTAAGGGTCAGGGCTAGATATTTGGGTTTCCAGTCAGCGTACTCGGATGGATCCTCGTCTTCACCTTCATCTCCGTCTCCATCTCCATTGAGATTTACAACGAGTGAGGCAGGGTTGCTTCCTACTTCTTCATTGTCACTATAGTTGGGTTCCTCGTTATCAGTGGTTAAATAGTCATTAAGCCACTTGGCCCTAGCATCGAGCATTCTTTTCTCGAGGTAACTCAACGTGAGATACCACTTCCTTTTCAACGTGTATCGTTCATAGTTTGGCCTTCCATTTTTCAGAACATCGGAGTATTCGTTCTTGATTCCAGCATAAGGACCATTGTTAGGGAGAGTGTGAATCAAAACATCGGCCTGTTTAGGTGGCGTGAGGTAATCAGAATGCCCGTGGCCTTCATTGAGGTGGTAACACTTCATTGTTAAACATAACCTGTAAATATAAGCTGAAACAGACTCTCCTACCCTCATCCTTAGAAGGTAAGGTCCTTGACGAGGGGTTCTGGTGCATTTCCTGGCGGTCAAACGTGTCTTCGCCATCTAATCAAATATCATAAACAATTAATAAGTACCTTTAGCGAGTACTTTCATACAAGTACACATAACCCATTCGTACCCATACTAAACCCTTAGTTCACATTTTAATCATAATTCGTTTTTCCTAAATAATTTTTTTATTTTGACCTCCTAAACCAATTTTAAGTTAACCCTAATTTGATTCATTTTCCTAATTAATAATTTTAATCTCTCCCTAGTTAATCTAAACTCCGCTCTGATACCACTTTGTAACACCCCCGTCAACCCGAACCCTTTTTCATTTAATAATACTAGAGATGGGGGAAAATCCACGAGGGTTCGACTCAACGGGCGTGCTACCGCCGCACTTATCTCCTTGGAAATAAATGCAAGGCTAGATTAAAGCATACTAAAATTAAAAAAAAAATTAATCCTTACAACCCAGTAAAATGTTCATTAAATATTACTAATTACTAAAGTATTTCAGAGTTCCAGTGGAAGATAAATCATAAGCTAAGTGGATGGCAACTCTAAGTGATCTCCCTTTTGTTCCCCCGTCGATCACCCACCTGCACAAATGCATTGAAAAGAAACAAGAGAGACAAGCTCCCAAAAATCAGAAAAACTGAGTAATTCCAACTCCATCCCGTAAAATACTTAAGTTGAAAATACTTTGTAAAATAGTAGGTTAATAGGGTTATAAAGCATAGCACACATACACACATGTATATATATACAATGGATAATCACATAATTAATTTCAATTAATCCAATTATTTAAGGAGAGGAAAGAGAACGCCCGATGGCAGGGGTCAATCCCCGTAACCACTTACTTGAACATTGTAGGCCGAGGTCAATCCCCCGTAACCACCTACGGATAACATAATGGCCATGATAACGAGTCCCTAGTGTGCACACCCATTCTACTTGGATCACAAGAAGATAGAAGGAAGACAAGAAGAATAATCGGCATAGTAACCCGAGAAAACCCGTAGGGGCCGTCTGAACCTCTCATACAAGGCAACCTGTTCATCATTTCCCTCCGATATTTCACTTTACGTGATTAACATCTTTTAAATTTCAAGTCATCACATAAATCACGTACACATTTATGTCATCTTGTTCAATCCAGTGTGAACATATTCAATCCATCATAATCTCAATCCATTCATAGTGGTTTCAATAACTCATTTCATAAACACAACCGTCACTTGAGTTCATTTATCACTTCAGATTCATAATCATTTCACTATCACAAGTTCTTACCAATTTCAACTTTCATAAAGTCTCAATATTAATAACAATAATAATATTCATGATAATCATAATGATATATAGTAATAATAATAACAATAATAATCATAATAATAATAATATAATAATATAATAATAATAATCATAACATTAGTAAATGACATTAAGCGGTTTTAATAACGTTATAATAAACATATTTGTCATATCGTATATCGTCCATAGTCATGATTCATAACCGAAATCGATAGTCGTCGTCCATTTTGTCATTCGTATTCATAATCCGCATTAAGTCGATAATCCATAATTATAGTCCATACTTATATATATTTTATAAGCACATAATAATCACAGAATCAATTCTTTTACACTAACGGGATCTATGTTTAGATGGACATCGGAGATTACCTCGTGTCGCGTGCCCAAAAGTTACGTTCACGAATGGATTAACACTCTTGATATTCCTCGTCTACGCAATCGGAATCTACATTAGACGTTAACGAGATCTAAGTTAGTTCCTAAATAACCCCTTTTTATATATAAAACAATTTAAATAATTCAAACAACTTAAAGAAATTCTTAATTAATTTAAGAGAGTTTATAACTCAAAGTTTATAGTTTTCAAATCAATTATCAAATTATTTTAAGTACTTAAAATTACTTCAACTTAACTTTCAATAACTTAAACAATTATTTTAAACCTGAAAAACTAACTCTATTATACTCCTTGTTACATTTTAGAAAATTAAGAAACATTTATCAAGTTTATCAAAGATTAAGTTAACGAAAAATACAATTAAGTAGACTAGTTTAGGAAATTATGGGTTTTGGTTTTAAACTAAAAGTAAGCAAATAAAACTTCTTTAAACACAAGTAAACTAAAAGGAAAAAAGGAAAAAGGAAAAAGAGATTTTAAAAACAAAAGAACTCAGTTTCTCAAACTGAGAAACAAATGAGGAGGAACGAAAGAAGACAGGGGAAGCGACAGAGGAGACGAAGCAGGGGAGGCACGAAGGTGGAGTTTGAAGCAGGGGTTGTGGTGCCGGTTGTTGGTGGTGCGCCGGCGAAGCTCAGGCGCCGCGAAAAAGGGATGGGTTCGAGGTGGGGGCGCGGGTGGTCAGGCGTGGGTCGAAAAGGACGCAGCGAGAGGTGCGAATTGAGGGGGGGTTGTGGCTGGCGATTTGTCGCGGTTGGGTGGCGACTTGGTGGTTCGAGGGTGGTGTGGGGGGTCAAAGGTGGTGCGGTGGTGAAGACAAGCAGAGGAGTTAGTGTTTGGTGGATTGAAAATTTCATTTTTTTTAAACTTTCAAAACCAAAATCAGAAATTAAGGAAGAGGAGAGATGAATTGAAGCAAACCTTTTGAGATTGTTTGCTTGAGTAATTTGGGTGAGAGAAATTCGGTATTTTTATAAAGGAGGTTGTCAGAAATTTTGAGCTTTGGTCAAGCTCCAGTAATGGTGGATGTGAGGTGTGAGGGCTATGGTGTTTAGGCTTTTGAAATTGTTGCCCCTAATATCTGAAAATTGTGGATTGAGTTTCAATTTGCACTGACAAAGGTCGAATTTTGTGTTGAAAAATTGGCTCCTTTGAGCTGGAATTCAGACGTGAGAGAAGGGAGGGAAGGAGAAGATGGTTTTCTGATTTCTTTTCTTCTTCTTTTTTTTATTTGTTTTCTTTTTTCCTTTATTTTTGCTAAGTAGTTTGGCTTATGGATTTTGGACAATGTATTGGACATTGGGCTTGGTATTACCTTATTTGGGCTTCAACATGGTTTAGTTTAGGGTACTTGATTAAACAAAGTGCAACTTCAATAAAAATGGTTCCAAATTAAATTATTTAGAAATAATGAAAATAAATAATTAGTTTAAAATACATTTCAATAAAATTATTTAAATAAACTCGTTAAATAATTTAAAACTAAATGAAATCTTTTTTTTTATAAACATAATTATCAAATAAAACTGAATTATCTAGAAAATAAAATTTAAGTGAAAATAATATTAAACCTTAAAAAATAATAAAATAAATTTCTAAATTTCGGGGTATTACACTTACGTTCCCCACTGCCTGTGTCTAAGAATGGACAAACTCCCGATGCAGGGTAGAACACGCAGAACTCCCTGACCTCTCGGACGACAACAATTAACCCAGGTGTACCCCTAGTTCGCAAACCAGGTGGTTGGCATGTTCTTCACCGGGGACTACATCTATCCCACCGGATATTCTTATCTCAAAATAAAATCATAAATATCATCAAAGTATCATTCATCTCAAAAAAACATTCGTCAAAAGGGATGTCACCCGGCCTTATACCCATAATTCATCAAAAGATATTTCATTAAAATCCTCAAAGTAGTAACTTACACACTTACAACAAATATTTCAACAACAAATACTTTGCGCATCACCAAGCATCAACAATGATAATAAACTAGTTTTTACAGCACCAACAATTCAATCAAAAATACATCACCAATTAACTCCAAGGCTTATTCAATAAAAGAGTAGTAACAATTAATCATTTTTCTCATAAATCAAACATAAACATAATGATACCAAATAATACTTACTGCAACCTACTGAACATCAGAAACCAAGAACATAATAGATTACAACTTATTTTTGACTAACAAGCCCTCAAATAATTTAAAAGAGTATCCTCAATTTCACAACAAAAACCCAATAATAATTATTAAACTAATAAGTTCGAGCCGTAAAATCACGTAAAAATTATCATACGACCCTAATGGCTCTACTGGCATGGTAAAATTTTTATTTATAATTGTCGGACTCTAAAAGTATTTTTAAACGTTAATTTACAGATTACTCAATAAAGCCAATATAATAATTAAAAATAAAAATAAGCGCCCAAAAATTACCAAACATACATAATCTACAAAGAAATGAAATTTTCGGCTTCCAGAAATAATTTTCATAATTTATATACTGACAGATGCGATAATGCAAAAACAGATATATCAATTAAATAAACAGGTAAACAGTAGGCAAAAAATTATTCTAAGGCATGGAATACATACTACACATATAACATGATCCACGAAAAATAATTTCAGTAATTTTAACATTCGTTTAATAATTATTATGCAAATAAGCCAAAAACACACAAAATACCAATTAAATCAAATAAATACTAAAAATCAGACGAAAATTATTTTTCTTTATACAATATTCACACAGCATGCATCAATTATATTCATGTCAAATTCGTCAATAATTTCATTCAAAAAGTATTTTAAATAATTCCTAGCGTAATAATGTAATACCGAATAATACCCTAATCACTATTGTTCTAAGATAACTACTAGTTACCTGGATCGTCGGGAGGAGAGTTGAGTCTAAAGAGATAGTTAAGAGTTACACATACAATCCAATTCCTCTTCTAACCCCAAAGCACAACGAACGAGAATTGTAGCAACAAGTCACTAGGCATTTTCTTCTTGAACGTTGAAAACTCTTGTTTCCCACTGCTCTGTTCCGATCATCATTATCGGTGATCAAAAGCTCGGTTTCTAAATCTCTCCAGTAAAAGTTAAGAACAAGATGTTTTAAACGTTCTGTCCAAATTTGAAGACGATCCAACGGTTAGATCTCCGGCTACGGTTATTTTCGTGAAGGTGCAACAGGAAAAACCGGGTTGAACCTTTCTATTCTATTCCTCTTCCTTTTCTCTCTTTCTTTTCTTGAAAACGGTGAGGATTAAATGAGAATGATGCTGAACTTCTTTTAATAAAAATCAGAAATTTATGGCAAGGAAAAATGAAGGGTTTAGGAGAAATGATTAGGAGGGTTATGGGGGTTACAAACTACCAAGAGTCATCAATTAAAAGAAATGAAATAAAAGAAGATAAACTTCTTCCTTCTCCCTCCCCATAGCCGGCTGTCCAAGCCCAAGTACACCAAGATGATTTCGGCCCAAGTCATCAAAGGTCCACGCATCAAAAGTCCGTCACGCGATAAATCAATAAATTCCTAAATCGCGCCTAAACTTTGAAAATACTTAATAATGAAAATAATTCTAATCAATTATATTATAAATATAAATATAATGCACACATTAGCACGCCACATGCGATGCAACATTTCATCACCCAAGTCGGTCCATCAACGTTACAAAAACGTTACCCGACAACACCGCATCCTAAGCGCCAAAATAAATAACGAAACTAATATAACCTTTAAAATAATTAACTAACAGCTTAAAATAAATATATATAAATATACACAACATATAAAAAAATATATACACATTTTCACAACACGTCCAAAATAATCTAAATAATAAATTATTTATTTTTTTGAAAAAAATATCATTTAAAAATAAACTAACACCAAAAATAAAGGGTGAAAATTACGGGGTGTTACAATCACTCCCCCTTAAAAGAGTTTCGTCCTCGAAACTTCAAAACAACCAAGAGACAAAAGAAAATACTCTAAATAAAGAACATTAAGAAAACAAAAATCGATGGATTTTAGTTAACTAAACAACTTTGCAGGTTTAAAATTTGATAACTCAAATAATATATATTTTATTTTGGAAGACCAAAAGAGTTGTATAGTAAAGAAGCACGATAACAACAATCATTTTATAAAATGTGAAAGAACCAAAGACAAGTATTAGAAAGTTTAAGGTAAAAACTTTTGCACTATAAACTATAGGTAATTTTGTAAAAGAAGCAGGAATAAATATTTATGTAACATTATAAAAGAATAAATCCGATCATACATAAATATTTTTAGAAAAGAAACGAAGAAGAAAAAGTTCTTAAATAGATAGCCAAACCAATTTAAATAGAGCTAACCACACGGGCTTATACTCCACTTAAAGAGATAAGAACACTTTAATAAAGAGTAGCTAGCTGCTTTATTAAAGTAGCACTTACGAACACAAGTCATGACGTATGTTATAAGAGCGTACGTCCTCCTAAACATATTTAAAGTTCACAAAAGAAATTGAAAACTTTAAAATAAATTTCACAACGACGAAACACTAATAATAAATAGGCGATAAAGTAATAAATTATTAACAACAAATATAAAATTTGCCAAGTCGACACAAATGTGCATGGAACCACCCATTGCAACCTAGTATCAACAAAAACACTATTCGAAAGCCACTTATCAAATCGACATTAAAGTTTACTGGAATCACCCAATATAAACTTAATATCAACTCAAAAAGGAAATTAAATCAAAACAGATAAAATGTGTCAACTTATCAAATTGACATACAAGTCAAAGGAATCACCCATTATGACTTAATATCAACTCAAATAAGTTTAAAACTTAGACTTATCAAATTGACATACAAGTCAGAGGAATCACCCATTATGATTTAATATCAACTCAAACAAGTTTAAAATTTAGACTGAGTATATAAATTTTGTTTTCGAAGAATATAAAACAGATCAGTCAAAATCAGAGAATTAAATAAGAAGTAATGAAAACAACCAAAAAATTTCTATGAAATGAGAAAGCACTAAATATTTAAACAAGAAACAACAAATAGTAAACGAGATCCTTTCACGCATTTGAGTTTGAAAAATAATGCTAATAATAAAAACTAAGTAAAGTAAAAGTTGTTGAATGCTAACCTTTAAAACAAAATAGTTTGCGTCTACATTTCAATCTAACACCAAGACAACTCATTAAAGTACTTTTATTTTCAAAGACTACAAAACTTATTACCATAATTAAAGGCTAAACAAGGATTAGCATGAAAAATAAAAATATTAAAAGGAAAATATTTATAAATATAGATAGTCAAAGACGGTAAGAGAAATTTGAAGAATATCTTGAAAGACAATTTCATAACCCCTTTCTTTTTCCAAACCATTATAAGACAATTGAAATTAAACGTTTTTTCAAAAGAGTATGTCAAAATATTAACAATAAAAAAATTTGAAAGTTAGAAAATAACTCTAATATAGGTATGAAATTTATTAAGTTCAAATATCTAAAATATAATTTGTAATAAAAATTCAAACTAGAAAGTTTTGTAAATAATAAAACAGATACGTAGTACTCACATAAAAACAACACTTAATTGAAAAAGAACATAAAGTATATACTGTCTCACATAATAACATATACTATCAAGCAACTAGCAAATAAAATAAATGCAATGCAACACACAAGACTATATTAAAATAAAATTAAAGTTTATTTTTAAAATTGCAAAACACAAAACAAATTAAACACACAACTAAACCAAGAAGGCTATAAATTACTTCACTTTCGCTGCGCACTCTGATAAAAGTGAAAATAAATTACATGTAAGAGGCCCTGCAAATAAGATTAGCAAACTTGGTAGACTAATTCCACCAATAATACAAGTAACTATACATATAACATATGCTCCATAAGCATGAGAGCACACCACATTCCCATAAGGCTTCCCTTTACTTACTCTACCCATCACACTCTCATTATAGTGAAACTATAAAACTTAATTCTAAACAAATTTTATCTCCTATGGCTAACTAATAATTCTAAAGAAGCATTAGCAACTCTGTTTCAGAGTTTAGGAGCGCTTTGCTCTGATACCAACTGTAACACCCCAGAATTTCAAAGCGGAAAAGAAAGAAATAATAATAGTATTAACAGGACGATGGCGGAAACATCGTCTTCTGAGAATGTCACTACTACAAGAAATGCGTTTAAATAACTAAGTGATAAACCAACATAAGTACATAGTATAAATAAATTAAATTATTTAGAGTAATATCCAAAAGATAAAACTAACTCTTCAACTGACTAAAAGTCTAGGCCTAAAACATCTAACATTTTAACGCTCACAACTCAACCCGAGCCCAAAACCAAAGAAGATTCCCATCAACATAACCTGCAAAATATATAACAACAATCCACAATCAGTGGGGAGTAACTAGTAGTTCTCCCAGAATAAAAGAAATCAAAGCATGATTCAGACATAGATTAATAAGAAAGGAAATAACAAAGTCCAATCAACTACAATATGCATCCACTTCCATATAACTCACAAATAACGCAAATGAATAATAAATAGCAAGTGAGTTGGATAAAAATAAGGAAATCATCTCAAGAGTACTTTTATAAAAATAAAAAGTATAGGTAAAACAAGTTATTGAGTCAGAAACCGAACGCCAGTGAATCGCAATTCAATTCCTAAGGTTTGTCAGATCGCAATCTCCAGGTCAGTCTATGGGCTTACGTTCCCCACTGCATGTGTCTAACAATGGCCAAACTCCCGATGCAGGGGTAGAACACGCGTAACTCCCCGACCTCTCGGACGACAACAATTAACCTGAGTGTACCCCTAGTTCGCAAACCAGGTGGTTGGCATGTTCTTCACCGGGGACTACATCTATCCCACCGGATATTCTTATCTCAAAATAAAATCATAAATATCATCAAAGTATCATTCATCTCAAAAAAACATTCGTCAAAAGGGATGCCACCCGGCCTTATACCCATAATTCATCAAAAGATATTTCTTCAAAATCCTCAAAGTAGTAACTTACACACTTACAACAAATATTTCAACAACAAATACTTTGCCCATCACTAAGCATCCACAATGATAATAAACTAGTTTTTACAGCACCAACAATTCAATCAAAAATACATCACCAATTAACTCCAAGGCTTATTCAATAAAAGAGTAGTAACAATTAATCATTTTTCTCATAAATCAAACATAAACATAATGATACCAAATAATACTTACTGCAACCTACTAAACATCAGAAACCAAGAACATAATAGATTACAAATTATTTTTGACTAACAAGCCCTCAAATAATTTAAAAGAGTATCCTCAATTTCACAACAAAAACCCAATAATAATTATTAAACTAATGAGTTTGAGCCGTAAAATCACGTAAAAATTATCATACGACCCTAATGGCTCTACTGGCATGGTAAAATTTTTAAACGGTAATTTACAGATTACTCAATAAAGCCAATATAATAATTAAAAATAAAAATAAACGCCCAAAAATTACCAAAAATTTATATAACATGCATAAACTCAGGGAAATACATAATCTACAAAGAAATGAAATTTTAGGCTTCCAGAAATAATTTTCATGATTTATATACTGACAGAAACGATAATGCAAAAACAGATATATCAATTAAATAAACAGGTAAACAGTAGGTAAAAAATTATTCTAAGGCATGGAATACATACTACACATATAACATGATCCACGAAAAATAATTTCAGTAATTTTAACATTCGTTTAATAATTATTATGCAAATAAGCCAAAAACGCACAAAATACCAATTAAATCAAATAAATACTAAAAATCAGACGAAAATTATTTTTATTTATACATTATTCACACAGCATGCATCAAGTATATTCACGTCAAATTTCGTCAATAATTTCATTCAAAAAGTATTTTAAATAATTCCTAGCGTAATAATCTAATACCGAATAATACCCTAATCACTATTGTTCTAAGATAACTACTATCGTCGGCAGGAGAGTTGAGTCTAAAGAGATAGTTAAGAGTTACGCATACAATCCAATTCCTCTTCTAACCCCAAAGCACAACGAATGAGAATTGTAGCAACAAGTCACTAGGCATTTTCTTCTTGAACGTTGAAAACTCTTGTTTCGCACTGCTCTGTTCCGATCATGATTCCCGGTGATCAAAAGCTCGGTTTCTAAATCGCTCATGTCAAAGTTAAGAATAAGATGTTGTAAACGTTCTGTCCATATTTTAAGACGATCCAACGGTTAGATCTTCGGCTACGGATATTTTCGTTAAGGTGCGACAGGAAAAACCGGGTTGAACCTTTCTATTCTTTTCCTCTTCCTTTTCTCTCTTTCTTTTCTTGAAAACGGTGAGGGTTAAATGAGAATGATGCTGAACTTCTTTTAATAAAAATCAGAAATTTATGGCAAGGAAAAATGAAGGGTTTAGGAGAAATTATTAGGAGGGTTATGGGGGTTACAAACTACCAAGAGTCATCAATTAAAAGAAATGAAATAAAAGAAGATAAACTTCTTCCTTATCCCTCCCCATAGCCGGCTGTCCAAGCCCAAGTACACCAAGATGATTTCGGCCCAAGTCATCAAAGGTCCACACATCAAAAGTCTGTCACGCGATAAATCAATAAATTTCTAAATCGCGCCTAAACTTTGAAAATACTTAATAATGAAAATAATTCTAATCAATTATATTATAAATATAAATATAATGCACACATTAGCACGCCACATGCGATGCAATATTTCATCACCCAAGTCGGTCCATCAACGTTACAAAAACGCTACCCGATAACACCGCATCCTAAGCGCCTAAATAAATAACGAAACTAATATAACCTTTAAAATAATTAACTAACAGCTTAAAATAAATATATATAAATATACACAACATATAAAAAAATATATACACATTTTCACAACACGTCCAAAATAATCTAAATAATAAATTATTTATTTTTTTGAAAAAAAATATCATTAAAATAAACTAACACCAAAAATAAAGGGTGAAAATTACGGGGTGTTACAAAGCATGCTAGACAGTAAGGAAGACTGGATAATAATGGAGACTAAACTTTGAACTTAATTTAAAGCAAGCAGGCTAGGTAACTAGACTTTGAACTTACATTTAGAGTAAGCAGACTAGCTAGTCTTTGGAACTTACATTAGAGTAAGCAGGTTATACTCAAAAATTGCATTTGTGGACTTACGGAATGCTAGCTTCGCCAGACTCAAGGATTCCCATTATGGTCTTAAGGAGGAGTAGCTTCGCTAAACTCGAGGATTTGGATTGTTATGGACTTAAGGGATGAGTTGGACTTGACTAGGGATTACATGGAGATGCAAACCAGACCTAAGATATGAATTGGGCCTAAAGCTTTATAATGGATTGGGAGACACACTTGACTTTGGAATGGACGAGATTAGACTTATATGGGGCCTATATAGGCTTGACACAAACTAGGGTTCACATAAAGATGCAAACGGGCCTAGAGTTTGACCTAAGATAGACTCTAATGCAAGTGGGCTTAATATATGAATGCAAGGATTCAAATATAAATGGGCCTAACATGAATGCATGGACTCTAATGCACATGGGCCTAAAATGATCAAAAGATTTTTGTATAGGATAGAATAGAAGAGGGTAAGATTGATTTTGAAAAAGATTATTTTTTGAAATGGATATGATAAGATAGGATAAATATGTTGGAAAAGATAGGTTGGATTGAAGGTATAAGATGGGATATGCATGATGACTCAAAAGTACTCTATCATGACCACTTATCTAGATGTACTCAAAAGATTGACTCAATCTTAGATGATACGCATGGAAAATATTAATTCTTATTTTTGAATTAGGTGAGTTTTGTGTGAAGAGATGACCTAAAAGTGATCATGCAAAGAAAGATCGAAATCCAGCGAATAAACTGTCAAAATAGCCACGGATATATGTGCAGTTTGTGTGCCATGCAAGCAACTTGGCCTCGTGTTAGAAGCTTACGCGCCACACAAGGTCATGCGCCAGACGCACGTTCCTTGCGTGTGACACAAGATTCGTGCGTTTGGCGCATCACCTTCGTAGAGAGTTTTTTTTCGTTTCGACAATTTATTGGTCGTTTTTCAATGTTTTTAGACTAATAGATTTAAGTTTAAAAGGGTCCATGACTGAGAGATTGATCCCACGCTTCGTTTCTTTGCTTAAAAATTTGGCCACGTGTAAGACACACTCTAGTCTGAGGTCAATAATAAAAGAGGAATGTCATGGTTGAGTAGGTTTGCTTATGACTAAGATCCAACACTATCTCTCAGGAAGCTTTTTGGAGGGGAAAAAGCGCAACCCCCCTCCCACCGGGTGGCCCTACTCATAAAACAAGTGCTAGTAAGGCAAGGACGAACTTATAGTGGCTCAAAAGAATAGCCATGCATATGCAAACTGTAATAATATTTAAATCCTTCCCAGTTGAGTCGCCAAAGATGAGCACAAATTTGATTACATCCTTGCAAAAGGTTTAGTTTTGAAATTCTTTTTGAAAAAGAAGTCGTCAACAAGTTTCTAAAGGAAAACTGATAAACCTAATTGGATATATCACTAGTGGAAAAAACGCTATATGTCACAACACAACCGATGCGGTCCTTAAGAGAACCGAATCGGTAAATCCTCGAAAATTTGGGTGGGAAAATTGGGAACATAAACCGCTGCGGTTCTCATAAAACCGAAACGGTTAACAGAAAACCGCTGCGTTTCTCTGTTAACCATTTCGGTTATGTGAACCACAGCGGTTAATATTCATTTTTTTTTTGTCTAACAGCCCGCGTTTTCACCATTCTCCCTCTTATTCCATTCTCCTTCCTTCCTTCTACAATTCGAACACACCACTTGTTTCCTGCGTCAAATTCTCCAACGACGGCGAAACCCTCGCTCTCTACTCTTCTCAAACCCTAACCCTAATCTCTCTCCTCGTCGGCCACACCGAAGGAATCTCCGACCTCGCTTGGTCTTCCGACTCTCACTACATCGTCTCCGCCTCCGATGACACCACTCTCCGCATTTGGGACACACACGCCTCCTCTTGTGACTGCGTTAAAACCCTAAGAGGTCACTCCGACGTCGTTTTCTGCGTCAATTTTAACGAACCTTCGAATTTGATCGTTTCTAGGTCTTTTGATGAGACGATTAGGGTTTGGGATGTTAAAACGGGTTGGATTGTTCATGTGATTCGTGGGCATTCTTTGCCTTTTACTTCTGTTAGTTTTAACCCAGATGGGTCGTTAATTGTTTCGGGTTCTCATGCTGGGAGTTGTAAGATTTGGGATACTTCTACTTGGGTTTGTTTGAAGGTGTTGATTGATGATAAAATTGGGGTTTCTTTTGCTAAGTTTTCTCCTAATGGAAAGTTTATTCTTGTTGCTACTTTGGATAATACCTTGGTAAGAACTAATTGGTTTTTTTTCTTTTTTTTCTCTAGGTTCCACCACCACCACCAATGGGTTCCACCTTCCCCCGACGGCCACCAGCTACCCTCGTTTCTTCTTCGATTTCTTGCTTCTTGTTCGCTCTTTAATTTAATTTTTTGTGCTTTTATTGTTGTTGTTGGTGTTGCAGATTAAAAGAGGTGATTTCCTCTTCCTTAGTTGATTTACCTTGTTCTTCTTCGGTTTCTCCTCTGTTCTTCGATTGTTCATGTAAGTTAATTACTACTCTCCCACTAAAATTAGGATTTTCGAATTTTTCATATTAATTTGTGGTTTTGATTTTGTGGATCGATGAATTGGGTAATCAATATGTTGTTCTTTGATTAATAGTACGTTTGAAGTAAATTCTGTTGTTTTTGAGGTGTATTTAATTCGTATTATATGGTGTATTGTTTTTCATGGTGCAAAGTAAATTTATAATGGTTGGTGAAAGTTGTAATTTTTAGATGAATAAGCTATGCAAGTGTTCATGTGGGAAGGGGGTTGTGTGTGCAGGTGGGCTCTTGAGGGGGGCTGTGTGTGTAAGGGGGTTGGTAGGGGGATGTGAAGGGTTGGCTGGCAGGGGTTTGGGAAGGCTGGATATGTGTGGAGGTGTGTGAAGATGGGTGTGTGAAGAGGTGTGTGTACAAGTGGGATGTGAAGAGGGGGTGCGGTGAATGGTTTAAATGGCTAGATGACTGTCTTTGATATGCTTCACAATCGCTATTGTCTGCACTCTTCTTGCCTATTTGTTATCTCATCTGTAGTTTCGATTTTAAATTTCAAGTTTCACTTTGATTGATTGAGATTTCACACCACTGCAATTACAAAAAAGTGTAAGCCCCATTCACAATTCTATAGCTATGCTGAGCTCAATTTGAATTCAGCCTTGTGATGTTCGACATTCTTCCACATCCTTACTGATTAATCCTTTTGTAGATGATTATAGTTGAGGGCCTGAGGCTTACACTGGTAGAAAAAAGTTGAATCCACCAAATGATGCTTCCCAGATGCACAAGGAGCAATCCACTCTTGTAATTGAAGGGGTTGCAGTTAATACCACTGGTAGTGTTTTTGTCCCCAAGGTATGCTCTTCCTTTCCCTGACATTTTATTTTGTATATGACAAGTTTATATGGCAGGAGAGTCATCCAGTGTTGTTTTATTAATAACTGTTATTGACTTATTTCCTTGCAACAAGGTGTAACTCATTTTGTATACTTTGCTAGTTTGCTTGGCTCCTTCCGTTTGATATCTAAACTAATAATATATTGACTTATTTTTCTTCCACAGGATGGTGGTGATGCAGAAGTTTATGGATCTCGAACTGAAAAGGCTATCTTGTCCTGGGGAGTCGAAGTATGTTCTTTATAAATCTTAAAGTCTTCATTAGCTTATCTCCAAAATCAATTTGTTGTACATATTTTTTAAACTTAGTATATTTGTAATATTTTCGCAGTTGGGCATGAAGTTCGAAGCTGTGAGATCAGAAGCCTTTATTCTCCATGTTTGCCCTTACAATTAAGAGAAAAAGCGAGGTGGAGTTGCATTGCAGCTGGTAATTGCATCCTTTCTGTTACTTGTAGATGGATATGTTGTGTGTGTTAATGTCTTCTAACTTAAAGTTGTATATTGTTCTCTATATTACTAATCTATTTTGTTGAAAAATCATCATCATTAATATGTTCTGATTAGTGGAGTTCAGGCTATGTACATCTAGACATGAGCATACCATTATCATTGTGTATGACTCGGTGTTGAATTAGCTGTTTATTTGCTTGGTGATTGAAACCTCTAGTTAGCACGGGAACAATAGTGGGGGTGGGTGGCGGTGCGAGGGGGGCAACGCATGGGGTGGGGGGCGGTGTAGGGGGTGGGGGCGGTCTGATGGGGGTGGGGGGGGGCGGTGGGGGTGGGGGCGTGCGGTGGGTGGGGGCGGTGTAGGGGGGTGGGGGCGGTGCAATGGGGGTGGGGGCGGTGCGGTGGGGGTGGGGGCGATGCGGTGGGTGGGGCGGTGCGGGGTGGGTGGGGGAAGTGCGGTGGGTGGGGGCGTGTAGGGTGCTTCAATTGAGCATAATATGCTTAATAAAATGATTATTGATATATATTTTTGATTTTGTATTGATTAATAATGAAAAAATGCAAAAAAAAAAAATATTGGTTTTTGGGGTGGTCAACCCCGCAGCAGTTAATCATTTACCGCGGCGGTTTTGGGTCAAAACCACAACCGTTAATAGATTAACGGCTGCGGTTTTGACCCAAAACCGCAGCGGTAAATGATTAACTAATTCGGTTTAGGACCGGATCAGTTAATATTTGGGGACTGCTGCGAGCCTAACCGATGCGGTCCAAAACCGCAGCGGTAAGCCCGGTTTTGACCGCAGCGGTTGAACTTTTTTCCACTAGTGTATGAAAAACCATAAGGAAATCTTAAGAGCTTATCCAATGTAGATTTCTCCTTCATGACTTCATAATTGTTCAATGAACCAAAGATTGCTTCGGTGGTGAGGGCACGAATATGATCATGAATATGTGTCTACAACGCCTGAACCACTCCCCAAGTGTCCACAATAGACGCTTGACCATATGATGGGATTTCTATCAAAGACGCTTGAATGTATGGTTGGACATCTGCCACAAGCGCAATACCGTACTTATGGATGTATGTTGTAGACGCTTGAGTGGTGATCTAGGTGGAAATTACTGATGCTTGAGTTATTTTTCAAGTGAAAAACCGTCCGGCGAGGTCCTCATTTTCAAACGAGTCTTCAACATTCCGGACAGGGTAATGTTGCGCCGACAAACTCAAGTAACCGGAATTTTTGGGTGGGTGTCTTCAATTGCATTTATCTTCAATGGTGGGCAAAGGGAGAAAGGGAAGATGCAGAGGTATGGGAGAAAGAGATATAGTAGTAAAGG